>JAHDVF020000294.1:1200000-1647500 GCA_022606425.2 Lepidostoma basale | reverse complement strand
AATCACAAACAAAAGCCTATTCAAAATGCTAAGATGGCAGTGCATAATGGTGTTCTTGTGCCGACCCTTATGTATGAAAATGAAGCATGGAACAGGCAAAATAAGGAAGAAAATAGAATAAATGCAGTAGAAATGAGATCTGTAAGACAGATATGTGGTAAATCTGTATATGATGATAGAGTCAAATGCAAGTATAAAAGTGAATGGGGTGCGAATGAGAGTTTTATGAACAAAATAATGAAAGGGTCGTTAAGATGGTTTGGACACATGGAAAGAATGAGTGAAGACAGATTGGTAAAGAAGGTATATGTAAATGGCATAAACGGAGCTAGAAAAGAGAGGAAGGGCGAGAAAATGTGGCACGATCAAATCAATCAGTTATTAAATGTCGGTCACGTGAGGAGTCGGAGAAATCGACGATGCATGCATGACAAGATTATAAATGTGAGGAAACGAGAGAAGTACAGAGCAGTGTGGCGGTTCATTCTTTCGGCCTACCCCCTCCGGGGAGATAGTATTATGAGAGACCTAAAATGGAACCGCTAAGACTCACTGAGAGCCTTGTTCATTTTTACGAATGTTTATTTATAACTAAATAACTAACTATCACGCGTCTCCCCGAAGGTATAGAGACAGAAAAAGAAATGACTGCCACACTTGAACCGATGCAGTACTCATCCTTCTCTTTTCGCCCCCACGGGGACTTGCGGTGTGATGGGTTGCAGAATCATCTCATCCTCAATATACATCTCCCGCAGGCTATTTTTGTATATTTTTAAAACGTGAAGTAAGAATGAAAACGTTCGTTTTCTAAGTTTTATTATACTTTATGGGAATTAATAATAGTAAGGTGAAATCTATTGGCCCCAAACAGTGGCAAATGCATTCTCTGGACCATGGCAGGCGAAAAGCCAATTAGAGAACATGTCACTAGACATAAAATGGATCGGTCACACTCTGGGCAGAATCCAGCCTGCATCGTTCGGTGCACTAGACTGGTCCCCTATGGGGAAAGAGAAAGCAGAGGCAGACCTAGGCCACCTGGAGAAGAACCACTGCAGGGCGAGGTTAAGGCAACAGGCCTCACTTGGGATGATTTGGGCATCAGGCATGCGATAAGTCGGAGTGGAGAAGATTCCTTGAGGCCCTATGCACCACGGAGGTATGACAGGGCAAAAAAGAAGAAGAAGAAGAAGATGAAATAAGTCATTCTTATCAAATATAATAAAATATAAAAAACAAACAAAAACATTGGTAACAATTATAAAATGTGGAGTTTTTACATCATTGTTCAGGAAACAATAAATAATATGACAATAGTTCTCTTAAACTAAAGAGACGTTTCTGTAATACATATATTCAAATGATCTAAATATTCACCCCTTTCTAGAGCTCTTTTTCTGAAACTCACCAGGGTTAAGCAGTCCAGAGTCTAGAGGGCAGTGCCGCCGAAGTAAAAGATTTAGGGAGATTACAACAAGCTAAAGGGAGTCCTATATCCCATTTCCCATCTGACTAAAGCCCTATTTATCCGCGACAAAGGAACCTTCTCGTGTTTAGACTTCTTAAACATGTTTAATAAGAACTAAAATGTTAATATTCTGATACCTGTTTCAATTTAGTTTTGTGACTTTCACAATATTTCTGTTAAAATGAGAGTCTTAAAAACTTTACACCCAGTGGCAAACAATGTGTTTTGGTTTTTAGCTGTATATTTAAAAATGTGCAAATACATTTATTTATGTAATAAAAGACGATAAAAATATATAAACTTTTAAATCTTCGGTTTCTTCATGTCAATGGCAATACCTTGTGGTGGAAGGTTTAGACAACTTTGTGTCGATTCCAGTGGCGCTGGTGCTACAATAATTTATGACCTTTCCTTCAAATGGCACTGTTTTTTATTGTGTATATCTATTTAGAATATCAAATAATGAAGAAAAACTTCCCTGCAATATTCAATATATATTATATATTTTTTTATTTTACTTTTTTACTATTATACGTAGTCTTAGGTATCAAAAACTAAAACCTAGTATATGTAAATTTTCTAATATATTTAATAAAACAAACTCAATTATGCTTTTTTTCACATCACTTTATTTTGTTTTTAAAATATCAACCAGTTTCACTCTCACCACAGCTGGGGTAACAAAGTAAACATATGACAGACATTTAATAATGCCCTAATAATAATTTAAAATATATACTCCCATAAATTTTAACAAAACTTTTATAAAACTGACGTTTCATAAAATTTTAATATGGAGCTTTCCATAATTGTTCTTGAAACAACAACAAACAAGTATTTGTTACTCTAAGACGCTCAGGTAACAAAAATATACTATACTCGTACATTAACCATTATCCCATAGTATTATTTTGATATTTACACCAAGACAAGACCCTTATGTATGGAAGCGAATCATGGAACTGGCAAAAGAAGGATGAAAGTAGAATAAATGCAGTTGAAATGAGATCACTTAGATGAATGTGTGTATGATAGAGTGTCGAATGAAAATATAAGATGTGAATGCGGTGCGAATGATGGTGTTATAAACAAAATAATGAAAGGATCATTAAGATGGTTTGGACATATGGAAAGAATGAATGAAGAAAGATTGGTAAAAAAAAATAATGTTAACGATGTAAATGGAACCAGAAAAAGAGGAAGACCGATGAAAACGTGGCACGATCAAATAAATCAAATATTGAATGTCGGCCATGTGAGACGTCAGAGAAATCGACGCGCGTGCATGACACAATGTATGAATGTTGAGGAATCGAGAGAAATATGTCAGAAAAGAAAAGTGTGGCAGTTCATTCTTTCTACCTACCCCTTCGGAGAGACGGCGTGATGGTTAGTTAGTTAGTTAGTTAGTTAGTTACACCAAGACTTTATAAGAAATCCTCTAAAATCATTGATGCCATGTTCATTTGAGTAAATAAACTTTAATTTTGAAAATGATTTTTTAAATTTGTAAATGAGTTTTGTTATTCTCAGTGCTCTAATTTGTGCCGTATTTTGAAATCGCTCTTTGTGGTAGGAATGAAATAGATCCCATATCCCATATCCTCTGTATCACGATCCAATAATTGTATACCAAAGACAAGTATTCCCAAATGCAAATTCTACTTCAAATAAATTATTCCTTCTTTCATAAACAATAACACAAATAATTAAGAATGCCCCATTGTTCTCCGCAAAGCCATTAATTTCCTCTATGGGGTGGTGAAATGCGAGAAACAAATGTAATTTTAAATGAATCTAAGTCCCTATCCAGTGTTCCATTCATTGTTTCCTCTTTGTTTTTCCTACGAACAAAGGGGGAAGGAAAAATGTGAACAGGCAGAGATTCTCTGGCGGTATTGTGCGCCGCCCTGCCATTGTCGGCAGCAGCGTCACCGGAATACAAGATCACAGCATCCCTCGAGGAATTGCATTTACCAAATTAATCGAGAAAAAACTCCGACCATCTATTATTCTTTAATAAATAAATGAAATATTTAACGCAGTAGTAATATGTTTACTATACACCAAGCAAATGGCAACTATCTAAATAACGGTAAAAATTACTTAGAGAATGAAACAAATATTCAAAATTTAATTGTTAACATAAATATGTATACATTCAAACCTTATTACTTGTTTACGAATGAAATCATAACTTAGAACTACATACCTTTTTTTGTTTTAACCCCAATTCATATTATTATTTAACACAGAGCAAGTAGATGAGTTCCTGTATTTGGGTAGTATGTTTACAAAAGATGGACGAGTGGAGAGGGATATTGAAAGAAGGGTTGGGGCAGGCAACATAGTGAATGGCACACTTAAAGTTGTCATCGCAAACACACAAAAATCTATCCAAAAAAGCTAAAATGGCAGTGCACAATGGTTTTCTTGTGCTGACCCTTATGTATGAAAGCGAAGCATGGAACAGGCAAAAGAAGGATGAAAGTATAGACGGATGACGAATGTGTGGATACTCTGTGTATGATAGAGTGTCGAATGAAAATATAAGAAGTGAATGCGCTGCGAGTGATGGTGTTATGAACAAAATAATGAAAGGATCATTAAGATGGTTTGGACACGTGGAAAGAATGAATGAAGAAAGAATGGTAAAAATATATATGTTAATGATTTAAATGGTACTAGAAATAAAGGAAGACCGAGGAAAACGTGGACGATCAAATAAATCAAATATAGAATGTCGGCCACGTGAGGAGTCAGAGAAATCGACGAACGTGCGTGACACGATGTATGAATGTTGAGGAAGCGAGAAAAATATGTCAGGAAAGAAAAGTGTGGCAGTCGATTCTTTCTGCCTACTCCTTCGGGGAAACGACGTGATAGTTAATTAGTTAGTTAGTTTTGTTGTTACCGTTTCGAGGCCATAAGTGACGACTGGCTGAGCACACGCTTCATACCTGTAATTTTCTCTTTAGGTTGATTTTCTCTCTATTTGATATAAATATTTTATATACTCGTACTTATTATTTTTTAAATTAATTAAAAATAATGTAACAGGGATGAATGTGCTTCCAAGTATTTTATGTAATAAATATGTATTAAATAATATAAATTACGTTTTCCGAGAAACGTGAATCGGTCGCATATCGTCCCTCGTGGCTTATTAAGGGACGCGTTCCGCCCCGTTAGGTCCCAAGAGGGCATTAGGGGAGCGGGGGCGCGGGGCCAGCCGCCCCCGGTCACTAGAGGCCCCGCTTAGGACACTTGGCGTATGCGACGCATAAAGTAAATTGGCTATTAAAATATTACTCGCGCACGTTCTGCGAGCTCCGAATCCTTGAATCCTTTTGAAGTAGCCAAGATCCGCTGTTCAAAACCGTTTGAAGACATTTCGATTTGGCTAACTTATGTAGTATTCAGGCACCACTATTTTAAGATAATATTTGGAAAACATATTTCTTATGTATGGTTTCGTACGAATACAACTTTTAACGTTAAATTCAATTAAGATGATTTTTTTTAAATCAGTTTAATATGTGAATAAAAAAACTTTCAAAAGTTATCAAATACATTTTGTATAATTCCATCTATTCTTCCATTTTATTATAGTTTAGACCAGTATTGGTAGTTCGCGACAACATTTATTTAGAAGAAATCGGTTGAAACTAGAAGAACAAATGGTAAACACGGTGAGAAAGTATAGCGACAGGAAGAAGTGAAGAAGTCAGGGCTGAAGAAGAACATACATTATGTAATTAATACGGATGAAAACGTCAGTTTTCTAGAAGTTTTATTATATTTTGTGGGAATGACATGTTCCGCCCTTCTCAGGTATTATCAAATGTCAAAAATCATTTGATAATTCCTTAGAAGGGCGAAACATGTCATTCCCATTAAATATAATAAAACATCTAGAAAAATGACGTTTTCATTCGTATTAATTATTTAATATGGGTTTTTACATGTTATGTATTTTTGATATTATGTATTATTTAATATGTACATTTCGCCAATATATTAACAAAGAATATTAATATTAGGTTGAATGCCATGTTTACCTATAATTTTAAACCAGAAAGCTGCCCTATATTTCTTAACTAAAACATGTGTCTCGTTGTTTTAAGACCCATGTTTTACAATATAATCTCATTTATTTAGTTTATTTCAATTCAATTATCAACCACTGATTAGTATTTCCGTATGAACAGTCCATAAAATTAATTTTATTTTTATTATTTTTATTTCATAAAAGATTACTAAAAAATATTTGGTTATTAAAAGAAAATGTTCTTCTTTAATGTTAGATCTTTTCTCCGATTCCTCGTTATGAGTGGGCAGATAGTCTGCGTATATGATGTAAGCGTGGGTATATCCGAGCGCAATCTGATTTTATTCACCAGTAAGACGTTTTTTTAAGGAGTGGGCGTACTTTAATTCACTTTAAACGATGCTGCTTCTGTGTTACCTTTCATAAATATCAGTATATTTAAAACCAAACGACATTTCTACAACATTAAAGACTCTCTGTTTGTATACTTGTGGTCTTAAATGAGAGATCATACATCAATTTAATAGGATGATTCACACTTTACATAATGCATTATGTAATGAGAGGTATTCACCACCTCTAGATTTAATCGTCATCTCACCAACACAACGAACTGAATTCACTCTAAATGATACGGTCATCTTTACTCGATACTGTATTTAATTCAATTGTGTCCAATCAAAATAAATAAGGTGCTTTTTATAAATTCTTTGAAGCGGGGTCCATCAATTATAATAAGCCTTACTCACCGGTCAGAACGAAGAACAACAATTGATTTTCAATACAACATTCTCGATTGTGGTTGTGGTCGTGGCTAAAAGATGTTTTTGATAATAACGTACCAGAGACTTCGGAGTTTTTGATAATAAGAAACTTCGGAGCTGCACGCCCGAGCGCCCTCACGTTTCCCAGGCGGCCATTGATGGCGATTATTACAAGGCGGGAAGACTGAAAAAATCTCACTTGATTCCGCTTCGCAAATCGAATCAGTGATGGACATTACACAACAAAGGTACAAAGCCAGGTTTTGACAGTGAACTTGCGTTGCTCCCAGACTTCCAGCTCGGCGGACCACAATGGAGAATTCGCCCGCAAATAACGGCCTTCAATAGGGTGTGAAATTACCGCATTGTCTCGCGTGAATTTGTTTTCCGACAATTTCTAAACAAATCGCTAATAGTGTTGGATAGAGATGATTGTTTCGCATTATACCGGATTTTGAGATGAGTGGGTATCGAAATACCCTCATCAGGTTCCTTTGTTTTCCAATCACATTATTATTACGCTTTATCGATTACAATAAGCCGTAAAAAAATAATTTATAGATAATTTAAAATGTGTTAAATCGAAAGAATGAAGCGTTGGAAATCTGCTCATAAACGATCAACAACTAGGTGCGATTAGCGAAATCAAATCAAAATCCAAATCAAACAGGTACCATATATCTCACCACCTTGAGAAAAATGCTACATACTAGTATGTACCGTATATCCTTTATAGAATACTCTAATACGCCTCGTGATATTAATTATTTATTGATCAAATTGATTTCAACAAATTTCATCAGTTTAAATAGTTTTTTTTTGTATACAACAGGTTGTTTGAGCCGAATTACTGTACACAATTTTATTTTTAGCTATTATATTGATTCTCATGACATGTGATAGTTAGCTAATCTATCGCTATTTTATTGTCACAAGAATTCTAGACCAGACGAATGACAGTGTGACAATCACACTGCCATCACTGGGAATCGAACCCAGGATCTTCGGTATGCCTTACCACTCTGCCACGAAGGTCGTCGTTTTCATGGTGATCAAGGTTGATAAATTTTCGAAGCTCGTCGAAAAAAGCACATCAACAGTAGAAATATAGCTCCTTTCAGCTTATAGCTATCATAGATGCGATGATGACATTCCAATTTATGGTATACATGCTCCCACATGTGGTAAATATACCTATCTTAAATAAAATTTATTATAAAATACACGTTCAAACAGTTAACGTCGAGTCTGCGATAAAGGCATTTATACCCTTGCCATCAACAGCGCAGTAGACTGGTATTAATATTCTATCCATGGACCATGTATTTATTCAAAATCTAAGCTACATAAACAGAAGTAGTTCTATGGTTGCAATCATTTGTAAATAAACTAATACGTATAGAATAAATATAAAACTTCCCACACATTCCACATAATTTAGTCTTGTTTATCTCCGTTTAATACCTAGTGCCTTACGCCTAATCAGACCGGAGCGAAGAAAGCCCCGAGATGATTGTCGAGAATTGGGAATTTTTATTTCAATTCGGCGTTCAATGTCAATAATAATTGCTGGTCACAACGCGGATTGTGCAACAGTTACAATCATCCATTGTGAGAACTTATTCTCGTTTTTGTATTCGGGGCTCACCAAAAAAGAGTCGCGTCTAATTCGGCTATCAAATGCTCGCTGCTAGAAGCTATTTTAACCCAATGCGTTCGGGTTGAATTGACTTCTCGCGCTACCATAATTAAATACTTCATTCTATGTAAACGTTAAATAAATTAATAATAGATGATTTAAAAAAATTATGCCCACTAGCCTTTTCAAGCTATTATATTGTTATACAGTTATACAAGCTATCATCAATGCACTCGATGTCCCTAAATCATCAAAAACAATAAACAATATTCCCGTAAGGTTCTTATTTATATATTTTTTTAGTTCTTTTCCTCAAAAGAACCCTTAGGATGCAGGTTATCCTTAAATGACAGAATACTGGAACAGGTTGCAAAGTTTAGATATCTAGGGAGTGGATCTGCTCAATCAAAATGATCTTGTCAGTAAAGTAATAGGACAAGTCAACAAGGATTCGGCGGTATCAGGTTGTCTCAAGGATATAATATGGAAAAAATAAGTACGAGTATATGAGAACTGACAGTAAGGTCAGAATATATAAAATCTGCGTAAGGCTTATACTGACATATACCATTGAGACCAGAGCGGATACCACAAGAATGAAGGCTAAAGTACGGGAGATGAGGATACTGCGGATGATAGCAGGAAGGACTATTCGAGATAGGGTGAGGAACACGGCTATCCGCGAGATCTGCAAGGTGGAGGATGTCGTGAGATGGAGCAGACAACGCATAAGATACTGGAATGCGAATGGAAGGCTGCCGTCCCCCCGGAAGACCGCCGAAGAGATGGAGAGATACTTGGGAGTCAACCTCCCAAGAGAGGTCAGCCTGATTTCAGGAACAGACCAAAGATGTATAAAGAGAAGAAGAATCAGAAGAAGGTTATTTTATCATAATTATATTATATAATAAATAAAATACGCAATGAATGATAATATTAATGTAATTTAAATGACTGCCATTGCTGGTCCCAATCCTGGATGAGAAAAGCGGAGGGTTGATAAATAAGCCAAGCAACTTGCTTGTCGTAAAACAGCCAACTTGCTCACAACATCACAAATAATTATATAATTAAATACAATTACATATTTCTAACATCATAAGTGAAAACATTTGCTTACCATGTTAACCTACAAGTAATATCACGTTAAATTTTGTCAGTTGTCTTGAATATGAATGTTGGTTAAGCGTGACTGCTTTTAGTTTAAATATACGAGTAGGCACCGAAGGGGTTAAGACTTCCAAGAGCGTTGTTCTTGCCTCAAAGAGTGTCTGTCAGAATTCCGGAGAAGTCTTGACCTCCGATAGAATCACGAGTTGAGATTTCGTTCGGCTTTTTTGAGCTACATTAGAAGAAGCATTTAATAGATTTTTTCAACGCACGCCGACCGATTCGAAAAACTAAATGCTCCGAAGCAGTTTCCTTTATTTCTTCGTGTATATTCATTTCTAACTCCCAGGAAACCATGGAGCCGCGTTTAAGAGGGGAAAAACAGCTGGACTAAACTGACAAACAATTTTAAAATCCACTCGTCCATGCTTGTTGATAGTTCCTTCTACACCCTAAATATATCTTTTATTTCGTATTATAATTCAATGTAATGATAATGATTATCATAATAATTTAAGCTAAGATGGCAGTGCATAATAATGTTCTTGTGCCGACCCTTATGTATGGAAGTGAAGCATGGAACTGGCAAAAGAAGGATGAAAGTAGAATAAATGCAGTAGAAATGAGATCTCTAAGACGAGCGTCTGGCAAATCTGTATATGATTGAGTGACAAATGCAAGTATAAGACGTGAATGTGGTGCGAATGAAAGTGTTATTAACAAAATAAGGAAAGGGCCATTGAGATGGTTTGGACACATGGAAAGAATGAGTGAAGACAGAATGGTAAAGAAGGTATATGTTAACGGCGTGAACGGAACTAGAAATAGAGAAAGGCCGAGGAAAACGTGGCACGATCAAATCAATCAAATATTGGATGTCTGTCACGTGAGGAGTCGGAGAAATTGACGTGCGTGCATGTAGAGGAAGCGACAGAGGTATATCAGGACAGAACAGTGTGGCGTTCCATTCTTTCTGCCTACCCTTCCGGCGAGACGGCCTGATGGTTAGTTAGTTTTTTTAGTAGTAATTTTTATATGACGAGCTCAAAAGTTCTCATTACATGGCGCTCGACGTGACACATTGGGATGTTTTAATTTATTTTGTACGAGATACTGAAGGCATGAGTCAAAACAGTTTAGAAGCAGCTAGACAATTAAAGGGTTCCGGGCAGTCAGAGGTATGGAAAACAAGAATTTTTAATTAAATAAAATTTTCAGTAATTTAATTTATTTTATAAAACCAACAATGTTTAAATATTAAATTATGTTTTAACTTGATTTGACCTAAGTTTGAAAAAAATATATAAATTATTTATAAAGTTATCGCCATATTTGTTGGACCCTGTTCCATAAGTGGTGCTTTGCGGTCACCATTATAACTTCTTACAGGTTCATCTAAAATCATTCAAATAAATAAATAAAATATTTTAATAGTTAATCTAGTGCCTGGTCGAAGCTTTCATTTTCTTTTTAAAAACTTTATTTAAAAAAATAGTTGATATTTACGATTGAATTCTTGGTATATCTAGCTCAAATATATGTTTAAAACATGTATTATAATGATGACGTAGTGAGATGGAGAGAAGACGATTCTGGAAGGACAACATCGAGAGAGAGAGAATGGATCCAGCAAGGAGAGAAACCTGGTTGTCTTCATCACAGGAAGAAATCCTGTAAAAACAGATCACTAGATCTACAAAACGGGAAGAATTATTATAACATCTGCTTAGGACTTTCAAATAATATAATTTTTGGGTGTATTTGAACTGTCCCTTAATTAAAATATTTTTATATTTATTTCTTATATTATAATTTAATTTTAATAGATGTGTGATATTTCTTGCTGTCATAATCTAGAGCTGACTAAGCATGCATACATGCTACTACCAAATACATGAGTACTCACATAATCATTTATTATATAGGCCAACATTTTATTACCTACTAGTCCATTCATCACACACCTGCCCACCCTAAAATTTAAGGCAAGTCCGTGTTACATTTTTAATACGAATATGTTAATTTATATTGATTTCGAGTATCACTCACAAACTGTATCGTGACGTATCTCTGGGGAGTACCTAAGCAGAGAGAGAGTCGACAGCCGCACTAATTTCATGATGAAAATTATTACAATTCTAATACTAACACTTATTAGACAACTTCTAAGTGACAATTCCTATTAGAGAACAAGTCGCTAGATGCAAATGGCTGTGGATCGGTCACACTCTGAGACGGAACTCAGCCTGCATCGCTCAGGGCGCACTAGACTGGTCCCCTATGGGGGGAGAGAGGACGCGCCAGAGCCACATGGAGAAAAGTCATATAGGACGAGGTCAAAGCCGCAGGCCTCACTTAGGATGGAAGTTCCTCAGCAGGTCGGGTGGAGAAGGTTCATTGATGCCCTATGCTCCACGGAGGTGTGACAGGACAAGAAGAAGTAAAAGAAGAATAGGTACTAACACAATTCAGATTATCTTATTCCTTCACATAATTATCACTGGTTAAGACCTTTATTATATTTTATAACTTAATCAGTATGACTTCAAGGATATTACGAGTATATATTTATTCGGGAAGCATGGAACTGGCAAAGGAAGGATGAAAGTAGAATAAATGCAGTAGAAATGAGATCTCTTAGACGAATGTGTGGATATTCTGTGTATGATAGAGTGTCGAATGAAAATATAAGAAGTGAATGCGGTGCGAATGATGGTGTCATGAACAAAATAATGAAAGGATCATTAAGATGGTTTGGACATATGGAAAGAATGAATGAAGAAAGAATGGTAAAAAAATTATATGTTAATGATGTAAATGGTACCAGAAATAGAGGAAGACCAAGGAAAACGTGGCACGATCAAATAAATCAAATATTGAATGTCGGCCATGTGAGGAGTCAGAGAAATCGACGCGCGTACATGACACGATGTATGAATGTTGAGGAAGCGAGAGAAATATGTCAGGAAAGAAAGTTGTGGCAGTCCATTCTTTCTGCCTACCCCTTCGGGGAGTCGGCGTGATGGTTAGTTAGCTAGTTTATTTATTCGGGAGACATCGCTATCATATATTTATTTGCTAATTTCAACCCAAGGGATTGATTGTAACCTAACATTTTTGCTGATTCTTTGGATGCCACTTAGGTCTTTAATAGGGTAGTTATTTGAACCCAATTACTGTACTCGTATATAACTTTTTAGCTATTGATTCTCACTACAAGTGATAGGTAGTCTAATCTATCGTCTTTATATTGTCACATGAATTCTAAACCAGACCAAAGACAGTGTGACAATCACACTGCCATCGCCGGAATCGAACACGGGACCTTCGGCGTGACAGTCATAGCCCTCGCCACTCTGCCAAGAAGATTTAATAAATAAGTAAGTTATTATTTTGTCAGTGCCTCTCTATCGTTAACATTGTCTACCTCTTTTTTATACAACTGTATTCTAAAGTTCAAATTTCAAATATCTAACCTCAATTGTTTTTAAATTACACATTTTCTTAAAATTTTCTTTCCGAAACATCTCGACTCGGGACTGCTTGCGCCTTGGGCCGCCCGCCGCACATAACCGGCACATATCGCCTTATGTACTCTCGATTGTTGGCCTATGTACTGCGCATGTTCCCATTGTTCGGGACAAAGGAGGCCCCGCCCACATCTGGGTGTTCCCCATTGTCTTGCCCATTGTTCGGGAACACCGGATTGGCCTGTGAATGTATAAAATGCGACCGCGGAGATATCTCCTCTTCCCTAAAGGGGAAGTAAATCGACAAAACGCCATCCATCAAAACTACACCACCGCAACAAAAAGTTCAAACGTAAAATTTTAACGCGTTTACGCTTACACACAAGTGTATTGCCTTTTGTGTAAATGGTTTAAAAACTGTCAAGATTACTTTAACTAAATTTTATAGCCCTTTAGCCCTGCTGCGAGATTCAATACACGAGCTTCACAACAAGTTTTTGACATTTTTATAAAAATGATATATCATTATTACGTTGTAAAATTTTATATTGTGTAGTGAGCTTATTCTTTTTATCTTAAAGATTATTTTCCTTGACATGTGCATTAGGATTTTTATTATTTCGGAGATGAGCGTTTTCCAATTTTGTACGCAGGCTGGTTTCGAATTGAGCTCTGAATGGCCTAAGCTCCGGGCTAGGCTTTTCCGAAGCTGCCATCTATGGGCGTATTCGGCAAGCTCCCTTGTCGCGCCTTTGTGTGCACTATAATACAAGCAGATAAGAATCATAATCGCTTTGTCTTCCAAGAGTACTGAAGCTTTGGATAACGAGGCGTGGTTTTTATCTGAAATCTTATACCTACTTAGTACATCATAACTATATCATAGTTATACAGGCTACCTCCTGGTGGACTAAGTGCCAAAACGCCTGGCTCCTGATCTCATATGACGTGAGTTTAATGCTAGAAAAACTCGGGATCTTCTTTAATAGATTAAACAACATAGATTTATAGTTGTTATACCAAGAAGTGAAAACCCCATTTACTCTGACACAAACGGTGCTTCCTTTATAAAGAGATTCATCCGCTCTTCTCCGCTTATATCTTCATATCTTTAGTTTTTATATATTACCTTTGATCATACGATTTCTGCAGATCTATAAACGCGCAAAAAAAGTTTACGAAAAGCTAAAGTATGAGCAAATGAATCAATTTCTGAAAGGCAGCCATGTTCAAAGTAGGAACAATCGACGTGCGTGCATGTCACGATGTGTGAATGTAGAAGAAGCGCAAGAGTTATGTCAGCATAGAACAATGTGGCGATCCATCCTCTCTGCCTACCCCTTGGATGTGGGAAACGGCGTGATGGTTTTCTAGAAGTTGTATTATATTTAATGAGGATGACATGTATCTCCTTGCTTAAAGTAAAACACTTACGGTAAATTATGTGGAATCATCAATTCGTACATAGCTTTCCCTTCAAGACATGTGATAATGACTTTGAAAGGTTATATAAAGGAAATAGGTACAGATGCTTTCAATAATATTAAATATTTAATTTTTCATCGGTGTTCTAGAAACAATGAATACATTATATCAGATAATGAAAAATCCTTTACATTAAATCATATTCTTGGTTACATAATACCAAATTTGTTCCAATAATATCATAATAGTTATAGGTAGTTGTTTTGTCAACAAAGAAATAGAACAAATGTTGTTTTAATACCCCTACGAAGCTTAAACTGTCAAGAGCGAAACCGGTTGGCTCTTAAGTGCAAAAACTATTTAGTGTATCAAAGTTAATTGAACTCAAAAAATTATTAATGTTTTTTTTTTACTTTGTACACAACAAATTTTATTGCAAAAATTAAAATGAACAAAACAAACATATTTCGGACACAGGAGTCTCTTTTCGCGGGCACCAATCGGATATAATTGTTGGTGTTCTACTCTCTTGCATTCTTTCTACATTCCTATACATTCATACACCGTGTCATGCACGAACGTCAATTTTTCTGACTACTCACGTGGCCGACATTCAATATTAAATTTGATTGATTTGATTTGACATCGACATTTAACATTAAATATGTACTTATTATATTATATAATGGTATATTAAGTAATCTTAATATATATTATACAATATTTATATAAAAAGACTTATTAAATTAATCTTAAATAAAAGCCTTTCTTTGGTTAAAGTAAAGTCATATATTTACATCTGAGGTTCGAGGTCACCTCAGAAAAATGTCTGAAAAATATTTTTATTGTTTCTTGAACAATGATCCAAAACTCCATATTAAACGTCTGTTTTCTAGAGGTTTTATTATATTTTATATGAAGGCTTTGTCAGGCAAAACATGCCATTCGCGTAGAATGCAATAAAACTTAGACATGCGAAACATGCATGTATTATAATTAAAAATATTTTTTTCTTCTATATTCGCCATACTTTGTGTTGTAGATGTTTTAATTGTATTTTTCTTTTTTTATATATTTTGTATCAGTGGCGGTACTCCCATAGAAGCCCTGAAGCCCGGCTTGCCTAGTAAATTTTGAATCAAAACCTCTTCTGGCTTTCAGAAGTTCAGCTCTTGTGGCTATTCCTCTTTACTTTTGATGGGAACATTGTTGGAAGGTGATTTGGTGGGTTGTTGGTTTATGCGGGGCCATGATTACTTAGATTTCGGGGTTTTGATTCAAAATTTCTTACGCAAGCCGGGCTTCTGAGCTTGTATGGGAGTACCGCCACTGCTTTGTATATACAACACTATTAAAATTACTTGTCTAAAATACTAAAAAATTTAAAAAATTGTTTATAAATATTTGAAAACAGTATTATAATATTTTAAATAGGTATGTATCTTTATAATATACGAGTATATAACTGATGAAGGACTGGTTGTTCGAAACATGTCTGATATGTAATTTTAATAGTTTTGTATATACAAAGTGTTTAAAAAAGAAAAAGACAAAAATATTTTTATTTCATTTATAAAAATATTTAATAATGTAAATTATGCAGTGTTTTAAATTATTCAAAATTAATGTAAGTATGTTCAGAAACCTAATGTGTATTCTGAGGTGGCATTTGAACAGGGCGGAGCTTTGAAGCTACACCTACCCCTTCCGCCCGCGGTGGTGCGGGTCCACAGGATACCCCCGTTAGCCACGGTTGCCTCCGCGAGATTAATGATGCTCCTGCCGGGTGTGGAGTGGGAATTTTACGTTTTTTTGTTCTTTTTGTGACGTTTTTAATGTATTTTTTATACAATTCGGATGCCGCTTGGAAATATTCTACGATACAAAAAAAGTAAATCGAATTAAAAAAAATATGGCGTTAACTGTTCACGTAAATCATCGTTAATCTTGTATTGTTGTCAAAAAAACTTATTTTTCATTTGAGGGCTATTGGTGAAATAAAGGGTTTTTGTATTTTGTACCTATCCGTTAGGAAACAGGTAGGTGCTTACAACATGTTTCTCCCTACTTACCACCCTGTCTATTATAGTATGAAACAAACCGCATGATATCAAGTGTATACCACTTTGTGAAGCACAAAGTACCTACTTCCCATTGATGTGTAGATAATTAAAATACTTAGATGGCCGTATATGAATACTCGTAGGATGTACCTACGTGCAAAGTTAACAGTATCTAATTATCTGTTAGTTATTTAATTATTGCAGTTGATAGGATAAATCATTTGGCGACAATTTACAACTCAGTAAACACGGCATTCACTCGAAATACGCAGACTACTCGAAGCTCTGTTGACTAGCGTCTTCTAGCGTTTTCAAATATATTTTTTCCTCGACTTTTTTTTCTCAACGTAATGCTAATGCAATATTTTAAGAATTATCTGCAATGCATATTAAATCAGTACTAAATAAATCATTCACCTTTGAGCATATTTTTCGTATTCTTCTTGGTATTTTAGGTCTTTTGGCGTGTTACTCTCTGTCTCAAGTTTCCTCTTAATAGGTGCATTTTCAGCTGTATTTCCATCTTTTTGGAGATCGTTCTCAAGGTCTGCTTCCTTACGACATGACCTGACCATTGCTATATTAATTTGGTAGTACGATCCATAATATTATAGGCATCTAAGATTCACATCTAACATTTGTATCCCCATAGACCGCTGTCTACATTTTAATTACCTAGTGTTTGGTAAGCAGTAAGTGTCATAATTTCTAGATCATGCGTTATCATTCGAAATTATAAATAATATCATTTAAATCTAGAATTAATTATTTATTGTTTCTTATACAATAATGTAAAACTCCAAATAAAATAATTAATACAAATAAAAACGTGTGTTTTCTAGAAGTTTTATTATATTTTATGTGAATGACATGTTTCGCCTGTCTAAGACATTTTTAAACAATTACATTTGATAATATAAGCGAAACATGTCATTCACATAAAATATAATAGAACTTCTAGAAGACGTTTTCATTCGCACCTATTAATTAGAACCTCTCATGACGAGACTTATTCTTTCCAAAATCTTACTCGTTATGTGAAACACTCGTTAAGCGAAACAATTGTTCCCATATATTGTAAATTAATGTTAAATACGATGTCGAAATAATACCCTTTTTTTTAATGCTATCGTTTATTCGAATAATTTCGATTTGCAAAAAAAAAACATTTTTTTTAAATAACTAGTTAATTCATTATGAAGTCATGGCATATAAATATTTATATTTAGTAGAAAGAGACATTTATTTTTACTAAGCTTCAAAATTTTGTGAAAATGCGACATAACATAATGATTGAATAAATTTGTGGAACGCATAGCCACCTCTATATTAGGGTGATGCTTCTCAATGTAGGTACGATGCAACAATTTCCCATGCTTTCAGTATTTCTCCTGTTGCCTCTGCTACTTCCTCCTCCTTCACTAACAATCTTTCCTCCATAACTTCTTGCTATGAAATGCAATGCAACTCTAAAAGCTCTTCGGTGGTCAGCTCCTGACTGCGCACTTCCACAATAAGAGACTTCCACTTTCTGCGTCACTCGTTATGCGGATTGTCGCTTGTTAAATGAGCATTTTTTTCACAATATGTTTTGCTCGTTATAAGGGGTTCCACTGTATTTATATATTTTGTATGTTTGTAATATCAGAAAATTAATCATTTCGCTACATTTGAAATATGAAATATAACATTAATTAATATATTAAACATTGTCTTAATATTGTCATGATTTAAAGAGCGATTAAACAATATAATAATAATAATAATTTGTGTTCCATTTTTACTTTTTTTGTAAAATAAAATATACTCAATTTAAAAATTGACCATTATAGTGTGAAAAATATGTTAATATATATTGTTATTCCATCGAGCCTGATTTATAAATAAACACATTTGAACTATAGTGTAACAAATAATTATGACGATAAAAAGTCGATATATCGATAAAAAGTCTCATTTAAAATGTTTGCGAAACAATGTATAAATCTATATGACATATCAGTAGTTAATTTTTTTTACGGAATAATATAATATTATTAATGCCATCACCCCGCCAAATTGTGAAACTCTTTCGAAAATGAAAGCTCGTTTGTTAGATATAAATGGTTAGAAAACTCTCATACTGCATCGACATCTCTGGGAGGATATGATAAGCTCTACTAATGTTTAATATTAAAATATCGTCAGCTAAGACGCAAACCACAAATCCCCAGATTGCTAGTAACGAGTGTTTTGTTTTTCCCAATAAATCGTCCATAGATGGCACTATCACACACACTCTGTTTCAAAACTATTTAAATATACTTTTAAAAATGACAGATTCGTAATATGTATTATATTTTAATTTAATTTGTATTAATTATTTTAATCCATTATTAATTTATTACAAACTGAACTCTCGCATGTGCCTTTCATTGTATTACAATTATTTACACAGCTTTGCATTTATAAAGGAACATGTTGATAAGCAAAAGAAAATGGAAGAATTGAAACCACATGTGTAATTCATACTCAATTGACTATTTATATTAGATGGTTTGTAAATTTAAAAGTTTTGTATATTTAAAAGTTTTTAGGGGGAAAAAAATCAATTACGCTACTAATTTAAAACACTGATCCTCAAACATTACTAGTCCTTTGATTAACAGAAAGATCTTGTGATGATGGCATCCATGTGCGATTAGATCAACTCCCACTAGGAATAACTTTGGTTGTTGACTGTTCATGCTTTGCTAATTTATATAATACCTAATAATTAATAAATGCCCAATGTCGCCACGTGACTCGAAATCTAGGGATTCTGTTTACGGTCAGCGTAAAATACGTATTTTTTAATTGTCTTGTTTTTATAACCCTGGCACTTTATTAAAAAATGTGGTGTAAAACAAAATAGAAAAGCGTTTTCAATTTTTATGAAGAATAATTTCTGCTCGTCGACATTATAAGTTAATTAACTTTACAAATTAATTATTCATTTCTCCTATCAATTAATTGTAACGGTTATTTGTTTCGCCTGTGAATTACAATACAATTTAAAAATACTTCTACTTGAATATTTTTAAAATAAGAACAACTAAGAGAGGGTAGGATGTATAACGTTCTTTTTTTGTTCTTTTCTCCATAATATACTCTTACTTAATTTACTTTGTTGGGTACATTAAGCCGAGAAAAGGGAGATTAAGATGATGCGAAAAGATAGGAGAAAAGGAAAACAAATGGAATCCCACCCTTTCTCGCCGGGAACAATGTTTTTGGAAAATACAAGAAAAGGGATGATTTATCGGGGAATTTATGTTTACGAAGGAAAGTAATAAAGGAAAATTTATTTGATACGTATTATTTATAGTGAAGTAGATTACAATATGAAGAATATATTAATATATTCTTACAACTATTGTCGAAATAAAAAGATCTTTGATCTGAATCAAATTAAAATATTTTACTATTTACAAAACAGACCATTTTATTTTTCTACTAAAATCTAAAGATTATTAGCTCAGTATTTGTATTGTAAATAGATAGGATTAGACCCTTGCCTAAGATAGAATCAACTTCTCATATCTTAGAAGCCAAGGGTTTTGATCGCTAGAACATTACTTGCCAATCTACTCGTATTATACAATATTCGTAAATATTTTTATTATTAAACATTAAATTTAAATTAATTATTACATATCTATTAATTTTTTTCAAAACTATGAAACCTATAAAGGTTTACATTAGTTATCAAAACTATGAACCCTACATTTTATTAAAAAAAATTATTCAAATTATGTTCCGCTTTTCAATTTATAGAAATTGTCGTAATTTTTAAGAGTACCTACCCGATTATTTAATAATTAGTGCGTACATCATATGTATGCACTAATCTATAATAATTTATTTTGTTTACTTAACACTTATTTCATATTAGAAACAAATTGAAGAAAATTTTAATATTTAAGATTTTTCATATTTTTAGACAATAATTGTAATTTTTGTTCCTTAAAGAACCTTTGGAAATTTCACTTTGGTAACATCAATTCGCTAGTTTCATCCCAAGGGATTGGTTTGCAGCAAAGAATAACATTTTTACTGGTTCTTGGGATGCCACTTGGACCTTTTTTATGTGGTAGTTTCCCGTAGCTTTCCACATTTGCGGTTTATTTTGTTGATTACCATGAAATGTGATGGGTAGCTAATATATCGAGATTTTATTGTCTTATGAATTCTACACCAGACCAAAGACAATGTGACAGTCACACTGCCATCGACGGCAATCGAACCCTGGACCTTCGGTGTGATAGTCATACCGTTTGCCACTCTGCCACGAAGGTCACCATAACACGGTAACTTATATTTAGTAATAATTAATCTGGAAATGATTCCTAATTTGTTTTTTGAATGTATACAAATACTATTAAAGGGAGGAATGGGGAATGTTGTTAACATAAAGCGATCGCTTAACCCAACCAATGACAGGTCATAAGTCCTGTAAACGCCTCGACCACCATATTCTGTTTCCAAAAACAATTGACATCTTCGTCTCTATTGAAATACAATTAATCCTTGGAAATGATTCCTCTTAAAAAATCAATGATTAAATGGCAACAAACCAACTTAACATTTTTAACTATTAAAATGAATCCATTTATCTCCCCTGAAGCTATCTGTGTTCACTTTTAACCCACCCTCCCCTTTGTGTAAGTAGAAATGATTTAGAACATAAACCGCAGCTTTTAAAGCTCGCAATAACAATAAGTTACGGCTTATTTTACGTGTCTCAATGAAACGGGAAGTCAGGGGGAGGGGGGTGACTCGGAGCCGAGTGCCACCGGGCGGGTAACTTGGGACAGAGTGCCCGCGAGGCGGGGGTAGCTTTACCCTCCGCCAGACACTTGAATCAATTAGTAGATATTATTTTTTTTAAAAGACACATTGCTTTTGTTATAAGAAACTTTTTCTTCGATTAGGTAAGCATAAGGATGTACCACAAAAACTGCTGTCCTAAAATATATATCGAGAAATCGTTTTTTTTTTACATATATTGAATACATGAGTGAATGATTTATTATTACAATGAATGATTTATTATTACATTATTACAATTGAATACATGAGTGAATGATTTATTATTACAGATGGAAGAATTTAAATATAAATATATTTGTAAGTTTTTTTTTTTTTTTTAAAAGAAAAAGACTAACATCAAGGATTTACATCAATGATATTAGAATTTATTTTACAATCTTCAATGTGAGCAGAAAATAGCTCATTATTATGAAGAAGGAATCTGGTCGTGTCCAGGCTTGAATTTAAAAGTTAAATTTAAAAATATTATCCTTAATAAATCTTCATACATTACAGTATGCGAACGATTGGAAAACAACTAAGAAACAATTAGAAAACAAAAGGAGAACGAAAAAAGATAAAAAATAAGTGATTTCAAAAATGCATTTTTTTTCGATTTTAAAAAAGTTTAATTGATGCGATATTAATCACATCAACATGTTTTATTTAGTATTAAATTATTATTTTATTTTCCCTAATATATATTTTTTATGTCAACAACATGGTGTGTAGTATATCGATCCATTTGTCAAACATGAAAACCGCTCAATAATAATAATACTTTTATTAAATTTCCACGGCCATTTTTTATGAATAAATCAACACATTGGAGCTAAGTTACTTTTTATCAATAGATATAAAAATAAAGATTTAAAATGACAAAAAAGCTAAAATGGCAGTGCACAATGATTTTCTTGTACCGACCCAAATGTATGGAACTGGCAAAAGAAGGATGAAAGTAGAATAAATGCAGTAGAAATGAGATCTCTTAGACGAATGTGTAGATACTCTGTGTATGATAGAGTGTCGAATGAAAATATAAGAAGTGAATGCGGTGCGAATGATGGTGTTATAAACAAAATAATGAAAAAATCATTAAGATGATTAAGGTGGTAAGGGTTATTAAGATGGTTTGGTCACATGGAAAGAATGAATAGTAAAAAAGGATATGTGAACTTATTTGTTGTTTCTTGAACAATGATGTAATTCAATTGATTATGCCTAAGAAGGGCGAAACATGTCATTCCCATAAAATATAATAAATCTTCTAGAAAGCTGACGTTTACATTCGTATTAATTAGTATATTTTAACGATGTAAATGGAACTAGAAGAAAAGGAAGACCGAGGAAAACGTGGCACGATCAAATAAATCAAATATTGAATGTCGGCCACGTGAGCAGTCAGAAAAATCGCGACACGCTTATAAATGTTGAGGAAGCGAGAGAAATATGCCAGGAAAGAAAAGTGTGGCAGTCCATTTTTTCTGCCTGCCACTTCGAGGAGACGGCGTGATGGTTAGCTTAGTTTTTTTTTAGATTTAAAAAATCATTGCACACTTAAGTAACACAGTTATTGAGAAACGACTAATTCGGAGGATTTAAATCAATGATATTAGAAAATATTATATGATACAATATCCAATATGAGTAGAAAATATCTCATTGACATGAAAAAATAATCTGGTCGTATCCAGGATTGAACCCAAATCCACTGGATCAGGAACCAATCATTATATCCCCGAGACCACCACCAGGTTTTCGTATTTAGATAATTAATTACGCATTTGAAATTAAAAGTTATTGAACTGATTAATTAAGGCAAAAACATACGTATTTGGTTATATCATATATACGAGTACATGGATAGTGCAATGCAGTGGTGTAACTACTGGAAAGACAGTTCGGGTTACGTAGTTTTATTCGGGTGGGAGAGGGGTGGAGACAGGGGGAGACATAATTCCTTTTTATGAGGAACAGAATGGGGCTATTTTGTCGCTAGGAAGAGATAGCGACTGCTCTCTGTTCCACTGCGCCCCCTCCCCACCCAACTTCACACCCTGTAACCTTACAGAAAACTTCAGAAGTGAGAATGTGCAAAGTAAACTTAATTAACGCTATTATTTATTTTGGTGACTTACGACTTAAGTTTCTTTAAGTTTATATATATTAGCATTAAAATGAAACAAGAATCAATGTTAAAAACAAAGTTTATACTAAAGTGCACCGGAGATTAATGAAATATGACAATTTTCTTAAAGGAAATTCCATATTATTATTATTTTGTTGAATCGCTCTTTACATCATGACAGCATGAGCCAAATCGATGTAAAGGGTATTTATAGCTATGATAGTGATTCTCGTGACATGTGATAAGTAGCTAATCTATCGCCATTTTATTGTCATGGGTATTCTACACCAGACCAACGACAGTGTGACAATCACATTGCCCTAGCCGGGAATCGAACCCGGAACCTTCGGGCTGGCAGTCAATGCACTTACCACTCGGCCACGAAGGTCGTCAATATTCTGACTTGTAACTTTAAATAATATCATACTTTTTGATGAATTTAAGACGTTCATTTTTTTTTTAAATTGAGTACAATTTGCACTGTTGTTGTAGTTAATTAGCTGTGCATTAAAACACTATGCTTTTGGTTGTATGATTTTATTTTGAATATGTAACCTGGTGTCTTACGTCGTGCGTGAAAGCACATCGTTGTCCATTGTTTTAGCCGAAACACTATGATACTTCAACATTATTACTGTTTAATATCACAATTTCTTTTTATTCACCGAGAGTGTCAGACAGCTGTTTCGTCAACCGATGTTGGCATCACCATGTGTTACAATAAACTGTATTTATTTGTTTTGTGCCTATGTCTTCTCATTCTTCTTGATTCTATAGATCTGGCGATCTGTTCAGACAGGATATCAACCATGGTTATGCGATGACGTCTAATTTTCCCTCCGTCTCGTCTCTTTGGTGGTCGACTGCCCTCTGGGGTCTCGAGCATCACGCTCTTTCTCCTCGCTGGGTCCATCTTCTCATCACGGTCTCTCCAGAACCATAATGTCTACCTACTCCATTATATTTTAAACATTATTTTGTCAGAGTAAAATGTTTTTAATAAATGATCTACTCTTCAATACAATAAAAGAATGACGTCACCGCTGATATCAAAAGTTACGATTTCGTGTTTTGGGACAATATATAAAAACTGTATTCTCTACAATGTAAAATCGTTTAAAACATATCAAATGTGTAGTAAGTAATGTGTTCGAATTGACATTTATATTTTTAAAGAACATACATTATATACAAAATGTACATGGTTCAGTCGTGTACATAAGAGCGACAAAAGATAAAATACAATCCTTTACGTTCGCCCTGAACATTCATATCGACAACATTCCAGAGAAACGTAAATAGTTTAAGCTTTTTTCATAAATATCAGATCTAAACGCAGGCATGCATCGGAATCTAATCTTTTCCAAATGTATGATTTCTATGTGAGATTTCTGTAGGCAGCTTCACACAGATACATTCACAATACATCCTTTGTGTACGCTTCAATACACACAAATACTTTCATGAAAAAGGGGTGTTTAAAAAATTTATCTCTTTAAAATAATTGATTTTATTCTTTATTTTTAAATCGTTTTCTTCTTCTTCTTCTTCTGATTGTAAATCTTGCGAACTGTTTATGCAGGATATCAACTTTCTTCCTGTGATGAAGACGACCAGTCTTCTCTCCATCTCTTTGTTGGTCGTCCTGGTAGTCCGTTGCCACACAATCCTAATTAAATAACAATAATCTTACCTCTTGATATAACGCCACGCCCTTTCCATATATATTATAAAAAAACGATTTTTTTAAATGTTATTGTTATTATTTACACTGAATATATACAATCCGAAACACGTTTGTGAAATTTACAAAAAAGTGTTGTGAAAGTATATACTTTTTAATTATTCAAATGTAAATCCCACAGCAAAAAGTAATGGAAAATACAGAAAAAAATGTTTTACTTATGTAATAATTAAATAAAACTAGGAGTACGTTTTTAACTACTTCCACTTTTGTCTTTATTTCGACAGCGATCGATTTCGCCAGGCTCGCTGGCATCGACAGACTGGCGACACTATTGCAAACAGAGTCTTTTATATACACACAGATCAGGGGTGGTAAATCAGGGGTGGTGGTGGGGTTTGAAATTATTTTTGGGTAGAATCATGTTTACCACCCCTGATATGTATGTATGGTATATATCAGTTTGCAATAGTGTCACCAGTCTGTCGATGCCAGCGAGCCTGGCGAAACCGATCGCTGTCGAAATAAAGACAAAAGTGGAAGTAGTTAAAAAAAACATCGTTTTATTGAATTATTATTTAAAATTAACTTTCATCAAGAGATTTTAGTAAAATCATTTGCATCTCTGCAAATAGCTGCAGTGCTTTTGAAACGGGTCGTTCTTTGGTCCTTTTTTTCTGGGAATAATTTTTCACCAAAACCAATTTATTTACAAAAATTTACAGCTAATTAAAATTCAGCATTAAAAGACATTTAATAAACACCATGTATATGGCACGGAAAAGAACGCGTATACGGAGGTTGGTATGCAGAATACGAAAGCTCCGCGCCTTTTCTTATAGTTTTCTTTGTACACCCTCGCCCCAGGCATCAAAGCCCAGATTCTTCTAAACGTTTGTTAGAGAGAGATGTTCACATCAGATCAGTCCCCGCCGAAACCTATCGAGAGAAAGCAACGTGGCACAAAGTATGAAATCGTTATAAATAGTTCCTTTCATCTCTTCTTAGCATAATGGATTGCTTCATTTTGATGAATTGTATTATTTTTTATTATAAATATTTGGCAATATGACGTATTATAATTGATTAATGATTGAGAATATTAACACAGAAGTTCGTAAGTTTATCATTTAATGTTATGTGTAATTACAAATTAATAAAAAAAAAGCGTATGATATTTTCATATTTCTTCTTCTTCTTCTTCCTCTTAGTTTAGGTCGAATGACCTATTTGAGACGGTGGGCTGTACTGGGATGATGATATCCAGCCATCTCTCCATCTCTGTGGCGACCTTCCTGATAATCTCTTACTGCTTGGGTTTTCATCTTTAACAATTTTGGCAATTCTTGTATTATCCATGCGGTCCACGTGATTTCTTCAAAAGCACCTTCTGCTTCTTCCCCATCTTACTATGTCCTCAACACCACAGACAGACCTTATCGTTTCATTTCTGATCCGATCTCTGAGGGTTTTGCCTGAGATGAAGCGTAGAGTTCGCGTTATATTGGTATCGGCTCGGACCTCTATTCCATACGTCATTTAAACTAATAAGAGAAGGCAATTAAAACTAACATGAGACATGAAAATATAATTTATTATAGACAATTTTATATTATTTGGTTGAACGTAATAAATATGTACCTGATATCCTAAAAAAAATCTGCAAGGTGGGAGATATTGTCACACGTTGTGATGCATTAGATTCCTGTTGGCTACCGTCTCCCAGGAATAGCACCAAAAAGATGGAGGGATAGCTAGGAGTCAACTTCCTAAGAGAGAACAGCTTGACAATAGGAACAGACAAAGGAATTAAAAAGGACAAGAAGAAGAAAAATAACTTAATAATTCATGATTTAATTGTATCTCAATAGAGACGAAGATGCAAATTGGAAACTGAATATGGTTGATCAAGGTGTTTACAGGACTTATGACCTGTCATTGGTTGGGTTAAGCGCACGCTTTATGTAATTACAACATTCCCCATTCCACCTTTGTTAATGACCATGTCTGTCAAATTTTTGGAAGTTGTATATATGTTAAAGTCCTATGCAGATTTCACATGTCAGTTTCAATGTGCCATCTATGAAGATTTTGATTACATATGTTAATCTTTTTAAGATTACTCTATATATAATCTACATACTAACGCCATCTATGGAGATTTATGTTTATTAAGCATTAAGCAGAACATATTTTTTAACACAATGTGAAAGACTATCCCGCCATTAGCGAATTGTTAGAAGCCGCCTGGAGATGTAACTCCTATCTATATGTCAAATACACCTTGATCAACCATATTCAGTTTCCAATTTGCATCTTCGTCTCTATTGAGATACAATTAAATCATGAATTGTGATAACCCACGGTGGGTGAAATCGAGTAGGTATTCGTATGCAAGTATAAGTATACATTCACAAAAAATAACTTAATAATTGTTACTTAACAATAATGTATTCATTATACGTGCACTAGAGAATATTGAACCTTTAAATTTTCCATTGTTCGGGAATGTTCCTTGCTTCTGTATTATCTAAGATGAATAATCAAGAACATCTTAGTGACTGGTAATCACACGACTAAGGTAAATAAAAATTATTGTTGGTATCTTACCAGATGATGAAAGCTAACGAACTTAATCGCCCTACCTACAGGTAATTTTCCGAGAAACTTGCAAAAAAAGCAGGTTTTTTATTAATTAAATTTAATTATAAATTAATTTAATTTTTTTAAATAACGAAACGTCAAAGACTCGACCACACATTTTGCCTGCCAGTAGTAAAATTATCATATTTGTGATGACTTGTACTCAAGTGTTGTTGGCACACGCACGTATCCCTAACAATTTGTACATTTTAGGTACATTACTATTTCTCAAGCGCGTACGTGATACAAATTGCGCAGAATGGTACAGTCAAAGTGAACGTATCACGTACGTTCAAATACATAGGGTGGTTAAATTAAGATTATAAACAAGAAATTTGTAAACTTTTTATTGTGTTGGTTATTTCGTTTACGTTTATTAAAAATATTAAATGGCCAGACACTATTACAAAATAAGATTTAGGCGATTACAAAGTACAACGTATTGTGAATAAGCTTAACCTACTTTGCCTACCATGTGGTGTCTATTTTTTGTATATTTTGAAAATTCAATAGCTTTGTCCGGAGTGGAATGAAGTGAAGAGTTCTTGCTCTATAAAAGAGCAACAGAATAGTGAATTTACGTGATACAGGATAGCCCACAGGGAGGGATTTGGGATGAGGCCAACCAAAATAAAAGCACGAAAATTATTTAAATATCATTGAAGTAATACATTAATTATGATTACTATTATTATCGAAAATTATATAACAAAACTATTTATTGTTTAAGGATTGATTGTATGTCAATAGAGACGAAGATGTAAATTGTTTTTTTGGAAACAGATTATGGTGGATTTATGACCACTGCCAATTTAAAGTTGATTTTCTTAAAACCTATGGACCCTAATATTATAAAAAAAATTGTAATCCTCCATTGAAGTGTTCTCAATATTTCGTAATAAAAAAAGCTAAAAATTACTTCCTTCATCCCAAAAAAAAAAAAATTTTTAAGACTGCCCTCACCTTCATTCGTGTCATTAAGATAGAATTTGTTTTGCTAATATTTACAACTTTATCAAAAGTGGCAAATACTTACTCGCTGTTTTGAACGTATTATAAATTATATGTTTGGCCTTTTCTCATAGGTACGTAATAATACCGACTGTGGACGGAAACGCAGCACGCAACTTAATAATATCAGAACTGTGAAAATATTAACACTTTACCAAAAGGGACAAATATTAATACGTACTCGTTGTCTTGAACGTACTATACATTTTGCCTAGGTGCCTTTATCATACGTAAAATTATAGCGCCACGGCGTGGCGGGGCGAGACAAGTTCATACTTGGTGTCAGTTGCTCATATGCTGTCTCGCATTCTATATCAGAAATCGCATGGTTCCAGAAAAAAATTAATAATGATATGTTTTTCAAATAATCCATGTATGTTATAGATATCGATCTATTTCTAATGAAATTCCCTACAAGATGACATAAATGAAATTTTGATTCATCGAGTCATATGCTTGATATTTAGATAAAGTTAGCGGTAAACTTAATTGACCACATGGGAGCGAGCGTTTTGTTTTGAACACGGTACGTTAAGGGTTAAGCGATCGCTTTATGTTAACAACATTCCCCATTCCGCCCTTCTTACGACCACCACGTCTGACAAATTTTTGGAAGTTGTATATATGCTACTATGTTGGACAACAATTCACATTTTTTTTAGTTCAATCTTGAATAATGTTTCTTGAACAATGAAGTAAAACTCCATATTAAATAATCAATACGAATTAAAACGTCAATTCATTTGATAATGCCTTAGAAGGGCGAAACATGTCATTCCCATAAAATATAATAAAACTTCAAGAAAACTGACGTTTTCATTCGTATTAATTATAACAAAACTTTTTTTAAATATATGTACATATGTACAGTTATACCAGAATTTCCGCCAAATTCCTATTTTAATTGTGATTATTTGTTCTATTACTTTTTTCGGTATTTTACACAGATATTTTACCGATTTTACACAACTTTATTAATAACTATACACGTAGAATTCTGCCTTGATTGTTGACAAAAAAATATCTATGTACTCGTATGATGAAAGTTTACCACAAGCGAAAAAAAATTACTTTTGATTCACGTAAACAAATAAAATATACCATTATTTCATCAGATATAGCGTATGATAAATTCAAATTTCATTGAGAAAACGTAATCACAATTCTAAAATATATAATACAATCCTAAATTAAATATTTCTTGATTATTTAATTGTATCTCAATAGAGAATACTCCTCATCAAGACCTATGTATGGAGTGTCTTGATGTACGGCTGCGAGACATGGTGCCTATCCGAAAGGGATAAGCGGAGACTAGAGGCTTTTGAGATGTGGTCCTATAGAAGACTCTTTGGAATTTCCTGGAGAGACCACATCACGAATGAGGAAGTTCTTCAAGGAATCGAAGGAGGAAGGCACCTGCTCAGGACCTTGTCCGAAAGGCGTGCAAGATGGATCGGCCATGTAATACGTCAAGAAGGTCTCTTGCATGCCATAATGGAGGGTATGATCGAGGGGACAAACTCTAGGGGACGCCCACGCCGAGAGTACCTGGAGGACCTGTTGGTGGACGTACACTGCTCATCATATGCAGATCTCAAAAGAGCCGCACAAGACAGGGAAAAATGGAAGAGAATAATGGAGGAAATTGCTGCAAACCAATCCCAGGATTGAAACCAGAGAAGAAGAAGAGACGAATATGCAAATTGGAAACTGAATATGGTTGATCAAGGTGTTTACAGGACTTATGACCTGTCATTGGTTGGGTTAAGCGCACGCTTTATGTAATTACAACATTCCCCATTCCAAATTTTTTCTTTATGACCATGTAAGACAATTTTTTGGAAGTTGTATATATGTTACAAATCTATGCCTAATTTCACATGTCAGTTTCAATGTGCCATCTATGAAGATTTTGATTACATATGTTAATCTTTTTAAGATTACTCTATATAATCCACATACTAACGCCATCTATGGAGATTAATTTTAGCATTTAGCATTTGGTCATAAGTCCTGTAAACACCTTGATCAACCATATTCAGTTTCCAATTTGCATCTACGTCTCTATTGAGATACAATTAAATCATGAATTGTGATAACCCACGGTGGGTGAAATCCAGTATTCGTATACAAGTATAAGTATACATTCACAAAAAATATTTCTTGATTATATCACATTTTACGTAATTTTATAGATGGGTAGGTACATATCAAGATGCCTAAATTTTCCAATTATTATTTTCTACTTATTCAAAATTAGTGATTATATTTTATTTATTCAATATTGACTTGCCTATGTCCAATACTGCTCTTACCCTCGCCTTTCTGCGAATATAACATTCAATTTCTGAAGAATATTTCCTTTATGTGCCCTATATCATTTTCGAATAAGCAAAGAGGAAGGCGTGTTGCTTATTCCTCGGGCTTTTCTACTGCTATTCAATTTCCAAACCCCAATTTTCTTTCCCAAATCGTATTTAAAATCTTTCATCGCGAGATCAACTTTTTCTTCTCCGCTCTCGAGAGTGAATATTTGTTTTTGTATGCGTTCGATATTTAAACGGTTAGCTTTCGTAGGGTGCCGGCTGAAGGCGTCTATATTCGATATGTTTAATTGTGTTAGGGTGCCGAGTTATCCGGGGGTCCGTTTTGATGTATCAATAAGACGTCAACTATTGCAAGTTTTAACTGAAAAAGCCACAAAAATAATGTTAATTGATTACGAAGCATTAAACAATGTTTTTTATAACTTTGTACATAACCCAAAATTTATTTAAAAAATTTAAAAATTAAAATACAAACATGTTTCGGACACAGAAGCCCTTCATCAGTGTTATAAATATTTTAACAATTTGTTCATAAATATGTTTGTTATATATAACAAACACATAAACGATCGAAAAAAATATCTTTTCAATATCTGTCAAAACTAACTAAATTCATGAAAAAATTTTTAAAATATTTATAACACTGACGAAGGGTTTCTGTGTCCAAAACATGCTTGTTTTTTAGTTTTTAATTTTTGTATAAAGTTCATGTTATTATATATACATACAAAGTTAATAAAAAAAATTATTCAATGAATCCGCAACAAAAAGTTATGGCGAATATAGAAAGATTATGAAGCAGTTTATTAGTGGTGCGACATTTCTAAATTAATACAAATACAAAAACAATTATTGTATATGTTAATGTTTTTATTAATTTAAAAAATATCATTTCAATTAATATCTGATAAGACAGCGATTTTTATTTTATCAGAAGTGCGTGATATTCAAAAATTATTAATGTTTAATATGAAACTATTTTTTTTTATATAAATACTGTAACTTGTAATGTAACACTTGTAACAAAATAACTTTCTCCTGGAACTGTTGTGAATTTTAGAACTATATAAAAAAAATTACAAAATGTGTTAAACAAAAAAAACATTTTGTTTTTGAAATATATAATTGCAAATTTAATTAAATTTTAGTTATTCATCTCAATCGGTTTCAGAAGCAATACAAGGGCAGAAACCAGTCGATAAAAAATTAATAAAACATTGCAGCGATAATTCCAATCAGTTTATGATATTTCAAAGGATTAGATACAATAAAATTAATCAATTTCATCCGTTTTGTTTTTGTTAACATTTCATTTTCTGCCAAATATGCGTTGCTATTTCTTACAATAACAATCTGACTGACCTTCGTGGCAGTGTAGTAAGAGCTCTGACTTCCATGCCTAAGGTCCCGGGTTCGATTCCCGGCAAAGGCAGTGTGATTGTCACCCTGTCTTTGGTGTGGTGTAGAATTCACGTGACAATAAATGGCGATAGATTGGTTACCTATCACATGTCATGAAAATCAATATAATAGCTGAAAAAAAATGTATACAGTAATTGGGTTCAAACGACAAGTGTATACAAGAAAAAAATAATAATAATATTTTGATACGAATGAAAACGTTAGTTTTCTGGAAGTATGTAAGCTTTCATGTTGAGAACATCATATTTTTTTTTAGCATAAAAACATCTAAATAAATTAACTAACAAACCATCGCACCGTCTCCCCGAGGGAGTAGGCAAAAATAATGGACTCTCACACTGTTTTTTCTTGAAAGACGTTTTGTCATGGAAGCACGTCGATTTCTCCGACACGCTCACGTGGCCGATATTTAACACTTGATTGATTTGATCGTGACACATTTATTCTTAGTATCTAGTAAATATTTTGTTTGCTGGGGTATTAATTTCTCGTCATTAATTAAGAATAAGAATATGAGCATTGGAGGTTATCTAAAACGGATGAAAATGTATTGGCTCGTACGGAGAATGCTTTGTGACCTCAACAATATGAGCCAGCGCCGCGGGCGGGAGCGCCCTAGCCGAGCCAATAAAGCCAGCCAATATGACTGCCACCGCAAATATTGATGCTTTCTCACGGACACAATGTGATTGCCTCCTCCAATATTTCGGTATTTTCGTAGCATTCAGAGCCAAGAAAGGAACGGCGGAGGGCTTTTATAGCGGGACACCGAAGGGCTGGGAAACTAAGTACCATCTGAATGAAATGTTTGACAATATTTTGTTTTTTATTAATTACGACTATTCCGCATTACGCTAGGATTGTTTTCATTGTCTCTTTTTACTATATAATCCACTATAAAACTTAGAACAGCTATTCATGAAATAAAAATATCTAAAACGGGAAATATCTTCTTCTTCTTCAGCCTATTCCTATCCACTCATGGACAAAAGCCTCCTCCACTCGCTTCCAGTATTGTGCAGACTGCATCCAGGCCAACGTGTCTTTTCAGATCATCTTTCCACCGTAGTTGCGGTCGCCCTGCACTTCTTTTTGCCTTCCATGGTTTCCGAGTCAGCAGTTTTCTTGTCTATTTTTCGTCCGAGCTTTGGCTACATGACCTGCTCATTGTCACTTTAGACTTATTCCTAACATGGCTCTTTCCATGGCTCTTTGGGTCACTCTTAGTTTCTCGGCACTTTGTTTGGACACAGTTTCGAGGCCATAAATACCAACTGGAAACACACACGCTTCATAATATTTTATCTTCAGGTTGATCGGTGAAAATGGGAAATATACACACTAAATAACCAAATTTAATAGTGATTGTTACAAAAGCGCTAAGTGGTTTAAACATAAAACAAAGAAAAGTATAAAATCTATTTGTTTGTTCCATATGTAATATACCACGGATGACCTTTAAGGTGACGGACTTTGATCTACAGTTATTTAACATCAATTGGATTCCAAAACTTATTTTTGACTTCTTTGGCACCTTCGTAATATCCAGTACTCAATTGTCAAAGCCCGTGTTTAATGTAAAAAGTATAAATGTGAAGAAACACACTAATTAAAAACCAAAAGAATAAAAACCTTTTTTTTATGATCACTAGTATTATCGACACTTTATTTATTTTTTAAAACCATCCAGTTTCGTTTCCGCCGAAGTTTCAACAGGGCTACAATACAAACTGAGTTGTCCGGGAAAATTCATATGTATTTTTTCAGTGTATTGTATTGATAAGTAAATGTGTGTTTTCCTTACTGTAATTGGTACTTGTATTTTTAAGAACGAGTAATAATATTTTTTCGTTTATATAAGAAGTCTTTCATTGTTTAGAGTTTAGTTATATTTTTACACCTGAGGATGGAAGTCACCTCTGAAACATGTAGTGGTTAATATTTTTATTTTATAAAGATATTTAATAAATTAAATTGGAATAAAAACCGCGTTGTTTTTTCGATTCCATTTTTTAATAATATCACACGTCACACCTCAAACTAAGAATAAAAATAACAACTTATTAACTTATTATAACATGGCAGATAAAGCAATGACAGACACAGAGGGAACCAAACAACTTTTGAGGGCTTCCGAGATGAAGACACTGAGGACGATAGCAGGCAAGACACTGAGAGATCGCGTGAGGGACACCAGAATAAGAGAGATTAGTGAGGTTGAGGATATTATAAGATGGAGCAGACAGCGAAAAGTGAATCGTATGGTCATGTTCAAAGAATGGACACCACCAGACTCCCCTATATTGCATTGCATAATCAGCCTCATAGGACTCATCCTCGTGGAAGACCTCCTAAAAGATAGAACAGCTAGGAGTCTACCTCACAGGAGGATTAACACTCTGGAGAACAAACTACATAGGTCTACAACAAGGAAGAAGAAGAAGAAGAAAAACTTATTGGCTATATAGGTACCTACTTACGTCATGTCATCGGAGTTTTTATTTAGATTACTTTAAATATAAATACATCGAAAGTACGCAAGAAGATTATGAGTTTTTTTTATAAAAAAGAGTTAACAGTAAGTTCTATTCCTTTTAGGCTCTTGTATTATATACTACCGACAGATTCCAAAAAGCTCATTGTGGCTATGAATGCTTGACGTGCCTCCCAGCTCGGCGGCTACTCTACGGTGGTCCGGACAAGAGATGACTGTGCCTCTGTTCCGCATCCCAGTTCGCCCCTGTCACATTGTGTATTGTACAACTGTATTGTACGAATATATGTAAGAAATCAATCTATGAAAGTAATTTATGCCTACGAATGACAAGCGATATTTCTTAAAACTAGACGCTGTATCTTGGGTTATTCACGATGTAATAGCGACTATGTGTGCGTATGATATCTTCGTAATTTCTTTAACATTATATAATCAATACATACTTTTTGCAGATCGATTATTTAATTGCAGATAAATGATTATTTTACAACTTACATTTATTTTTAAAACAAACAAGTATTTGAATTTAATTTATAAAAAATATTAAAAGCCTTCTTCGTATGCAAAAGTAACTTATTTTAAATGAACAATTTAACATTATTTATAAAATCACAGTTTATTAATTTTATTGTGATAATTATATATACTACATGTTTTGTACGTACACTCCATTTAAGGATATAATAATTATTATTATTTTGTTGAATCGCATTTAACATCATTATAGCGCGAGCCAAATCGATGTAAAAGGTACAGGTATCATACTGATTCTCATGACATTCGATGGGTAGCTGATCTATCGCTCTTTTATTGTCACGTGAATTCTACACCAGACCAAAGACAGTGTGACAATCACACTGCCATCCCTCGGGACCTTCTAAGTGGCTCTTGTCACTCGACCACGAAGGACATGAATGTCATCAATAACTGAGTTCATTACTGTAAATTACATGAAATAGTTCAAAATTAATATGAATGAAAACGTCAGTTTTATGGAAGTTTTATTTTTTTAGAAATTTTGTTATTAAAACTTCTAAAAAGCTGACGTTTTCATTCGTATTAATTATTTTATATGGACTTTTACATCATTATTCAAGAAACAATAAATGAATGAAAATATTTGTCTTCTAGGAGTTTTATTATATTTAGATGGAATAAAATGTTTCGCCTTTCTAAAGCATTATCAAATGTTTGATAATGGATTAGAAGGGCTTAACATGTAATTCCATCTTAAATATAATAAAACTCCAAGAAAACAGACGTTTTCATTCATACTATTTATTTAATACGGAGTTTTACATCATTGTTCAAGAAACAATAAATAAATTAAATAGTTTATTCCAAATGAACGACGCAATTCCACAATGTTTTACAAAACCTTAAACTTTAAATAATAATGAAATAAAATTATGTTTTTTGACCAGAGCCTGGCGAAACCGGTCGCTGTCTAAATAAAGACAAAAGTGGAAGTAGTTAAAAAAACATCGTTTTATTTAATTATTATTTAAAATGAACTTCCATTAAGAGATTTCAGTAAAATCATTTGTTACCTTAAACATTAATAATGATAAAGTAAATAAAAATAGTTAAATATTACACGGAGATAAAAAGCGTTAGCAGATTCTACAATGATGACGTGTTTAACATTACTCAGGTGTTATTGTATTGTACAAAAAATCCGTATTACATTTCGATAGTATTGAGTGGTATTTACAGTTCACACGCTGTAGCCTTCGCTGAATAGTTCGCAGAATGAAAGGGAGGTGTTTCATCAGCCTGCTCGGTCGGCCGTGGCGCGGTCTTCACTGATTCCATTGTGACTCCCGATAACGGCCAATCAAACGATATTATGATAAATTCTATGAATAACGAATATAACGAAAGTGACCAAAAAAAATATAACCATTTTTGTTTTTTGTAATTAAATTTTTTTAATCATTTTTCGTGTCCTTTTTTATTTTAAGATAAATATGATAGATATTATTTATTATTTCTTTATTTAACATAACATGTGTTGCGGATTCATAATTGAACAATATTTTTCATTGTAACACAACATTCAAATAAATTTAAAAATTAAACATAAATTTTTAAAAATACAGTGAGAAGAACGTGTCTTTTCCGAAACAAATGTGTGATAAGTGAAAAAAACAGTTCTGAAAGTACAAAGTTTTTCAAAGTTATATAGATATAATAAACATAATTATTTGTTAACAAAATAACTTGTGTATGAAATTGTTGCGTCACTTCCTTTCGTTTTCATAATGCATTGGACAATCTGGAACTCCGAGCATGATTATTATTGTGGAGTTGGTATTCGAGTTACAATGAGACCTTTATGATTTGGTATCTATTCAAGGAGATAGTGCAGGATTAAGTAGATTGATATCGGGGCATGTTCCATACGAATTCTACATAATACAATTAGGTAAATAAGAATCTGTTTATATTTACTTAACAAAATATTTTCACAATTCTAGTGTTATCTAGTTTCTAGATAAACTAGATGGCAAAATTGGTATGATAAAAAAATAACTAAGACTGCGAATAAATTTTTACATCACATTAAAATAATGTGTTGCCTCCGTGAAATGTATCAAAATCGTTATCCTAGTACACGCTTAATAATTTCTCTAACGTACTCGTCGACAGCGACAGCACCTTTGATAAGAAGTTGACATCTTAAGATGATTTCGATATTCTCATTTAATTACTGCATGACTCAAACATCGAGTGTGAAAGTTAGAAAGGTCACATATTTGACTCATGACGACATTCATGCATAAAAAAATACCACCTCCTTTGGCTGATAATAGATAAAATAGAGGGACGTCAGGGAGTTTATAGAACGCAGTTTTCCTGGCTGCGAATATATAAAAGAATGAACAGGAATGAGCGGAATTCAGAACCTGTTCCAAGTGGCGTATGATTTTAATGGAATGAAATGTTTCACTTTAGACATTATCAAATTTCATTTCCATAAAATATAATAAAACATCTAGATAACGGACGTTTTAATCATATTTCATATAGAGTGAGAAAAAAAAACTTACGGTTTCTAAAAGAGGAGTGATATGCTTAGCCTTGATAGGGAATTATCAAAATGCCCTTCATATCAATTTTTTTAGCATTATCAATTGTATCATAATAGCATCTAAAGGCAGCGAGGTCACACAAAATAAATATAATAAAACTTCTAGAAAACCTTAGTTTTACTCAATATGAATTTTATAAATATGATACATTTGAATGGTGTCATTTAAAACATAATTTTCTGCTTTTTGCTAATTATTCTCAATAATCCCGAACGGCCGCTACCATTATGAACACATACATGTATGTATCAATAGCCATTAAGATGCCACACATCATCTGCATGGTGGGCGGAGGACGCAAGAGGGGGACATTTACATGACAAGTGCGCCCTTTGTTTAGGAGTGAATGGAGCACTAATGTGCCCTCGGACGCCACGTGTCCGCCCTTACGTAGGAACTACGCTTCATGTTTGCAGTGAATACTCGGAAAATTAACTTAGATATCTAGCTGAATATATTATACAAGATATGCACATATAGATTGACATAGCCTTGTTTTATTCATCACATAAAAACAAAACGTATAAAAATTTCGAAGATGTGGAAAATTGAGATGAAAATGATATAAATTAGGAAAATAAATTAAGTTACAAATACGTATATGGTAAGTTTATTTTTATATTCATATTAATCTACAATATTTAACCAAAATATCGAGATGTTATTCCAAGGAAAATTCAATTAAACGTCAAACTGGTCAGAAGGAAATAAATATGCATTTGATAAGCAAGACGAAACATGTCAATCACATAAAAAAAAACTTTTATTAATACAAAGAATCTAGAAGTTTTATTATATTGTATTTTATGGGAATGACATGTTTCGCCCTCTAAGGCATTATCAAATGCTTAGATGAGCGAAACATTTGATAATGCCTTGGAAAGGCGAAACATGTCATTCCCGTAAAATATAATAAAACTTCTATAAAACTGACGTTTTCATTCGCATTAATTATTTAATATGGAGTTTTACATCATTGTTCAAGAAACAATAAATAAATTATTTCTTCTTGAACAATGATGTAAAACTCCATATTCAATATTTAATATGAATAAAAACATCTGCTTTCTAGAAGTTTCATTATAGTTTATGGAATTACATGTTCCACCTTGCTAAGATATTATCAAATCCTTTGATGATGCCTTAGCAAGGCGAAACATGTCATTCACACTTAAATATGTAAAATTTAACAAGAAATTATTTTATTATTTTTCATGAAGCTTTAATGAATATCAACACAATTTGTATTATCCTAAACACATATTAAAAGATAATCGTAAAGTCTTTATATATTTATGACAGCATTATTCCACTTGTTCTTTTAGAATCAAAAGGGTTTTGACAGCTTACAGCAATCTTCTGATGAGGGTAATAGGACCAGAAGATGGCAGCAAAAACCGGTCAAAACTAGTATAAATAGATTAAAACTACATAAATAAGATAACGGTTTCCCAACATACTGAGTTTAATCATGAGTGCAAGCAGAGGAACATCATCCCAGAAAACATCAGAATCCGGGCAAATAAAAAAATCTAGCGAGGAGACCTTTGGAATTCCCCCGGAAAACGTGGATTATAATGTGAAATGAAGAAATGGTACTCCGTCAGAGAGAGTGGAGTACCTATTCATTGTTCTACCTATTTACTCACCATATTTTTTTTTCCTAGTTCAGATATGTGATACGTGACATTATGATTTGATTATGCCTTTATAAATCGATGGACTTCTTTTCCCAGCTCCTAGCTTATCCAGGTCTATATAAAGGGCTATTTAAATTAATATGATTAAAAAATTGAAAAAAAAACCCTATCGTAAAATTCCAGATTGAATTCTATAAACTAAAACATTTAAAATTAAAGTAATAACTTGAATTTATAATCACAATTTTTATGAAATAAAAATATGATATTAAACATCTTGACCAAAAATATTATTTTAGAATTTTTTTAACATTTCAAAATATTCGTATCGACCAAAAATCAACATTTTCTGGCATTTGAAACTCAAGAATTTTTAAATATATTCTGCATTCTTTCACCGTTAACTTTCTGGTCACACATTACAACTACAACAGTTTTTAATGGTTTAATTCAAATGTGTTATTAACCGCCCTACCTTCAGGTAATTTTCCGAGAAACATGCAAAAAAGCAGGTTTTTATTAATTTAATTTAATTGTATCTTAATTTTTTTTTTTTAAATTACCAAATGTCAAAGACTCGACCGCACACTTCGCCTGCCCCTTGTAAAACTATCATATTTGCGAAGACTTGTACTCAAGTATTGTTGGCACACGCGCGTATTCCTAACAGTTTGTACATTTTAGGTACATTACTTTTTTTATAGGGGATACGGGATAGCGCAGAATGGTACAGTCAAAGTGAACGTATCACGTACGTTCAAATACGTAGGGTGGTTAAATGTATTATACTCGTATACCTATCAATGTTTTAAAAAAACTTTAAATGTCATCATTACATTATTTTAATGGGACATTTTTTTTTTTTTGTGATAACCATCTCATTTGTTTAATATATATGTAATATTTTAGTATGATAATATTGTACAAAAACAAGTATGTTATACGATTTTTTTTTATCAAAATACTGGTATGTTCTTCTATGCTGTTTTACTCAGTGTTACATAGTCTTCAGGTTTTAAAAATCTTTCAATCAGTCTAATTAAATTTCGTCGTATATGCATTTTTTAAACATAAGCACGAAAATCAAATTAATCCTATACTTGGATCCAATCCCGAAATTCTCAATTCATTGCATTTTTAACGTATTTCCGGAGTTACGATTTTCCTTAGCAATAGTTTTTTACAATGGTGCAGGGCTATTTCCACATACACCACCCATCCCCATCGCCACCCCCCGATGAGGTAGGTTCTGGCCGGGGGTGGAATATCACATTATGTTTCGTTTTCACGCTCCGCCGTTCTCTCCCCCGCCAGACGGGAGGGTTGTGTTTTATAAACACGTACATTATTGTGGGTGAAAAATTGACACGTTTTATTAGATTTGAAATAAATTTAAATTCATTCTAGAACGATCGTAGCGTGAATATTATATGAGACTTGCGGTCGTAAATTATTTGAAATATTTTTGTATTCTGTATCAGTTTTATATTATTCTTAAAATTTATGTACCTCCTTGTATTATATTATTATCAAATATTTTTCAATCAAATAACTGCATACAAATAAAAACAATTTACCAATTTGATATTGTTTAGTATCGCTATAAACGAGATTTTATTTTCTGTGTGCATTCCTGATTTTTTAAATATATTTTATTAAAAAGAAATGAAACTATAGGAAATGTGCACTTATTGATTTATTACATAGACAAATGTGCCAACTATTCATAGTAGAACAAAAATGAATGTCAAATATTTCAATTCCAATATATAATACCATAATTTAAATCTGAAGTTTTTCTAATAATCTTATATATCTTAGAATGGTGAATAAATCACTTGAAATTCTATTTTAAATATATTTTTATCTATAAAAGTTATTGTAAAAAAAAAAAAAAAGTTGATGCCAGGGAGCCTGGCGAAACCGCTCGCCTTCGAAAAAAGATAGATAAAGTGAATTTCCATCAAGAGATTTTAGTAGAATCATTTGATTATCTTAAAAAGTTTTTTTTTTCTTCAAAAAATCTAAGCATTCACTTTGTAATCAAAAAAAAATTATTATAATTAGACACATAGTTTTTTTTTTAAATAATGTTAAAATACGGCATTGTTTTGAGCGATTGATATTAATTCACGTTTTCTCGACGTCCCGACGTCCGCCAGGAAGCGCCGGCCGGAAAGGCCAAACTCAATTAACCGGCCTTTTCCCGCCACCTGTTGCTGGGTCCGCCATGTTGCCCGGCAGGCCAATGACGGTGTAGGCCCCGCCCGCGGACGCCCCCGATTGGCCGCCCGCCTGCCACCGTAACGCGCGGTTCACGCTCAGTCGAAATCTTTCCACCCCTAGAGTCGGACGGGAGCCGAATCCCGTGCTCCAGGAATAACAGAAAACTGTCAAATTCGAATTTCGAACCAAATTCAAAACAGTCAAATTCGAAATCACAAAACGTCTGTTTTGCAAATAAGAAAAGAAAAATATTAAAAAGATTATTTCAATTATTTTCTTCAACATATGAAAAAAACTCTTTTTTTAAATCTTGTTTAGTAAATTACTGACGCTTCATCTATCATTAGAAGCAAAAATTTCGCTTTTACAAAATTTGTGTCAATATTAATTAAAGATTCGTTGTATTCACGTACACCAATGACTTACAAATAAACAGTTTTTAATTGATTTTTTTATGGAAATGACTCAAATTTAAGTTGAAAGATGAACATGTCTATATCGGGTAAGATGCCCACTCACCAAGAGCACATTAAGAGGCCGATGAACGCGTTTATGGTGTGGTCACGTGGCCAGCGGAGAAAGATGGCTCAGGACAATCCCAAGATGCACAACTCGGAGATCTCCAAGAGGCTGGGCGCCGAATGGAAGCTGCTGACTGAGATGGAAAAACGTCCCTTCATTGATGAAGCAAAAAGATTGAGGTTAGTTTCAATACAGATAAAAATTCTTTCGATGTAACAAAAAAAATATATATCTGAGCTTAATTTATGTTATTTTGATAGAACGTCAGTAGTCGTCAACATTTTTTAGCCATTATACATGAATATAGTGCGGCTGTATAAACCACTTCAATTTTTACCTTTTTTAAATTATTTTAATGCACTTCACACAGAAACACGATTTAAAATCAGTTGTGTATGATTCAAAAAAAGATTCTTTAACTACTAGTTTTGAAATAAATCAAATGATAAGAAATCGTATTTGTATGTTATGTACACTATATTTAAAATAATACACATCGAATTTTTAAGATAACTAAATTTCACACCAGTAGACTAAATCATTATAGTAAAAAATATTAATTTCTTATATAAAATATTCTGATAGTCACACATACCTACGTAGAGTGAATTTTACAATGCATAGATCTAATAAAGAGTACCTAATCAAATAATGGAATATTTTCAAAATTTAGCTTTGATTTATATAAAACAATTTTCGTAAAAAGTATATCCATCATAATCCAATTAATAATTTATTTTATCAATATTTGATTTTATTAACAGCCATTATTTATAGTTGTGCCTGTTCATTTCACTTATATACCCAAAAGATAAAAAATATAATAAGTTTATACTTTTAATATCTATTGTTTTGGCTCAAACACTATAATATTTGAACATTATTAACCGTTTCAATTGGAACTTTGTTATGATATAAAAAATTATTAATTTAAATATTATGAAATTCATTTGTTTTTTTATGAGATTGTCGCAGCTGTTTCGCCAACCTATGTTGGCATCATCAACATGTACGAACAACAGATGTTTGTAACACATGATTACGCCAACATTACTTGGCGAAACAGCTGTTGCGACAATTTCATAGAAATCAAATGTGATATTATAACAGTGTTGCCAATTAAACAGATAATAGTTTTAATGTGTTACTAACACACATGTTCATCAACATACTCATCAAATATTTCAATGCATACAAAATATTAATTTTTATAAATTAATACCAAACATGTATTATAATGCATGCTTTACGTAATTTAATGTAATTATCGCGATCATTTCTGATCGAAAAAATTAATTACTTTTTCATTTTGAAAAATTTCATTAGTAATAAATTCTAATTAAATATTAGGTATGAAAATGGGCTCAGATTTTTGACCGCAAACAAATCCTATTGCCTATATCAATGGTCAAGCACTCCATCTCCTAAACCTTAAATGAAGAAACAAACTATAATGATGTATACCTACCTTTTTTTAACCCAGTATAACAAATCAATTTATTTTAAATTACTATTTGAATAATTTCTTCAAAGATTTTTTTAAGTTTTTGTTTTAAGTGCCTAATTACAGTCGTTTAAAAGTACGGATGAAACGTGGAATATAAATTAAATAAACACAAAAGTCCGGATCGTCTAGCTGACAACATTTTTATTTTGTTTTTTGTTTTATTTGATATCATTGTATTTTATATTATATGTTTTAGATTCATTTTGTGGACGTTGGACGATCGAAGTGTGCGCTGGAGATGCTTATTGGTGGCGATGAGGTTCGCAACCCATCACACCGCGTCTCCCGCGGGGGCGAAGAGAAGGATGTAGTGCCGCATCGGTTAAAGTGCGGCAGTCCATTCTTTAGTTAGTTAGTTAGTTACTATATTTTATAACTTTCTTTCAAGTGATATTATTCAAATATAAAAAAATTTAACTAAATTATGCCTCAGTTGGTTTTTTTGTAGCCATTTTTCCAAATCTTTTGGTTTTATATACATAAATATCAAACCTTTCATAATACCTATACAGGTATAAGATAGGTTGAGAAAATTAAATTGATTTGTTGATGAGTTAACGCGATACTATAATATAAACGCTCGGAAGGAAACACACAACTAGCTTATGCATGCAAATAACAAACAAGTTACCATAAAGATGCAGCATGATTTGCATATTTCTACCAATTTCCAGATTAGGTATCACCAGGTGAAACGAAGGAATTCAAAACCTTTCCTTAATGATCAATGGCCAGCTAGCTTTGTGTATTGTTGGGATTGCAATAAAATTGTATTTTCTCTCATCTTTCTCTAACCATTATTGTGGTGAAAGGTTTGACCGACTTTGTGTCTTTTCCAGTGATGTCGGGTGTAATAAATTCAGTGACACCATGCAGGTAGGCACTTTTCTTGCCTCCTTGCAAAACTAAAAAAAATCAAAGAAAACTAACTAACTAACTAACTAACCATCACGCCATCTCCCTGAAAGGGTAGGCAGAAAGAATGGACTGTCACACTTTTACTGATGCGGCACTCCATCCTTCTCTTTTCGCTCCGCGGGAGACGCGGTGTGATGGGTTGCGAACCTCATCGCCACCAATAGGCATCTCCCGCGCACACTTCGATCGTCCAACACCCACAAAATAAATCTAAAACAAATAATATAAAATACAATGATATAAAATAAAATAACAAAATAAAAATAATTTAACACAAAATGTTCTTTTTAGATGGTTGCACATATTGTCTATTTAATTTATGTTCCACGAATCCACCGTTTTTTTAATTTAGCACATAATGTTATAACACATAATGTTTTTTTTTCGATGTTGCACATGTTGACATGGACGATCCGGACTTTTGTGTTTATTTAATTTATGTTACACGTATCCACCGTTTTTTAAATTAGCTGTAATTAGGCACTTAACCAGCAAGAACTTGAAAATAATATTGAAGAAATTATTCAAATTTTCATTGGAACAAAACTAACAAAAAGAAAACTAACAATATGTTTTTTTGTGGTGTGATAATGTGAACTTACTTATGTGCTTACGAAACATATATGTTGGAATGACTAATGGATTATTTACATTCTTATCACTTATTTTACGAGTGTATCATAATTAGCAATACAAGCAATTAATCTTTAATCATTGAAATTATTATGACATCGTATTATCATAAATCGGGATGGAAATTCATATTTTCAATAGATATTTTTAAGGATTAATATTTAAGGATTAATAATTCTCAATAGAGACGAAGATTCAATTTTTTTTTAAACAGAATATGGTAGTCGAGGCGTTTACAGGACTTATGACCTGTCATTTGTTGGGTTAAGCGATCACTTTATGTTAACAACATTCCCATTCCGCCCTTCTTACGACCACCACGTCTGACAAATTGTTGGAACTTGTATATGTGCTATTATTTTTAAATAACTTTACATTTTTATAGGTCAAAAAATGTGATGTTATTTAAAAATAACTTAGATATTTTTAATTTAAATATTTTTTAAACTAAGATAACTTAATTTAATTTAGATAATTTCGATTATTTAATTTAGATAACTTAGATATTTTTATAATATAATGAAACCGTGATTATAAGAATATATTTTTTACACTCTATTTCGAGAATATTTAAAATGATGAAAAATAAAATAAATAATTTACTCTCTAAATTCACTGATTTATTTTATACCGTATATTTTATTTAATATCGCATATATGACTGCCACAGCGAAGTTCCCTGGTTCGATTCTCGTCGATGGCATTGTGATTCTCAGACTGTCTTTGGTCTGGTATAGAATTTACGTGATAATAAAATGGCACTAGATTAGCTACCTATCACATGTCACGAGAATCAATATAGCTAAATAGCTAAATAGATAGTTGAGGTTTTTGTTTTGTAAAACTCCATTATAATTATTGTATATAATAATAAACGCGATTGTCTAATGGTTTTACTTGATTTAATTTATATAATTACTTATAAAAATAGTAGTTACATAATTTGTTTCGCCTTGTGAGGACATTTTCAAACTGACAAGTTTTCAGTTTGAAAATGCCCTCGCAAGGCGAAACAAATTTATAACTACTATTTATATAAGTAATTATATGAATTTAATCAAGTAAAACCATTAAACAATCGCGTTTATTATTATATACAATAATTATAATAGCTAGGTTCGGACATATGGAACGAATGGATGAGAGTAGAATGGTTAAAAGTTGTACACAAGCAGCGTGAGTGGGAAAAGAAACCGAGGACGACCGAGGAAAACATGGCACGACCAAATTAATCAATTACTAAAAGGCGGCCACATTCGAAGTCGAAACAATCGACGTGCGTGCATGGTACGATGTATGAATGTAGAAGAAGCCCGAGAGGTATGCCAGGACAGGCCAGTGTGGCGATCCATCCTCTCTGCCCACCCCTCCGGGGAAATGGCGTGATGGTTAGTTAGTTAGTTAGTTTATTATAATAGCTAAAAACAAATTGTATACAGTAATCGGGTTCAAACAAACGGTTGTATAAAAAAGGGTTTTGCATTTTTCATCCATTTTTTTTAATTTTTTAATTTTAATGTAATTACCAAAAAATGCATTAGATTTTGTTTCTTATACATTTAATAATAAAGCGGCAAACGTTATTGAAACCAGCTGCCCTAATTTAAAGTGGTCCTCGGGATAATCATTAACTCACAAAAGAGCCCTTGAACCAATAATGAAAAGTTTAATAACCATTCTTGTCGATTATCTCGCAGACTAAAGCGTGTAGGTACTTAAATTTATTTATTTACAATGTTGTTTCTCGAGATTTTAACAAGTACTTGAATAAGAAGTTGGAGAATAATTAATATTCCTTCCTCTATATTATAACGTAAAAAAATATGTTTGAAGGTTTCAAATAAAGAAAACTCACTTTCTAATTAGTTTTCTTAGATGGAAAAGAATTAACACTTTGTTTATAATTTCAATTGAGTATTTAAAACATTCAGAGATTATTATCCGAAAGTACACATATTCCATTTCTTAATTATAATATTAATGGAATTTAAAAAAAAAAACATGTTAAAAAGCGAAAATATCAATATTATCTTACGTTACCATTCTGGCATAGTTTTAATCAATAAATAATTAGATTTATATAAGACATATTAGTACCTATATGGTTTTTGGTATCTTGGGAAAATCCGTGTAAACTATATTTTTCAGCTAACTTTTCAGAAAGACATACTAGTTTATGGATTTTGGGATCTTGGAAAAATCCGTGTAAATCTTTCTCGACTGACTTTTCAGAAATCGTTGCAGTCTTGACTCTTCATAATTACCCGAAGATGAAGACAGCAACGAACTCCAAAACGTCGGCAGATAAAGAGTAGTTTTTGATTTTCCTACGATCCCAAAAAACATATTGCTACCAACCGTGAAAATCTACGCAATTATACTAGTATACATTTTTACTTATATAATTTTTTTTAAATATTAAAGTTAAAATTATAATATGAAATTTTCTTCCTAAATGGACCTTCCAAAGATAGCGATCATATTAATTCTAGGTTCTTTTACGATCTGCCTTCAAGATTCTGTTTTAATTAAATAATTATGAAGATAGATTTTTTCACTAGTATTGTATTTTTTATTTTAACCGAAATCGTGGTGAAAAATACTGTATGCATCAAATTATTAGTCAATATTTATTTATTTATTCACTACACACTCTTGATAATGCAATTCGCACGCTATTTCACGGTCTGCAGACATCCTCATTCATCCTTAAACAAACGGGTCCTTGATCACCCTCCCCTCTCACTTTATTACTTTTCATAACGGCCGCAGTCCCTCCCCCCTGACTTGTTTGTGCTCTACAAGACTCACAAAGAGTTGCAGTAATGATTAAAGAAAACAAGTTGAAATGACAAAATTCCTCGACTTTATACTTTATTTACATCGATAATGTATACTTTCTTAACCATTATTTCTTCATCCATGCCCAATCCCTTCAAAATGTTGTTCATAATACTTTTTTTCCGCTCTACGTTCCTTCCTACTATCAGGATTTGAATAATCATAATAATAATAATAATAATAATAATAATTAGGCAAATTTGTATAGCGCCGTTTTCGTGCGTGAATAGCTCACCTCTTAACTTACAATGTTTTAATCAAAAGCACTGCTTTAATTCAAAAGTATAGTATAAAACATATTTAACAAACAAGAAAGTTACATATTAATCGATGTATGATTAAGTGTATAGAATTCCATAATGATGTAATTAAAATAAACAAAAGTTGTTTCAAAATAGATTAACCAAAAATTCTATAAATTATATGAAATATTCACGACACGTGTTTCGTCTTATGAGGACATCTTCGAGTGTGAATATTTCATATCATTTATAGAATTTTTGGTTCTTCTACTTTTAAACAACTTTTGTTTATTTTAATAGCATCATTAATAAAAAAAAAACTATTTAACTAACCATCACGCCGTCTCCCCGAAAGGGTAGGCAGAAAGAATGGACTATCACACTTTTACTGATGCGGCACTCCATCCTTCTCTTTTCGCCCCGCGGGAGACGCAGTGTGATGGGTTGCGAACCTCATCGCCACATATGATAAATAAAGTAACAGTTAACCCATTTCCTAATTATGTATTACACATATAGAAGTGACGTTTCTTTTATAATTTTATAAAGACATTTACTATTAAAATAATAAATACTGCTTGAATTTCCAATGAGTAATTGACCATTACTTTTTAATATAAGATCATACAACCAATGCTAATGATAAATACAATATTTAAAAACTCGATTTTGCTCCGGTGAAAAAATTATCTAGTTTTAATTTAATTACATTGTAATTTTAATAATCGTAATAAAAAATCTCTAAATTTGAGAGAAAACAGAAATTTAATAAAATTAGTAATGCATTATATTATGTTTTAAAATAAATAAGAGTTTTATATTTGGTATGTGGCCCGATTTAAAATCTTGCTTTACGAATGTCATTGCTTTTTTGGTATACCTATTACAACACATTAAACATTAACACATTAAGAATTATTGCAAAATTTACTATTTTTACATTTCGTACGACCCAAGACAAATCTCAATCTTAAAATTTAGACACTATAGATCTTTTATTAATTTATGACATTTTCGCTTTATTCCTTCTTCGCAGCCAGATATAAATCACGATAGCCCCCCGCCCACAATATCTCTGGGCGGCACGCGAATGAATTGATAAGAACCTGCCGCCTGGTGGTTATCGCAGCCGCCCAGGGTAATAAAAGGGAGATCATCTGCCGCCCCTGCTAATTTGTCGGGTTAAACCGCCCCCGAGCCCCTAGATGATGCCGAATTATTTGTAATAATATGTAACTATTCACTCCATTCTCTATTCTGCTACCCCTTTGTTTGTGTCACTGGCGGGGTATTGTTTTAGGTAACAGCCGTCGTTCCGTACTTACTTTCAGCTCTTGTGCCAGTTAAAACTCAAATGGTTATTAATAAAGGGTCAAAAAATGGTTTTGCAGATTAAACAAATGATAGAAGAATTAACAACTAAGAAGATATAAAAAAAAAACAATATTATTTCTTATATTTTTAATTATAAATTGACATATGGTATTGAGACCAGAGCCCCATACCATTAGTACGAAGGCTAATGTACGGGTGGCAGAGATGCGAACGCTGGGCGATGGCCATTCTAATTTTTTCACTCGATTGCATAAATGTATTTAGAAGCTCCAGTTTCCCTTTTTATGCATAAGTGCTTTCAAACTAAAGAAAAAAATGTTATTACTTATGAAAAATCAAATAATTGCGCAATATCATATTTATATATCATACACCAAAAACATACATACTCGTATTCCTTATGAATAATCAAATAATTGTTCAATAAAATTTACTTATATCATACACCTTAACAACAACAACAACAATCCAAAACGCTGTTATCTCGGAGGGGTAGGCAGAGGGAATGGATCGCCCACTACTCGATCCTGACACACGTCTCTAGTTTCCTCCATATTCATACAGCGAGTCGTACATGCACATCGATTCTTCCGACTTCTAACATGGCCATTTTAATTTGATTAATTTGATCATGCCAAGTTTTTCTCCGTTTCCCATGACTACGGAGTATGGACCCCATTCACAACATCATCGTATACCTTCATAATTTTGTTTATAATACTTTCTTCCGCTCTACATTCCTACTTTATATCAGCGTTTGAAATTCTGTCGTAAATCGTTTTACCACATATACGTCTAAAGGATCTCATCTCTACCGCATTTATTCTGCTCTCATCCTTCTGTCAGTTCCATACATCAGGTTTGGTATTAAAATTTCATTTTAAACGGTCATTTTTGCTTTCATAGATAAATTTTTCATTCCAATAACAGTTTTTAAAGCTCCATTCATATTCATGATTTAATTGTATCTCAATAGAGACGAATATGCAAATTGGAAACTGAATCTGGTTGAACAAGGTGTTTACAGGACTTATGACCTGTCATTGGTTGGGTTAAGCGCACGCTTTATGTAATTACAACATTCCCCATTCCACCTTTGTTATGACCATGTCTGACAAATTTTTGGAAGTTGTATATATGTTAAAGTCCAACATCAGAATTCACATGTCAGTTTCAATGCGCCATCTATGAAGATTTGATTATATATATTAATCTCTAAGATTACTCTATATAATCTACATACTAACGCCATCTATGAAGATTTATGTTTATTAAGCATTAAGCAGAACATCTTTTTAACACAATGTGAAAGGCTACCCCGCCATTTAGCGCATTGTTAGAATCATTTCTCTCATCATTGCTCTATTGAGATACAATTAAATCATGAATTGATAACCCTCAATGGGTGAAATCCAGTATTCGTATACATATATATGTATACATTCAAAAAATATTCCATTCATATTGTTACCCGCACTAACACTTTCGACATTACTGTTTGTTCAGGGATCCTCTGTGAACATGCTACCTAAACACACAAACTAAGATACCTACTCTAGGTTCTCCTGATTTACATTTATATTACAAACTGGCAAGTCCTCTTCCTTTACAAAAAACATCATATTTGACTTTCCAACATTCATCATTAAGCCGCTAGCTTTGCATACCTCATATATTATCGACACCAAGAGTTGTAATTCGTTTACACTAACTGTGACGAGAGCGGCATCGTCTGCATGCACCGTAAAAATGTATTTAAAAGTTATTATATTCTAAATACTATTTTAAATTAAATTTTGATGATTAATCAAATAATGTTATCGTGCATGTATATAGACTTGGATATCAAAGTATTATTTTGTCAATGATGAATGAAAGTAAACAGAATGTACGAGCCTATATGTATTATGTTCACATGTGCGCCTGTATTCGTGTAAAGTTATTTGTTAGGTTACATTACGATAACAGTAACTAGTTTTTAAATATCGTTATAAATACATATAGTGATAAGCGATTCAGCTACATCTATATCAACTCCAGTTAACACTTTAAAGACCGCACACTATAAATAAACAGAAAACTTTCAATATTCTAATAAATAGGATGTCACTGCATCCAAAATATAAATAATTGTTTGTAACTAATTATTTTTTGTTAATATTGCTTTGTGTAACGGATTATTTGATACTTGAGGCATTTTCATTTATTTATTTTATTGATTTTGTTCAATCGCTCTTTTCATCATGACAGCATGAGACAAATCGATGTTAAGGGTATTATTATAACTATCATGGTGATTCTCGTGACATGTGATAGGTAGCTAATATATCGCCATTTTATTGTCACGTTTATTCTACACCAGATCAAAGACAGTGTGACAATCACACTGCTGGAATCGTACTTGTATTCTTATACCTATTATATGTTCATATGTTTGATGCGCCTCGCTAGTAATTATACGTTGAGTTTATATAAATTTAAATTCGAATAATGTTTTGATATTCTGAATGAACTAAAAAATTTCTTCAATTATTATAAAATGCACCAAAGTTTTTTGCTGTTTCAACTCCTGAACCATTCTTACTCGTGTATTTTAACATTTTCAATAGCCATGTATAAATTAATTATGTGGAGTTTAGTGGAATAAAATAATGATTTTAAAACGAAACGCGAAATTCGCGTTTCAAAGATCTTCATTATTGATTTAATGATTGATATGATTCAATGAATGCGTCAAAGGTGTCCGATTATTAGGTTTAATAAAAACGGGGAAAAAACCGCTTTTGTTACCTAATTGTATTTCAAATTTAGGATATCATCATCCAGTGCTGGACATAGACCCCCTTTCTGACTTCCATAACTCTATCCTTTGCCACTCTGTGCCATTGACCAGCTGCCACTTTCTTGTTGTCATCGGACCATCTTGCTTGTGGTCTACCACTCCAGGATGCGACTGGTACACCGATCATCAGCATGTCCGTATAAATAATTATTATTGTTTTTCTCACAAGTCAAAGGAATATAATTTCAATATAATATATCCGATAAAACTTGGGTATTCAACATACAACCAATTTACCTTTTTTTTTCAATATGCAAGGGAAAATAAATTTACAGTATGTTAAGCTAAGCTTGGCTTAAAATTCAGTAATATTGAATAGGGTCGAGGTGTGCTATCATTACATTTGGGAATAATGCGTTTTGACAGTTAGCGGAGGGTTAATTGTTGCCCACAGAATAAAGCGGGCGGTGATTACCCCTCAATCGGGGGTCTTAAGTGGAACCAAATCACTGCGAGAGGGAGGTAACGGATTAGGGAGGTATTATGAATATCGTTTTTTTTATGTGTTCATTTTAAATATAGTATTGCAACAATTAAATTAAAATATAAAAGTACAAGTTATTTGTAGAAGCAAAAAATAATAATAATTTTATGATATTTTACAAAAATACATATTTTTCGTTTTTTTGCAACTTTGTTATATGTTTTTTATTATATACGATTAATCAAATTCACTTGCTTGCATTTTTGGCTATGGATAATGTTTCGACATGTTTATTTATTGTTTCTTGAACAACGATGTAAAACTTCATAATTTATCATTAATATGAATGAAAACGTCTGTTTTCTAGAAGTTTTATTATAATTTATGGGATTGGCATTTTTCTCCCGTTTGAGACATTATCGAAAAATACATTTGATAATGCCTTAGACAGGCGAAACATGTCATTCAAATAAATTATTAAATTTCAAGAAAACTGACTTTTTTATTCGTATTAATGATTTAATATGGATTTTTATATCATTGTTCAAGAAATAATAAATAATATCTATCATATTTATTGAACGCTAAGGCATTAACACTGTGGAATTCCATAGTAATATACTTAGAAATTTAAAAATAACTTGGTTTAATCCACTAATTATTTAAAAAAATAGTAAAAAACACGACATGTTTCGGAGAATCCATCTTCAGATATAAAAATATAACAAAAACTAAACAAAGAAAGACTAATGTTAAAACGCATTTAAAATTCGATACAATAATTCAAATTTTAAAATTAACCTGGGCTATTTGTTATAAGTACTAATAATTATTTTTTTAACACTAAGAACTAATAAATAGTATTAAATCATAATAATACATGATTATTAGTACTTATAACAAATAGCCCAGGTTAACTTTTAAATTTGAATTATTGTATCAAATTTTAAATGCGTTTTTATATTAGTCTTGCTTTGTTTAGTTTTTATTCTATTTTTACACCTAAAGATGGAGTTATCCTCCGTGTCGAAACATATCGTGTTTTCTAATATTTTTTTTAATAATTAGTAGGTTAAACAACGTTATTTTCAATTTTCTAAGTATATATTATATTTATCATAAAATTCAAAATGACACTCAACATGATTTAAAAATGTTAATCCCATAAACTATTATACTTCTAGAAAATAACCGTTTTCATTCGTATTAATCTATTTTAACATAACTAGATTTGGTAATTATTTATCTTAACTTTATAGTAATTCTTCTCATTGTGTTTCACAAGAATGATATAACATGTCATGATTTTATGTGCAACTCCTTTTTATGTCTAAATTATTTTTATCATTGAATATCGAAACCTGTCAAAATGAATTACATTATATTATATCTTATCTATAGTATATCGAGGTTTGGTTAGGCAAATACCCTCACATGTCCCTGTTTTAGTTCAAATAAAGAAGTTTCTTAGAATCCTGAATGACAGTGTATTCTGATACTTCATTCTTTTATTTGCCCTCTTTAAACGTTAGTCTCTCTAGGATTCAATAAAGTATCAACACATTTTATATCCAACAACTATTTCTTATCGTGTATTGCATCCATTTTTATAATGTTTCATGTGTGAGTTCTTATTTGAACTGTGGGTAACTATTAACTACGCATACATTATAGATATGGCGATCTTAGAGGCAGAGTAGCAAGACTTATGACTGCCATACCGAAGGCTTTGAGTACGATTCCCGGCGATGACAGTGTGAAAGTTACACTGTCTTTGGTCTGGTGTAGAATTCACGTGACAATAAAATGACGATAGATTAGCTACCTATCACAAGTCATAAAAAACAAGCAAAGAAGTTGTATACGCAAATTGGGTTCAAATAACCTGCTGTATACAAATGTGGAAAGCAATGGGAAACTACCACGTTTTTTTTTAGATGGTAATTTCAGTATTATTTGCCTTGCTTATTATGTAGGCACATATACATATATGGTATTCAAGTAGAATTTTCAAAAATATTTGATAATTGCATTTGTTTTAATCACTTCACAGTGGCCCTGATGAAGGTACGATGATATCGAAACCGGGTGGCAAAACATACAAAATAATCGAGTGAAGAAGGCAAATAATGCAGTTGGGGAATTTATCACAAAGTAAATTCTAATGATATATTCGTCAGCTTGTCTCCATCCACTGCTATCCACCCGTACGCCATCTCTCTCGGTCTATCGCTAGTGTTCTCCAGGCCCTTCCCGCCGCGCCGTCCGCACAATATCATCGCTCTACCTGGTTGGCTGTCTCCCGACACTTCTCCGGCCCAACCTTGGCCTTCATTCAGTAACCCTCTAGCTCCATCTTCCAACATCCCGTTGACACACATGACCAACCCACTGCCACTTCATCCTCGCAATGCGTATCCCTAAATCTTGAAATAGCCCGAAAACTTGAAATATCGCGTTATTTACGAGTACGAGTTCCACCGTGGCACCAGTGCTGCGGAAACGGCTCGAAGGCTTAATGATGTGTATGGCGACGGTGCCGCAAAAGAAAACACAGTGCGTTTTTGGTTCCAACGTTTTCGTTCTGGAAATTTCGACCTGCAGAACAAGCCCCGTGGACAGCCGGAGACCAAAGTTGATAATGAAGACTTGAAAGCTATTGTGGAAGCGGATCCATCGCAAACCACGTGCGAGTTAGCTGGAGGCTGCGGTGTTAGTGATAAAACTGTTTTAATCCACTTGAAGCAAATTGGGAAGGTGAAAAAGCTTGAAAGGTGGGTACCTCACGAATTGAGTGAAGCAAATCAACAAACGCGCGTTGACTGCTGCGTTGCATTACTCAACCGGCACAATAATGAAGGGATTTTGAATCGAATCATTACCTGTGATGAAAAGTGGATCCTGTATGATAATCGGAAGCGCTCATCGCAATGGCTGAATCCTGCCGAACCAGCCAAACCATGCCCCAAGCGAAAATTGACTCCAAAAAAGTTACTTGTGAGCGTTTGGTGGACTAGTGCTGGTGTCGTTCACTACAGCTTTCTTAAATCTGGCCAGACGATTACGGCAGATGTCTATTGTCAGCAACTGCAAACCATGATGGAAAAGCTAGCTGCTAAACAACCGAGGCTGGTTAATCGCTCTAGGCCACTGCTGCTTCATGATAACGCTAGACCACACACTGCACAACAGACGGCTACCAAATTAGAAGAGCTTCAATTGGAATGTCTAAGACATCCACCGTACTCTCCGGACCTTGCTCCAACAGATTATTATTTTTTTCGAAATTCGGATAACTTCTTGCAAGGGAAAAAATTCAACTCCGATGGGGCAGTCCAAACCGACTTCAAAGATTTTATTGATTCCCGTCCGAATGGTTTTTTTAGGAAAGGGATCGATGAATTACCTATGAGATGGCAAAAGTGCATAGATAGCAATGGTATATACTTTGATTAAATAAATATATTATATTTAAAAAAAATCAATTTTATGTTCCTCCCATACAAAACGCCAATTTCATATGTAAGGACCTAATATAATATGAATGAGAGATCAATAACATGGACATTCAATGTGAAAACCACCTTAAATACGTATCTCGAACTTAAGAATGGCCACAAGTGATTAGTGCGCAGTACAATCAAAAGTAAAAATAATCTGATTATACGTATTTATTTTGTTAATTAAAATACGTTCAATACTTATATTCGATGGATCATTCCTGCATCTTTTTTACATTAATTTAGGACAGTGATTCCCAAAGTGGTCTTTAAAGACCCTCAGGGGTCTACGACAACTTGCAAGGGGTCTACGACAATTGTAAAACAAATTGGCGGTCCATGAGATGTAAATGGGGGTCCACGAGATGGTTCAACTAAATTGAAGCCGAATTTTATAATGTATCGAATATATCGAAATCGTTGGCGACTTTTTTAGCTCATTTGGGGAAATCGGACGATCGAAATCTTCGGCGACCTTTTTTTTTCAGCTCATTCGGCAAGGGGTCTACGCGACAAAAATGTTTGGGAACCTCTGATTTAGAATAACCCGGTATATTTACGCTGCAGAAAATGAGTGTTATGAACGCACCTTTTTAAATATGATTTGACTAAATTGCTATTATAAAATAATCTAAACGCATACTTTAACCATAAACATATCGTTGGACTGTTCGCATCACAAATCAATACAAATTGACTATGCAAAAACTGCCTTTTGTGATTACCAAATATATTCTTCCATAAATATTGAAATGATTTAAGCATCCATGATTTAAGATTCAAGAGAATATTCCTAATTACACATTACTTACCCGGTACATAGTCGCAATATAGCTTGTGTTATGCGTACCGTACATGAGTTTTTTATATACGTATTCCATAAAATATGCTGTAAATTTTTTTAACATTTTCCTGAGTTAAGAAAAATATAGCACTTATCTTGAAACAATGAATTATTTAAACTAAAAATGTGTTTATATGTGCACACATAAAAAAGGCATAAATTTCTTTATAATTTAATACACCTTATAAGAAAACGGTATTTATGGAATTTCAGTGTTAACACCGTAAGATTAACACCGTAACTTTATTTTTCATAAGATCTAAAAATACATTATTTTAAAACTAGCGTTTATATAATGTAAAACAGTTATTGAATAATTCAATTTTCATATGAAGCACTCACTGTGGTTAGACATTTTAAATACATAAAATAAATACAAAACTTTGTATTTAACCACGGTATAGTTATTATAATTGATGCCAACTAGTTTCGTTTGGGCCCCAGCTTCAGTATAACAACTATAGTTGTTATACTGCTCTGATAAAGCTTGGGTCCAAGCGAAACTTGTTGGCATCAACTATAATAAGAATACCGTAGTTAAATACAAAGTTTTCTATTTATTTTATATTATTAAATAATTGTCACGATGATAAGCATACTAGTTTAAAAACTGATGGTAATATCCAGATAAAACGTTTATACACAAGAAAAAATGCAGCGAAGTTAATATCGATACAATAACATCGAAAACATGTCTAAGGTATAATTCAAAGGCATTAAAGCATCCCATATTGTTCAGTTGCCCTGTTGTTGACATTATGACTTACTATATTCTGATTGTAAACCTCAAAAAAATCCTTTATCTTGTCCATCCGTTTATCGATTATTTATTTTACCACATTTCTTTATTTACAATGGAATCAATATTACAATATTTATAGCCGCTTTATCACGCACGCCTTGGGCAAACAGTTCTAGTGAAGCAGGTAACGCTTTCAAATTTTTATAATTTTATTAAACAAACAAACCTTTTTGAGTTTCTCCAGATAACCCATTCTGTAACCACAATAATACTCTACAGTATGCGACTCACGCTTTGATATAATCTAAAGTAATGTAAATTCGTAATAAGATAATATCAAACTATAATAGTTCTATGAATCAAAACTATTCATTCGTTATAAATTAAAAAAATACTTAGTTCAAGTACTTACAAACAAAGAGAATTCGTTAATCGTACTCATCAAAACTTAGGTATTTTTTTCACTTATCTGAGTCAATTTACCTCGACATGTAAGAGTATCTTCACCAGTATTAATTTACATTTTAAGTATCCCATAACTAACTAACCATCACGCCGTCTCCCCGAAAGGTTAGGCAGAAAGAATGGACTGTCACACTTTAACCGATGCGGCACTCCATCCTTCTCTTTTCGCCCCGCGAGAGACGCGGTGTGATGGGTTGCGAACGTCATCGCCACCAATAGGCATCTGCCGCGCACACATCGATCGCAAAACATCCACAAAATAAATCTAATACAAATTATATAAAATACTTCTTCTTCAAGTGCCCTGTCGGGTCCCCCCAACGTTGGCGATCACCTCGGCGAACCTGTCCCTGTCCTGCGCCGCTCGGAACAGCTCCTCAACACTTCGGATGCCGGTCCACTCCCTCACGTTTCGCAGCCAGGACATTTGTCTCCTTCCGGGCCCTCGGCGTCCCTCAATTTTCCCCTCCAATATCAGTTGGAGAAGGTGGTACTTTTCCCCACGCAGTATATGACCCAGATATGAGATCTTTCGAACCTTGATAGTTGATAACAATAAAATACAATGATATAAAATAAAATAACACAATAAAAATAATTTAACACATAATGTTCTTTTTAGATTGTGCACATACAGATATTGTCTATTTAATTTATGTTCCACGTAACTACATATATCCCATAACTACATCCATATATTGAAAGCAACGGAAAACTACCACATTAAAAGACCCAATTAGCACTCCGAAAATTAATACTCTCCACAGTTTTACAATTATTATATTACTCGACCGAAACGAAAAGACGCAGACGCGCCTAATACTCGTACAGATCTGTGTTTCATTTAAATATTTAAACTTAAATAAAGTTTAAGGTTTTTAAAAGAGTCAAAATTCATTCTTTGTTTTAGTATTAAACTAGATTTTTTGTTTAAGTTTTCATTCCAATCATAATATAGTCCTTGCTTTGGTTCTGTATAAATCAAGTAACTTTCTTCAAGGCATTTTTTACTCTAATTTGAACAACTTTATATGTCTACGTTTTAAATTTTTTTAATGCCCTTCTTAAATTTATTAAGTTTAATTTTTTAATTAAATTTATTTAAAAGTCATTCGTTGAGATCGGTTTTAGGATTTATACTATTATTGCTAACATAGTATTGTATAACAAATAGTTAAATATGTAATATTTTTCTTTTCCATTCAGCTTAACTTTCACAAGATGGTGAAAGTATTTTTTTAATCAATATAAAATTCAGCAAAGACATTTTTAGAACCAAAATAATCGGTTAATTCAAATGTGTAAAAAAGTTATCCACAAAGTATTATATTATTTAATTATATCCTGATTTGAGTTACGAAAGTCTAATCTAATGTAAATGTTGTAATCTTGCGCTTTAAAAAACGCTTTTTATGTACTGTATATGGTATTTGATTGCGAAAAGGATTACAAATATGAATTTGAATTTTTATATCATAAACATATTACATAATGATTAACGAATGAAACAAGTTTGTATTTTGTTTAATTCTAATACTGTATTGATATGTTAGACGGATGTGTGGTAAATCTGTATATGATAGGGTGATAATGCGGTCTCCTCGGAGATCGACGTCTTTCATGTTAGTGAAAGTACGTTCAGGGGGCAAATATTATTGACTTTAGAAAGTATCTTGTCTTCCTAATGTCGAACCATCTCTAATGCGTTCCTGGTACTTTGTTGTAATATTTTTATGATATTTTACCTGTACTTAATAGATGCCTTAAACATTTTCCTGTTTGTAATGTCTATTAATTTAATAAACTGATTTGATTTGATTTGATTTGAAATGCAAATATAAAAGGGAAATTAAAGAGTCATGGAAAAAAATTAAAGGTTAACTGAATCAAATCAAATCAGTTTATTTCATCAATAGACAGGTAAATTGAGTACAGGTAAAATATAATATATACAATATAATACTAGGAACGCATTAGAGATGGTTCGACATTAGGAAAACATGATACTATCTAAAGTTAGGAGTATTTGCCTTCTGAACGTACTTTCACTAATATGAGAGACGTCGATCTCCGAGATCTCGGAGACCGCGTTCAGCATATTAATTGCTCTTCCCACCGGTGTCACCAGAGGCAGGTTGGTTCTGGCGGCCGGTAGGTAGAATAATCTATGCTGTCACTGTCGGAGATATCTATCAGGGACAAAAAGCCGTACACCCTCCAGCACGGCCGAGTTCTCGAAATATCCCCTGAGTAATCTAAAGAAACTTAAATTGATTAGAACACATGAAAATAATTAATGAGTAACGAATTGTAAGAAATATACCTTACCAATATGAATGGAGCAAGAAATATAGGAAAACAGAAGAAAACGTGGCACGATAAATAAAATATTTAATGTCGGTCACGTGTGGACTACGTGCGTGCATGACATGCTATAAATATTAGCATTAAACACGTTTAAAGGCAGAAACATACTATTAAAGGCAGAAACATACTATTAACACGCGACGTGGCGTGTTTACTCCCACCACCGGCAACACGTCGATCTAGCTCGTCTGGATCGGGTGGCGTGTGCGCGCATGGCGTCGCGTCGGGTGTTCATAGTGTGATTCTGTCCATAGAAAACAATACAATTTGATTCGACTCAACACGCATCACGTGGCATCGGGTGGCGTGGCGTGTTAATAGTATGTTTCTGCCTTTACACGCGACGTGGCGTGTTTACTCCCACCATCGGCAACACGTCGATCTAGCTTGTCTGGATCGGGTGGCGTGTGCGCGCATGGCGTCGCGTCGGGTGTTCATAGAGTGATTCTGTCCATAGAAAACAATACAATTTGATTCAACCCAACACGCATCACGTGGCATCGGGTGGCGTGGCGTGTTAATAGTATGTTTCTCATGTCGGCAATACTGATGAATCTCGTCTTAAATACTCGTATAAACTTGTTTACTAACACTAAAACACTTTTACTAGTTTTAACACCACTTTATTTATGTCAAAATTAACCATTTCACTCCCGCCGGATCTTTGTCAGAGTAAAAAAAAACAAACCAGTTGGGTTCGGACAAAGATAAAGTGATGAAAAATTAGTAAAAGCACATTTTAAATCCATTATATTGAATACGAATCCACTTAAAGAACTGTAATAACAATATTTAAATTCAGTAAATTTTACATTATTTTAAGATTATTTTTTAATAGAATCATATTTACCACTCCTGATCTGTATATATGTATATAAAGGACTCGGTTTGCAATAGTGTCACCAGTCTGTCGATGTCAGCGAACCTGGCGAAACCGGTCGCTGTCAAAATAAAGACCAAAATGGAAGTAGTTAAAAAAACATCGTTTTATTTAATTGTTATTTTGTAAAAATATTTAAAAATTATTTTTAATAATGGCACACCACAAATTAAGTGTTTCATACGAAAGTACAAAAATATTTTATTTATTGTTTCTTTAACAATGATGTAAAACTCCATTTTAAATCGAATAAAAATGTCTGTTTTCTAGACGTTTTATTATATTTTATATGAAAGGCATGTTTCGCCTTGCTAAAGATTTATTAAATGTATGTGCATTTGAATGCGTAAATATTAAAAAATCTTTTAGTTTTTTTTTTATTGTATGTCAGTTAAAAACAATGTGGGGGTCCATTTTTTCTGCCTACTCATTGTCCGACGGCATGATGGTTACTTAATTAGTTCGTTCAGAATTGATTGGATTATATTAATAGCGGCGTACGTAATGCAGTAGACAAACGGATCCCAACGTTTGTGAATTGAATGCTTCTTTAGTAACAAGTAAATAGTGATTCAGTTAAACCGCAACAGAACGCCGGGAGATAGTGTAATAACTACACAATCGCGACATTTTAACGAATACGCGCAGCGCATGTTTAAACGGCGATACGCAAAGTGGAATCTGCAAACAAGTCATGCCCGTAACTCTGTCCTGTTATTATTATCCGAATAATATTCAAAATACGCCATTTCAACTGAATAATACAACAACAAAGGTATTATTTGTGCAATAAAGGGAGTATTTGTCCAACTCACTCGCGCGCGACACAATGTAGCGCCAACAATAGACAGATTATTGCATTGTGCCACTAACAATTGGCTGACAGCACGGACGCTCTGCCGAATAATCCCATTTCGATTTTCATTTAATTTTTACTCATTGTTCCTAATAGACAAGGCGGGAAAAGTCAAAAGGGAAGAAGTTCACGGTGTGAGTGCCCTTTTGTCAGGACCTATTCTCCGGCGATATAATTACCCACCGCACTAAGAGTGTCTTTCTACTTCTAAAAATTTATATAACGACACTCAAGTACATTCGATTGTATTTAAAGTACTCGCCGGAGATAACTTCTAGAAAACGCCTGTTTTCTAGAAGTTATCTCCGGCGATTTAACTACCCACCGCACCAAGAGTGTCTTTCTACACCAAAAAATTTATATACCGACACTCAAGTACATTCGATTGTACAATATTTATAGTACATACCTGTTATTTGATAATTAATTCGAATGAAAACGCCTGTTTTCTAGAAGTTATCTCCGACGATATAATTACCCACCGCACTTAAAGTGTCTTTCTACACCTAAAAAATTATATACTGACACTCTAGTACATTCGATTGTATTTATAGTACATACCTGTTATTTGTTAATTAATTAGAATGAAAACGCCTGTTTTCTAGACGTTATCTCCAGCGATATAATTAACCACCGCACCAGAGTGTCTTTCTGCACCTAAAAATGTATATACCGACACTCAAGGATTGTATTTAGGGTACATACCTGTTATTTGTTAATTAATTCGAATTAAAACGCATGTTTTCTAGAAGTTATCGTATAAAAATTCCTTAGCAAGGAGACACATGTCATTCCTAAATAACATAATAAAAATTGTAGAACATATACGTTTTCACATGCGAACAATGAAGCATGTATTTTTTCAAATTAATTACGAATGGCAACATTTCTCGTTAATATTTTGAAAAATATAGTAACAGCTAAAGAACTTAATATGTATGACTAATAAATAGCCTGAATTGGAAACGTATAAAAAATGTATTAATGTCAATTTGTAAGAATTTTTTTAAATGATATGTTATCCACTTTATTTATTAAATATTTTTACAAATATACATTTTTTTTTTAAATACACTACATGTTTCGAAGTTGACCTCCTTCCTCATCAGGGATGGATTACCTTCATGGATTATACAAAAATAATAAAATTCTCTTTCCAAATTTACAATAGAATTCCACAGTGTTAACGCCTTAACCGGGGGCACAGAAGATGCTTCCATGTGTATTGTTAATATAACAATAACTCCCGGCACCCCTAGAAACGACGTAAAATCGGCCAAACCTTTTACCACGATGGCAAGTGAAATTGAAGATAAAATACCATTTTAGGAACAGGATATGTAAGACTAAATTGCCATTGATACGAAGAAGAAGAACGTTTTAACCTTTAATAAAATATTAACGTCATTGTTTTTTTTTTTCTAGAGCACTACACATGAAAGAGCACCCAGATTACAAATACCGTCCAAGACGTAAACCAAAAGCGCTGATGAAGAAGGAACCAAAGTTCGGCTTCCCGATGTCTTCTCTGCTATCCCCCGTCCCGCGGCTGTTGGCCCCGGCGCCGCCGCCGCACCACCCGCTCTTCAGTCCGGATGGGAAACTGGATCTATCGAGGACGCTGTTCCCGCCTTTTCCCTATCCGTTCTATCCTTTCGGGCCCAAGCTGCCAGGGGAGGAGCTCGCGGCGGAGCTGGCGCAGCTTGGCGCGCTGTGCCCGGGCGGGTGGTGGAGCGCGGCCAGCGGCGCGTGCGGTTGCCGCCCTCGGAGCCCGCCCTCGCCGCCGCCGCCCGTGGTGGTGCGCCAGGAGCAAGAGCAGGAGCCGCCGCAGCACGTCATATGAAGGCCGCTCCCGGTGCTTCCCGCGAGGGGGGCGCTGGGCATGTGGGGCTGCTACGACAGGGCGGGGCCCTCCTTGGAGAGGCCCCCTTCGAGGGACAGTAATTAAGAAAAGAACACAACAAACGCGATTTGCCGTCTCATCTTTCTGATCTTGAATCTTTCCTGAATTTCGTAATCAAGAATTATTAAAGCTAATACTAAAAAGGCTAGTTATTTGGTTAATTTGAAAATAAAAATATTACAATAGTTGTTATAAAAAAAATAGAATTTACAAGTTCAACAATTGTTGAGTTTTAGTTTAATAGACCATATTTTGTCAACCAGTGGTCAGTGAAGATTTTAGAGTGGTCCGCATTTTTTTTTGTTCCAATATTGTGAATCAGCAACGGTATTTTTATTGTTAAACACCGTATATAAAATTATTTATTTTAAATAAATAAAAATATATATTTATTATATCATTCCATTGTTGATAGTGTGCAAAATATTTTTTTGATTTTTTGGTGGTCCGTAGATGTTAAAAGGTTAAGAAACTATGAACTAAAATATGGAAACAGTTTGTTTCTCGAAATCAGTAAAAGTTTACTAACAAACCATGTATTTAACCTAATATTTCCTATATCTATCGAAGAATACTTTTAACCGAGTTCTTTGATTTGATTCTTAGAATAAAAGTTAAAACGAGTAGTACTCAAACATTATGTCTTAAAATTTGGATAATGCACCATGCTACAATATAATCTACCACTTGGTTACGATGAGATGAAAATAAGATTCGCTCTACACGGTGACTAAAAAGGTGAATTGCGTTATGCGCTCTTCTTTACCGACAGGTTCCCATTTGGGACACTCAAACAAGTGATAGTCGATTTTATAATAAAAGTGCATTCGTACTGAAAACGTATTATCCAATACGCAATGAAATGATTATGCAAAAATCCATAATTGTTTACATGTTTAAATTTACTAAAATACAAATAAGACACATTAATATATGTAACTACACAAAACATTGAAATTTTAGTTGCACCAAAAATAAAAACATAGTTTTTCCATATTTTTTTAATGACTTGTTCTACGCACAAGTCGTGCAAAATTGTGAATCTAAATCAATTACCTAGGAGCCCATAAGTAAAATAATTAGTGTTACGCTTATTAAGAAAGAATAATATATCTATAAGTTTTCATTTGTATGTATATTTGTATATAATCAATATCAATTGCAGTAAATGATATGATGTATAATATGTACACACATAACTCTAATTAATCACGTATTTTAGCAAATAAAATGTAAATCGTTTAACACGAAAACGTTTAAAAAGATAAATTGTTTTACATGATTTTTTTATTATGGACACTTTTTGAATAGATACATTTGACAATTTGGAATAAAAAATTAAGCGACTGAATATCTGAAAAAAGGCAAACTACTAATCAGGTAGGCAGAATGAATGGACCGTCACACTGTTCTTTTCTGATCTACACCTGTCGCTTCTTACACATCCATTAATCGTGTAGAGTTATTTCAAGGATAAAAAATGGTTTTTCCTCGTGTTTACGTGTTAAACTTTTTCCATGTAAAATGTGCAATGATAAATGTGCTCAGATTTTTTTTTTATATAAATAGGTAGGTACTACAAATACCAAAAGTTTTCTTCCGTAAAATGAATATTAATATTATGTTGTTATGATTTTCGTTAAGTAAAAATGTTGTGAGAGAATGTAAATATTATAAATATTGTTAAGAAGAAGACTTAGTCCACACGCGTAGTTTTAAAAGTTAGTTAGAATAAACGTTCGAGTCAAAGATATTCTAAGTATCGTAGGAACTTAAGTACTTAAAAAATGTTAAGAATTTTTCTTTGTGTCATACTAACAGCTCTATCGGTTGAAAACACTATTTTATTGCAATTATGTCCACGTTACTCATTTTTGCAAGTCGATAACAAATTTGATTATATTATAGTTTTGGTAAATTATGTGAAAAAAAACTTGGTTACTGATTTGTGAAATCAGGACGATGCTATCATGGAAATTATACAATGGTTTTTTTTTCTATAAAAAGATTGTCAGTTTATTTTTTATAAATTCTACCATAATATTTTTTTGTTTAAAATTGGTTCACATTAAGTACCTATACGCAGTATAAATATCAAAGTGATTTTAGCATACACAACGTAAAACCAGAAGCGTAATTTTTTTTATTTCAAATATAGCAAAAACAACGAAAACTTGATATCCTAATACTGTTTTCATAATTTAGAAATAATTATCAGTCTTAAAATCCTTAACAGTCATCAATGTAGTAAACAAGTCATATTTTTTACCTAGATCCTTGTGGGATCATCTATTTGTACTAAACCACTGATTAAAAAATTATACCAAAACAAAAAAAAAACGTCTGTTTTATAGAAATATTATTATATTTTATGTGAATGAAGTGTTTCGCCTGTTTAAGACATTATCATTTCACAATGCCTAAGATAGGCGAAACATGTCATTCACATGAAATATATAAAATTATCTTCGTTAGTTTTGCCTGTCTAAGGCATAATCTAATGTGTGAAACATATCATTTACATAAAATATAATAAAACTTTTAGAAAATAGACATTTTCAAGAAACAATAAATAATACCAAAACGACTTTGACAATTTTTTTAAAATAGTGTGATTGTACTACTGTCCAAATTTGTGAGAAAAATAAAATTGAGTACGTAAATATAGTACATCTACATATTATGTACTTGTTTATTATACAATACTTGTTTTTGTGTATTTGTTGAATATTGTTAGCAGATAAATTGTTTTGACAGAATTATTTGTTATTTTAAGTTAATATTAATATTATTGTTCTGTTGATTTCGTGAAACAATGAAGTTTTTTTTATGTTTTCTGTACTTCAATGTTAACCTAACAATAAAAATCTTTTATTTATTTATATTTTTTATTTCCTGAAAAACGTTTTTAATTACCTTAAACTTTCCAAAATGGAACACTTTTTAAATTCCCCATCTCAAAAAACCGCCCCTTTAAAATGGTGCATATGATTTTTTAAAGATAGCCACTATTGACATACATAGGTATACAAAGTTAAAGAAGGGGATAACTTTATATCATGTGTGTCGTAACACAAGGGTGAAGTCATGTAACAGTTTATTTTAAAACATATATTTATATTTCAATACATGATTCGGTAAATCCTATCAAATCACTGTCTTTGGTCTGGTATAGAATTCATGTGAAAATAAAATAGCGATAGATAAGGTACCTATCACATGTCATGAGAATCAATATTATAGTTAAAAACAAATTGTATACAGTAATTTGGTTCAAACTACCTGTTGTATACAAATAAAAATGTAATCAAACATTGTTTAAAGGAAACATATAACAAACACTTCGTCGTCGTCTTAATCTGTCAAGTTTTCTTAACGTCGATCATTTTAACTACAGTATGTATTGCAAGTCGTACTCATTGACTACTCCAGTTTTTAAGTTGGTGCATTATATAATATGGACTCTACGAATTAATTTATGAGGTAAGTCAAAAATATTGATTTTAAAAACTGATAAATGCATGTAGAGCGGAAGAAGGTATTATGAATAAAAATATGAAAGAATCGCTGCGTTGGTTTGGACATATGGAGCTCATGGATAGAGAAAGAATGTTTAAAGTACGGTGTCGAGGTAGACCGAGAAAAACATGGCATGACCAAATGAATCAAATTTTAATCGTTGGCCATGTAAAAAGTCGGAAGAATAGACGTACGTATATGACTCGTTGTATGACTGTGGAGGAACCTTGAGGGGTGTGTCAGGATAGAGTAGTATAGCAGTCCATTCTTTCTGCCGACCCCTGCGGAGAAACGGCGTGATGGTGTGTTGTTGTTGCAATATAAAACTGCAAAAAATCTTTTTTTTACGATATTGTATTTTTAAATGCAAAATGTATATATGTAATGATTCTAAAAATCTGTTGTACACAAAAAAAATTAAAATCAATCCAACAGAAAAAAGTGACTACAAATTAAAATGCAAATAACGATCCATGGAGAGGGATTTCCCTCGGGCCGGCGTGAATCCTTGAGATAAAATAAAGAATGGAAAAATTAGACACCGAACCAAATTTGCCGACATCATGGATGGTACAGCAAAATTGAAGTGCTAATGATCTGTAATATAGCTAGACATGGCAGTACCAGATGGGCACCCAGAATACTCCAACGTATAAGGAAAGGAGTGTCAGAAGGCCATGTATGTTAAAAGATAGATAAATGAAATTGCCCGAATAGCTGGGAAAACTTGAATGCAGAAGGTTCAAAATAAGGACGAGTGGATAATATTGGAAGGGGCATGTATCTAGCAGTTGAGGTAAGAAAGCTGAAGAAGAAGAAGTAGTTAGACATCAATAAGTTCGAGTATATTCGGCCTTCTTGACAGAGTGGCTATGACTGGCACACCAAAGGTCCCGGGTTCGATTCCCGGTGATGACGCCAAAAATTACTACACTTTCTTTGGTCTGGTAGAATTCACGTGACAATAAGAACGGCGATAGACTAGCTATTTATCACATGTCATTAGAATCAATAGCCAAAAAGTTGAATACAATAATTGAGTTAAAATAACCTGTTATATACAAAATGTGGAAGGCAACGGATATTATCACAATAAAGATCCAGTGGCCTCCCAAGAACCAGCAAAGATGTTAGATTTGGTGCAAACCAATACTTAAGATTGAAATATAACAGTATTTTACAGAATTGAATTACCGTGGTGCCATTTTCTACATGTTATATGTAGTCGGTTTCTGAATAGCATTCAGCAACTCAACAGTTGTAAAAAAAAATAACAACTAATATTTATATATATAAATACTTATTTAATGAGAATGAATTTGGACTTTATATATTAATTACAATACGAATTTATAATATACAAGAATATATGGTAAAGTATTGAGTTTTTTTGTGAAAACCTTGACATAGGTACACGTTGAAGCAAGAGATTGTATTTTCAGAATTAATCACGTTTCTCAAGAAATCTGCGTCCATAATACTTGATAAATATACTTTCAACATTCACCAAAAGTCAACAAAACGGTCGTAAATACAGAATTTATTCTCGCTTCCACAATCTAACAGCATTTCTTAATGTTATTCTATTTCCACTGTATGATTTACGTTATCCAGTATATTCCTAAATATGGCTCCCTGAACTAAAGCCATACTTCTTGAACCCCGTATGGAGATAGGATCACCACATTTCCTGTCCGAGAGAACCAAAGAGCGCCCATAAATAAGAGTACCTACCATAGTTCCAGACGCTTATCTACATTGTGTGGTCACTGCAAACTGCCTGATATGTATACACACACACACACACAAACACTATCGCATTTATACTTGTATATTTCTATCGAAATGCATCCCTTTCCAAATCCCTTCTAAAGCTTATATACATTTGTATCCGTATTTGTATGCAAGTACATTTGCTCATTCGTATAATATCATTATTTGTAATTTATGGATAAAGCTTAGTTTTTAATCAATCATTGATACTTTTTATATCAAAACACAACCCCCGTATATATTTAATAAGTTTCTAAAAGATTGTTTTATTCTCAACATGGATGTAATCATAGACACAAGCACAATAAGTTTAGAATAAATTAAAGTAACCGTGAAATGAAAGTTTAAGCAAATTGTGAGTTAATTACATTTTAAGTCGAACGATTACTGAAGAGCCCTTCTCTCCAAGGTTCAGCGGAGTGGAAGGAAGCTGCCTCAAAGATTACAGGGTGCTCTAAACGAGTTCAAATAATTTATGATGTTAAACATTTAGTATTTACACACTTACTGATATAAGTTTTTTTGTGAATACGTTAAAGTTTATTAAACGTTTCTTCGAACTAGAAATTATTTGTTGAATAAAATATTTACCAAGTCAAATGTCCACTTGAACACATTTTTGACGATCAATTATAAAGTTTATGTAACGCTGAAGAAGCTTCGGCGGGAGCGAAACCGGTTGGTTCATTTAAACAAATAAAGTGGTGTAAACTAAAATATAAAAGTGTTTTTAAATTGTTTTTAATAAAACTACACCACAAATAATTCGTGGTGTAGTTTTATTAAAAACAATTTGTGACAAATTAAGTGCTTCATACGAAAGTATACGTATTTTTTATTTTATGTTATGAAACACTTAAAGTCACAACGTTACTCAACCTACCTAATTTAAATCGTAATATTTCGTTTTATTTCTAACGTTCATAAAAATTATACAACACTATTATAATATCACATTCTTTATCATTATACACTTTTTGAGAATATCGCCACAGCTGTTTCGCCAGCCGATGTTGGCATCATCAAGTGTTACAAATAATAATAATAAAACAGTTGTTTGTAACACCTGATGATGCCAACATCGAGTGGCGAAACAGCTGTCGCGACATTCTCAAAAAGTGTACAATATAAAATGTGATATTATAACAGTGTTGTAAAATTTAACAGTAAATAATGTTAAAGTATCATTGTGTTTCGGTAAAAACAATGGACTATTTAAATATAATACTAACAACTTTCAATTAATTCAAACGTGTATTCTTACATCGTGACATGCGCGTGCCTGTCATGATGTAAATGCCACAATCACGCAATCATTCTCCCTCATATAAATTACAGTAGCACCATATTTTTTTAGCAAATGAAGAAGATATGCAAAGATTTACCATTCTTCAAAATATGGCAATGAGAATAATGTTTAGGAGAAGCAGATATGCCAGGATTAAAGTGATGCTGAATGAACTAAAAATTATGTCATTAAAAAAATAATTACATAAAACGTTTTATTACTAATACACAAAATTATTAATAGGCACACCTCCCAGGAATTATTAAGGAACATAAAAAGTAACCAACATGAACATCAATATGAAATAAGACAGAAAAATAAACTAAGGTTCCGATTCAGAAAAAAAACTATATCTCAGAATTCCCTTATGTATAAAGCATTTAAAATTTATGAAGATATACCGGGGGATGTCAAAAGTGTGCAGAGCATATATTTTTTTTAAATATAATTAAATATGTAAACAAAATGTTATCTCATATTGATATGTATGAAGATTATCATTAAATAGTCCATTGTTTTGGCCGAAACAGTATGATACTTCAACATTATTACTGTTAAAATTTAAAACACTGTTATAATACCACAATTAATTTTTATTCACTGAGAGTGTTGCGACAGCTGTTTCGCCAACCGATGTTGGCATCATCAGGTGTTACAATAAACTGTTTATCAAAAATAAATTGTGATATTATAAGTGTTTTAAATTTTAACAGTAAGATTATTATTTTTTATTGTTTGTTTTTATTAGAACATGTGTTATGTACATGTGTACTATCAAGTATATAAAATAAATTAATTAATAAAATAACAATGACTTACAAAGCATTTATCCTCCATTATTGTAAAAAACTAACTAACCATCACGCCGTCTCCCCGAAAGGGTAGGCAGAAAGAATGGACTGTCACACTTTTACTGATGCGGCACTCCATCCTTCTCTTTTCGCCCCGCGGGAGACGCGGTGTGATGGGTTGCGAACCTCATCGCCACCAATAGGCATCTCCCGCGCACACTTCGATCTTCCAACATCCACAAAATAAATCTAAAACAGATAATAAAAAATACAATGATATAAAATAAAATAACAAAATAAAAATAATTTAATGCAAAATGTTATTTTTAGATGGTACACATTTGTCTATTTAATTTATGTTCCACGAATCCACCGTTTTTTTAAAAAATGTATATTATACTTTATTATGTGAAAAAATCTAGAAACATTTCTCAGTAGAAACTTGAGAATAGAACCTGGTGGTTTCATTAGTAATAAACCGTACGTCGCCGTAAAATTCCCCCTTCCCTTCCCAGTGCATTTAGCCTCCCCCCACTAAGAATTTCACCTGTAGGTGGGAGTGTATTCTTGAAAAGCAATCGCAATTCTTTCCGCCAGTTTGGCGCATGTGTCTATTGAGAGAATGGGAGCAGATCGGTAATAAACCGGAGAGGGGGTAGTCACGTGACTGGCGAGCAGGCGGGAGGGGGGGGCTCGAGTGATTTCAACCATTGTGCCACTGGATTGGGTGCATTCAAGGAATCAAGTCTGTAAACAGGATCGACTCGGAGATGAACGAGTCTGCGGAAACGGCGCTCAGGAAACCGCACTGTTAATTCCGATGTCAAACGACCGATGTTACCTGCATCAAAAGGCGGGAAATTCAAATTCTGAAAAGAAAAAACAAAAGTTTTTTTTTAATTTTTATAACAATGGTTTTACTTGATTTAATTCATATAATTACTTATATAAATAGCAGTTACCAATTTGTTTTGCCTTTTTCGAGGGCATTTTCAAACTGAACCTAGTCGCCAAACAATGTGTCCTTATATTGATTTTAAAAACTTTAGGGGGGGAAAGAATTTATATAATGCAAATCAATGGGGCCATTACACTAAACAATTTGAGGTTTTCCAAGAACTGATTAGTCATTTGCATTCATATAATGAAGAATTTATATAATGCTAGTTGATGGGATAAAATCAATATATAAGGACACATTGTTTGGCGACTAGGTTCAGTTTGAAATGTTATATAAGTAATTATATGAATTAAATCAAGTAAAACCATTAAACATTCGCGTTTATTATAATATTATAATAATTATAATGGAGTTTTACAAAACAAAAACCTCAACAATCAAAAAGGTTTTTTTAATATTCAGTACCTACTCATTTTCATATTTATATAATAGTAATTATTGTGAATTTATGAAATTGTATAATACATAAGTCCAAGGTAATATTTTTTGAAAAAGAAGAAATCATGACAGTCTGCAACATTAGCGTGAATGGTGAAAAGTTGGAGCAAGTAGATGAGTTCGTAGTATGTTTACAAAATATGGGCGAGTGGAGAGGGATATTGAAAGAAAGGTCCGGGCAGGCAACAAAGTGAATGGTGCACTTAAAGTTGTCATCGCAAACAAAAACCTATTCAGAAAAGCTAAAATGGCAGTGCACAATGGTGTTCTTGTACCGACCCTTATATATGGAAGCGAAGCATGGAACTGGCAATAGAAGGATGAAAGTAGAATAAATGCAGTAGAAATGAGATCTCTTAGACGAATGTGTTAATACTCTGTGTATGATAGAGTGTCGAATGAAATTATAAGGAGTGAGTGCGAATGATGGTGTTATGAACAAAATAATGATAGGATCATTTAGATGGATTGGACACATGGAAAGAATGAATGATGAAAAAATGGTAAAAAAATTATATCTTAACGATGTAAATGGAACTATAAAGAGAGGAAGACCGAGGAAAACGTGGCACGATCAAATAAATCAAATATTGAATGTCGGCTTAGTGGGGAGTTGGAAAAATCGACGTGCGTGCATGACACGATGTAGGAATGTTGAGGAATCGAGAGAAATATTCGGGGAGATGGCGTGATTGTTAATTGGTTAATTGATGGCGAGGAATCGACGTGCGTGTATGACTTGTTGTATGAATGTGGAGGAAACTAGAGAGTGTGGCGATCCATTCTCTCTGCCTACCTCTACGGAGAAACGGCGTGATGGTTTGTATTGTATTGTATTGTAAGTTAATAGGTTAGATATATAATATATGGTAAGTATATACTTATATGTTGCTGACTTGGAGATCGTGGACGGTAAAGAGAAATGCTGGACGACCGCAACTACGGTGGAAGGATGATCTGAACAGACATGTCAGAATAAACTGGATGCAATCTGCACAAGACAGAATGACATGGAAGCGAATGGAGGAGGCCATTCTCAAGGAGTGGACGGGAATAGACCGAGGAAGAAGAAGAAGAAGTATATACGTATTATGCTTTTATTATGTAGTTGTCACGATACAGGCCATGCCTAGTGTGACAAGTACAGACCATAACCTTTTCTATCAAATGTATATTGTTTATCACGTAAAATAAAAATAAATAAATAAATACTTTAACGTAATCACTATATATGAAGTGTTTGTTACAATCAGTTAATCGCTACACTTGAAATCTCATTTGTTCCGCCACCGTTTAGTGATGGAGTTATCAGCCACCGCTTTAGTGCACGGGGGGGTGCAGGCTGCAGGCTGCAGGCTCCGAAGGCCGAGGGACCGCCCCCCTAATAAGAGAGACATAATATAAAGGCGACACAATGGGGAGCAAACAATAAACACTTGATAGAGTATAATCATGAATAAATACACCCCCCTTAATAATGTTGCGTTCGAGTTATGGACACCCTCGAATTGCAGTTCTCAAACATTTTTCATGATATACCCTTAAAAAAAATAGCCCTAGTTTTAATACAAGGGATTGGTTTGCAGCAAAGTGTAACATTTTTGTTATTTCTTGGGATGCCACTTCGGCCTTTGATGTGGTAATTTCCCGTTTCTTTCCACATGTATATACACCAGGCTATTTGAACCCAACAACTGTAGACAATTTTGTTGCTTTTAAAAATGATTTACATTTAGAAACGAATTCACGTAAATATACATCAAAAGTAGCTTATTTTTTTTGTATTATCGGAAAAACATTTAAAGGTTTTAAAGTTACCAATACATTAAGTTGTTTAATTCCTGTTTTAATATAAAATGTCCTTATTTGTAAAAACATATCTTTATGTAGCCAAGGAAAATGCTATTGTTGCGTTTTCGGCCATACATAATTTTTCAATGAGTTATTAAAAATGAACAATAATATTAATATTTCTGAAACATTTTTACATGTCCACGTTTTGCGAACATAATACAATATTATTAAAAGAGCCTTTGAAATGATTACTCATCAATTGCTTTGCCATTTTAAATTTCTTTTAAATTATTATAATTATATATCGAGCTAGTTCCAAGCAAAACAGATTATAAAATTTAAAAATTGTATTTTTCCAGAACCCACAGTTTAAAAACTCGGATCTCCAATCATAGGCGACTATCGCGCCTCTTTTGATGCACCGGGAGAGTGATTCTTGTACAAATTCGCACCCCTCCCCGCCATCAGTTCACCACCCCTACCCACCGTCCCGCTGCCGGTGACACTCCTTCATCCTTTATGATGGTTAGATTGGATTAACGGCCGTTTTATTTGCGTTACATTTGTGGAAGGACTCCACACCCTAACATGTTACTGTTGCACCGCGCTGGTGACGAATTTGTTCGCAAAAATGCATTTGAAAAATTATCCAAATACCAAAAGAATTCGTTTAAAAGAAAAAATACGTTTTTTTTGTCAAACACTTCTTAACGTTTAAAGGAATGATATATACTAATTGATTTAACATTGTGATCACGTGAGGAGTCGGAGATATCGACGTGCGTGCATGACAAGATGTATGAATGTAGAAGAATCGAGAGAAGTACGTCAGGACAGAACACTGTAGCGTTCCATTATTTCTGCCTACCCCTCCGGAGAGACAGCGTGATGGTTAGTTAGTTAGTTAGATTTAACATTTTAAATGCCGGGAGTTATATATACTCGTATGGCCGGACTCCGGGCCCAGCAATTTTTATTTTTAATAATCAAAACCTATTTATATACATATTTTTTGGTAATATGTAAAAAGTACATAATAAAGACCCACCATAGTCTCACAAGACGACAGGGTTGGCACATAACTTATCATTATAAATAAAATCAAACACGTAAAATATGAACACGGAAATCAAGTAAAGAGGATTTCTGTTATTCTAGAAAAAATATATATATCTAGATTTGTTGGAAGCATTCGTTTTCTAGATGTTTTATAATATTATATTATACATATTTTGCCATGCGAGGACACTATTTACTTCCTATATTTGATATTTAATAATCATTTAGCAAGCGGAAATTTGTCACTCCCATAAACACAATAAAGCTTTTGCAAAATTCTATATACATATTTAATACATAATACGGAGTTTTACAACTTTGTTCAGTAAATAAAAATAGTTTGAAAATATAAATTAAATTTTAAAAAAACTTTATATTTAACCACGGTATGGTTATTATAAGTGATGCCAACTAGTTTCGCTTCGCCAAGCTTCATCAGGGCAGTATAACAGCAAAAATTATAATAACCATACCGTGGTTAAATACAAAGTTTTTTTAATTATTTTATATTTAAAAACCACAAAGTGAGTGCTTCATATGAAATTTTTTAAATAGTTTGTACTTCGACTTCTGGCATATTGAGATTCAGACAATAAATAAGTAACGAAGTATATCAAGGCAATAGTTTCAAGTTCCTTAAAAGATATGGATATAACATATCGCATTGCTGATTATAGAGAGGCTTTCTCCCAAGTGAATCTATCATCAGGAGATCTTACAGGAAACATAAAAATATATTCATTGTCTTATTCTATTAAAATATCTAAATAATTAGACATGTAATAAGTTTGGCAAATCTTGCGTTAGTGTAATAAATTTACATTTATAAATATAATACATATTATTAAAATGTGGAGTTAACTGTAAAATATTGTATTTGATCAAGACAACAAAGCTATATCGAATACTTCATTTTTTATTAATTCGCAATTATTGTCTTGTAAATCTTTTATTAAAACCAAAACAATTAGATCATTGAAATGCAAACACTCTTAAGTTGAGAAAATGAGAGAACAAAAAAGTTTTTATGGGTTTTTAAGTAACAAAATACACCATTTATAAAACATAGAGATACGAAAGGCAAATATTATAAGAAACAAAAAACAAATAGCGTGAAACAAAAACATTCCGAGCCAAAGAGGATACAATCGATTGTCTCCTAAAGTTTAAACACAGCGATAAAAAAATCCTTACAAAGGACACGTTTGTATAACGAGGGCAGGAGGTGTGATAAGGGTAAAGGAACAAAAACAACTTCCTTGCGTTTATTTGTGCTGATAAGCGAGCATAAAATGCGACCAGGATTGGCCAGAACACGATACAATCGACGTGTGTACATATTAAAACAAAGAATTTCCAGTCACGAAGTAAAGAGAGCGGACCAAAGGCAGGGTGTAAAATAAATTATATGTAGAGATTCGTATTTAGTGACAAGTTGCCGCTTTTACTCGGCGGTTTCGTGTTTCTGCGGTGGATAGAGAGACTCAATACCACCCCACATAAGTACAATGAAAGTCTCATTGTTGACACGCCACATACGAACCTTTATTATATCACTTATCATGAGGCATTATTTGGGTGACAATCGCGGTTCCCGAGAATGAATGGCCCGGTACAGTTTTTACTGCTTGTGTAACGCCTCGCACAAACAGAGATCGTATTATTTGCGCACACAAACACCGTCTTCTATAGACCCAACCTTTACTTGTGGCGTGAAATATTAAGTGAATCAAACCCATTCAAACGCGCTTTTTTAATAAAAGGCGTACTATTGTACGTTATTGCATTGTAAATAATCAACAATATTGCATTCTGTTATCAACTATCAAGGTTCGGAAAATTTTACGTCTGTGTCATATACTGCGTGGAGAAAAGTACCACCTTCTTCAACTGATATTGGAGGGGAAAGTGGAGGGATGCCGAGGGCCCGGTAGGAGACAAATGTCCTGGCTGCGAAACGTGAGGTAGTGGACCGGCATCCGAAGTGTGGAGGAGCTGTTCCGAGTGGCGCAGGACAGGGACAGGTTTGCCGAGGTGATCTCCAACGTTGGGGGGACCCGACAGGGCACTTGAAGAAGAAGAATAATAATAATATAAAGCACTAGTACACCAAAATTTTCAATTATTTTTAATAATATACCTCATGGTTTAATTTATTGAAAGTTAAGGCGTTAACACTGTGGAATTCTTATCTTCTTCTTCTTCATCAGCCTATTCCATGTCACTCTGTCCTGTCATCCAGGTTATTCCGACGTGTCTGTTCAGATCATCCTTCCACCGTAGTTGCGGTCGCCCTACACTTCTCTTTGCCGTCCACGGTCTCCAAGTCAGCAGTCTTCTTGTCCATTTATCATCTGAGCTTCTGGCTTCGTGACCTGCCCATTGCCATTTTAGAGTCGCCACCCGGTGGATGATGTCAGTGACCTTTGTTTTTTCTCTCACCGTATCGTTTCATGGCTCTTTGGGTCACTCGTAGTTTCTCGACACTTTGTTCGGACAATGTTACAGTTTCAAGACTATTAAGTACCAACTGGCAGAACACTGGCTTACAGAACACTGTGGAATTATATTTTCAAAACTCTGGAATTGAAAAGCAACGCTGTTTATGTTCCATTTTTAGTTTATTAAATATCTTTATACAATAAAAATATTAAACAGGACAATGTTTTGAAGGTCCATCTTGCTGCTACTGCTGGTGTTTTCATTTTTAACAATTTTCGCAAATATTGTATATTCCTTGTGGTCTACATGATCCCTCTTAAAGCGCCTTCTACTTCTTTTCTATCTTGCTATGTCTTCAACACCACAAATAGACATTATAATCTCATTTCTGGCTTTCTTTTATAAATTTAACGATGATGGTTTGACACCTTAGAAACATGTTGAGAAAAATAATCGCAAAGGTATAAAAAAACTGTGTTTTATAATAATTCTTACGGGAATCAACATTTAAAACGGTTATTATTTCATCATAAAGTTTTAAGATTGTACTGTTTCATAAAAGATAATTTATTTAAAAAGAGACTAAAACCTAGGATTTAAATTAATTGTATTTGAATTAATTTTGCAATCTTCTCACGTCCCCTGGATTAGAAGCCAAGCGCTCTGCACCCTAGACCACCAACCCGGTAATCAATGGATTATTAATATATCCAATATCTAGAATTTAAATAGTACTATATTTTTATTTCTGATTTATCAAATTTGATAACAATTAGAAAAATAATTATTAAAATGAATAATTAGTAAGCATTTCCCTTCCATTGTGAGTAAGTTCCATACTAAGGTCGCTGCATACGCATAGCTGATTAACGCCCTGCCTTGGTCCGCCGCGCCCGTCCTTGTCTCCTAGGCCTCCTCTCGGGTATTCCAAAACCCTTTCGGATGCGAAGCACGCTCCTGAGGGAACAATCACAAATCGCGGCCGACACACGTCCCTCACAAAAGGGTGTAAATTTGCACGTCGTTCTGTTACCCTTTCCACACCCACCCCTGTAGGTTCAAAACGGAAATCGACAAGCGGAGACCCAGGAAACAAAACGTTGCCCAGGAATAAAAAGGATTTCTTGATCAATATATTTTAATAACCAATACAAAAAAATATACAGACATAATCTACAGCACTTTGAAGTCACTTGAAATCAATATCGAAGTAATATATCGATCATAATACAGTAAAACCTCGATATAACGGACCTCTATTTAACGAACTTCGGATATAACGGACAAAAAATCCTGTCAAATATAAAACAATTAAAAACGTCCTGTTAATATTATTGTAAACAATTTTTAGCGGCCATGATAATCACGTCATACATCTGGCACTAGAATTTGAGACATAATGCTGAGGATTAAAGTAAAGATAACGAAGAAGAAGAAACATCACTGCCAAAAATGAAGTTATCAGTGGTAAGATCACATCTCGACGATCTAATAACATTTTTTCACTATTCGTCAGATAACGAAGTTCAACTATATTATACGCATTAGGTAATTTAAGAGAGTTGATTATAAAAAAAACAGGAAAATTCAAAAGTCCAAACAAAGCTTGATTCTTTTTTCAAAGCAGGATTACCGAAAGCAAACGCGTCGATATCAAACAGCAACGTCACTTCACGACGAGTGTCCGAAAACAATAGATAGTATTTTGTTTGTGTTTTGTATTGTTTATTTATATCTAAATACAGTGAACATACTTTCAAAAAAAAGGTTTTGATTTATTTTAAACCTGTTTTTATTTAACAGACAATCGGCTTTAACGGACACCCCTCCCCCCAATTAATCCTTTAAATCGAAGTTTTACTGTACTCGTAAATTTGCCAAGTATCCAAAATATCTAAAATGTTTTTTGATAACGATGACTGGTGTAAAACAAAAAGACAAATATGACAAGTGATTGAATAATATACTGTAGTTCAAACTTCACCCTAAAGATGCCTTTATAATTTGTATCAAATAGCATTAAAAAATATATTGTACTTTTTGGTTCTCGGAGGTCTAGCTCAACCCAAAATTGTACAAAAAAATAAATTTAAGTTGTACATTGACTAGTGTAATTTTTTTTGTTCCCCTATTTAATAAATCATTTCTTGAACTTCTTCTGCTATGCTGAGAACTGTATCCTGTTATTTCGGGAAGCCTGTTCCTGGTATGTAGATGTCCAGCTGTTTCATCATCTTTGTGGTATTCTTCCTCGAGGTCCTGCTAATCACTCTTTCAGAACACGCTTTCTCCGCGTGATCTCTTTAGTAACGTATTTCCAGTTTCCTCGTCGCACAGCTTCGACACTGCAGATCTTCCTTATTTCTGAATTTCTCGCTCTGTCTTGAAATTTGAAAGTAAATTTTCATGACTCTTATATAACATCACTTGTATAATATCACTTGTTTAAAAGTGAATTTGGTTATAAATTAATAACCAACAGTTATTATAAAAGACTAATGCTTATTTAACAGACATTACTGTGGTAATTTTCTTCTTATGATGAGACTTGGTAGGGACAACTGACCTTTATCGTTATTTTCTGCCCCTTGTTTAATTCTATTTTGATTAGTTTACGACGACAAAGGTTTAATACCTTCAATACATGTTAAATAAATTTACTTAAAACATCGTAAAAAAAGTGTTCAAATTTACAAATAAATCAATACTATGAAATCCACAGTGTTTTCATCTTAAGATTATAAAATTAAAATTCATCATGATACTCTGCGAAAAATGTTCTGATCTGGAGTCGCTGTATTCTCCTTCTTTTTGCAAAGGCCCACAAACTAATCGACACATTCCTGATTTCCAGATATCCGTAGGTGGGACTGAATCAATTCGATAACTCTCCGAGAATAATGCCAGTAAAGTAATGTAAAATGACATCTCGTACGTGGAATCAATAGCAATCCGACGAATATTAAGTGTCCATTACTTATTATATAATACATACATATGTACTACGCTCAGAGCGCGGCAATGTACCGGATATGCGACATTTACAACAAAAGTGATTTAATAACGTCGATGTGTTCCATGAAAGTGATTTTAAAAAAACTGACTGGAGCAACCCTTCGGGGCGATTGAAACTATGTTACTCTACATTTTCTTTTTTTACATTTTTATATTATTATATATATTTCATATTTTATTATTCATTATTATTACTATTTTTTACTAAAGCCATTAAAAATGTTATTATACTTTATTCTTCTTATATATTTAGTCATATGTATGTCAGTTGTTATATAATATTTGTGGTAGCTTGGCCTTGTTTTGTTTTTTCTAAGTGTTTGTATATTTATATTGAAATCGCTTTTTGTTACCCTTAATAAAAATTGACGATTTATCGTTCTTATGTTAAAGAGTAACAACTATTTTTTCATACAATGTATGTTTCTAACAATTAATGTTTGTATAGTTATAATTTAAATCAGCATAAGTTGTTTCTTGAGCAAATGTTTATGTTTCTATTGAAAATGCCCGTCCTGTGCAGCAGGTAATGAGCTTCTTTTCGGTTTAATAGGATTATTATTAAATCTTAGGATTTTAATCTTTGTCGCTAGACGAAGCTGGAGGCAGCTCATTTCATCCTCAGCATCTCATGCAATCCAATTACCTTGGTCCTATCAAGAGGCTGCAGAGGAAAAATCAGGACCGCATTCAGTAAATGAGAAATTATGGTAATAAAAAGTTTAAATTTTCATTATATATTTGTATTTTGCGTCTTTCTTGTATTAAGAAACTTTTTTCTTCTTATTAACATACAAACAAAATAAAATAAAATAAATAATTTTTAAACATATACAATACATACTATGGTTAAACACAAAGTGTTTTTTAAAAATTAAACAAATAAAACACTTTGTATTTAATCACGATATGGTTATAATATTTGGTGCCAACTAGTTTCGCTTGGACAGAAGCTTCATCAGGGCAGTATAACAACTTAAAACAAAACAGTTGTTATACTGCTCTGATGAAGCTTGGGTCCAAGCGAAACTAGTTGGCATCAAAGATACATATTTGTACCATACATATTTGTAAATTCAAAGTGTTTTATTTATTTTCTATTTTTAAAATATCTAACCACAAAGTGAACGCTTTAGAGGAAAAAAACAGAGTGTTTTATGTCTAACCACAAAGTGGGTGCTTCATATGAAAATTTAAATATCTTTGGGTTAAAATATGTTTTTAGGTCTTCTATGGTATTATTATTTAAAATATATTAAAAGTACAAACGTATTATATGTAGAAATGAAGATACATTTTTTTTTCTTGTTTGCTTCAGGGAATTATTAATATATGATATTTGAAATTGGCAATCTTGAGCACAAACTGGGAAGCGGATTTAATTCTAGTCATAATCGAAAAACCTGTTCGTTATTTATAGCAAAAACATTTTTCCACGCCAATTTGAGTACTTCAACAAATTTTCGATATAATGATTTCTAAACCTGCCCTGTTCAATATTTCCTTCGTGTTAAAAATAGAGAATCTTTTCTTATGATGCCCTGCAAAACCTGATTATATTCTCATTTAAACAAAATACCTGATTCAAGAACAGGTTGAAATCATAAATATATGTATATTGTTATAGTCTACGTATCATGGAAATAACTTTGATAAAAAAGCTGTGCTTTGAGTACATTTTAGAGTCTTATAACTTAATATTATAATGAAACTTTATTAATGGTTTATGATGTTTGATTATTGATTGTTGATGATTTTGATAATTGAAAATATTGTTTGCATACAACAGGTCGATTGAACCCAATTACTGTATACAATATATTGTATTAATTCTCGTGACATGTGAAAGGTAGCTAATTTATCGCCATTTAATTATTACATGAATTCTACACCAGACCAAAGACAGTGTGAGAATAACACTACCATCGCCGGGAATCGAACCGGGACCTTAAGTACGGTAGTCATAGCTCTTACCGCTCTGCCACGAAGGTCGTATAATTGATGATTAACATCGATTAATGATTGAATACGATTGATGATTAACCATACGAAAGAAGTAAACGAAAAGTTACATATAATCTTCTGAAAATGTATTATTTTCACTAGTGACGATGAACGTCTATATTATAATGATTGTTTGATAAAATAATTTAAAATGGCGTGAAGACAATTGGGAGTTTAAGAATTATAAACGACAAGATTCCGCAAGAAAAAAATCGCCTCATACAGAAATGTGATTTTTGACACTTTTTTCTTAAGATACTAGACCGGGATGAAAGAAAATAAGATTGTATCATTATTAAACTATACATATCTAACGATAGTCAGTATCCGTATGCAAAAAAAGTGATTAAATAAGTCTATTAATGATAATTATTAAGTTTAAAGTATTTTGGACGCATAGCTCGGAGAGACCAGGACATTTTTTTTAAAGGAACATAGAAGTTCACGCCACATACCCGAGGCTATTATAGGGCGTAGCGGCGCCTTTTTGTCTGCCTCGCTCGTACATTCCATGGGTCTGTCCCCGGTCCATCCAGGACTTACATTTAAAGACGGCAACAACAAGGGCGTGCCAGACCACATTTAATCTACCCTATCCTACTTCTATATTCCGCTGTAATTTATTGAATAAATAAGCAAAATATATAATACATTAACATTTTAGAAACATTATATAAAAGATTAAAAGAAAAATACACCACAGGTATACGAGTATACAGCGGTAAGCACAGGAGAGGCAGATGAGACAAATGCGGGATGGAAAAAATTGTGGAGTACAGTTTTTTGACATGTTGGACAAAGGACGAGGTTTAGGAAGCATTTCATAATATTTCATAGAAATCACTGCACAAATAATTTTAATGGCCTAGAGGGAGAGGAACGAGGCCCGTCATAGCGGTTTAACCACCTCCTCCCAGCTGGAAAAAAAACAAAGAAAAAAATACGAAGACAGGACATCATTGAAAAGCTTTTCATTATGGGCAGCAAAGTGGAGAGAAAGCGACCACAAGGACGACACCAAACCGGTCCGATCAAATCAAGGCTGACTGGTCTTTCATTAGCTGCAGCCTGGAGACTGAGGGGTGACAGGAGCACATGACGTGCCATGGTTAATGGTTTACAGAATGGACACAACCATCAATCACGAGGAATACGACTGAGAAAAAGAAGATTAAAGAGAAACTTGTCAAGAGTAAAAATTATTATGTTTCCCGTTTAAATTCTACACACCTACTGTAATCAATGACAGCTCTATAGAAAGTGACAATTGAACAAACTATAAGAGATAATATCATTTCCCTTATTGGAATAGAAAGAGCCTAAGTAAAGTTATTTCCTAGAGAAGTGTAAGAGACCCAAATAAAGTGGGCGAATTTCCGCCACCACTCGGGGGCACTCGGTCTCCTCTCGAAGTGGAAGTTCACAATTGAGTTAACTCCGTATCAATAGTCCGAATGTTTACACAGCAATAAGTGACAAATACACACAGGACAGGCGCCCCCATCCCCCACCGCTCACCACCCTCAACCACCCCAATCCCTTACATAGCTCATCCTCGTGAGAAACTAGTAATTACGATAAGGTTTCGCTTAACATTGTTTAAGATCAATTCACCGATTAATGATATATTCTTCTATGTTCGCCATACTTTGTGTTCTAGATGTTTTATTTGTATTTTTTTATATACTTTGTATACAACACTAACTTTAAATAAAAAATTCATTAAATATCAGACATTTTCGGACATTGAAATTTTGGCCATGGCGTTGAAATTTTGCATGTTAATAATAGAAATATAACTTTGAGCAATCTCAAAATTTTAGAAACTAAAAAAACAATTAAAAATAAAGAAAACATTATTACTAATCAAATAAATTTAACGTCAAGTCCAATCTTTGATTTATTTCCTTTATTGTAAGTAATTACCTGAACCTCAATAAGAACTTTAAATTATTATTTTGAATTTTAAATTGATTCAGAATATTTATTATAACAAAAGCATAAAAGTTACAAAATTTATATTTATAACATCTGTCAAAACTGATCATATTTGTAAACAATTTTATGATATTTTAAATATCAGTGAGGAAGGGCCGGGTTGTCCGAAACATGTCTAATATATTTTTTTTAAGTGTTTTTACTTGTTTTTAAAGTGTTTTAACTTTCTATTCAAAGTGAATATTATATTAAAGATTCACACATTATATTAAGTGTGACAGAAAAGTATTTAATATTGATAACACCCCCGATCACCCTGATTCCTTACACGACTCATCCTCGAAAGAAACTAGTAATTACGGTAAGGTTTCGTTGAATATTGTTTAAAATCAGTTCACCGATTTATAGGAAATAATTTTGAAACTGACTATTATGTTAAATATTCACACATTATTAATAAAAGTATTTAATTTTGATAAAAATACCCTCATCCACCCCAATCCCATACACAGAATATCAGCCTGGTGTTGTTTCTTGTTGTTCTTAAAAACATCATTTTATTTAGTTACTATTTAAAACTAACTTCCATCAAGAGATTTCAGTAAAATCATTAGATTACGTAATCGTATCACGTATCGTAAAAATATTTCATTCTTCACTTTACTCATATTTTAATTTGATATAAAATCCTGTTTCAGTTAACTTTTCCCCATAACACGGCCCGGGCACATACATGGCCGCTTGTTCCGCGGCCGACGGCGGTCAGATGAAAAGAAAGCAGCATAATTAAGTTACCAATCAACGGACACCGGCAACGCGGGGATGTTGTAGGAGAAAGGGGGTTGAACCGTAAAAGGGGTGCCCTCACATGCATCCCCTTTGATTTTATTCAGAATGTTACTACACTTGAATAGCAGTGTTATTCTTATAAACAAAAAACGTACATGTTGTTAAATCCGGATCGTCCATGTCAACATGTGCAACATCGAAAAAACCATTATGTGTTATTACGTTATGTGCTAAATTAAAAAAAACGGTGGATACGTGGAACATAAATTAAATAGACAATATGTGCACCATCTAAAAAGAACATTTTGTGTTAAATTATTTTTATTTTGTTATTTTATTTTATATCATTGTATTTTATATTAGTTATTTTAGATTTATTTTGTGGGTGTTGGACGATCGAAGTGTGCGCGGGAGATGCCTATTGGTGGCGATGAGATTCGCAACCCATCACACCGCGTCATCACCCGCGGGGCGAAAAGAGAAGGATGGAGTGCCGCATCAGTAAAAGTGTAAATCAGCAAAAGTCCAAATGAGCTAAAAAAAGGTGGACAACGAAAAATATCCGCGAACCCCCTGACGTTATTCAGAGACCCCAAATCAATTTTAATTTTCCGCGGACCCCCTGAAAGATCCCAGGGACCCCTGGGATCTTTAAGGGGGTCCGCGTACCATATGTCGTTCTACCATATGTCGTTTTAAAATTAAAATTCAATTATATGTTTCTAAATATAAGGAATAACTTTTATAAGAGGGGGGCGTTGAACGTTTATTTTTCATGTAAAGGGGGCGGTGGCCCAGAAAAGATTGGAAACCTATGGTTTACACGGTTTAGTATCCGTCTATAAATGACTTTACAAAAAAATATTAATGATATTCCTGTATACATCAAACGAACTAATGGTCTCACCAAAAACATCAGATCTTTCTCGTTTCCATGATAAATATTAGACGTAGACAGAGATAATGTAATCTCGAGTTTGAATCAATTCCAAAAGAATACAGAAAAATGGTAAGCACATCATTATTTTTACATAAAAAAAAATTACATATTTTTTTTTACTTTTTCTTTGATGAAGAAAACAAGAAGCCAATCAATGACATTCGTTGGTATTCATAATAAACTGTAATGCCCGGCGCGGTTAAGCGATCTTTTATTCCGAATGGAAAATGAAGAAAAGCATTTTAGAAAACGAAAATAATTTTCCATTCTCATCATTTCTGCTTTGTCAATAGATTCCGTATTCCGTACTCTCCAATCTCCGCAAGAAATTCAATCGACAATAGTAACTTGACTGTCACATTATATTGTACAGAGAACCTATAAGACGACATCTTTATCGCATACCTTTAGGGGGCCATCCCGCCGAGGCCCACCACTCAAAGGCTTTTGACAAAGCGCCATATCAATTCCGCATAATGCCGAATAAATCGCAGCATAAAAAGCTTTAAAGGCTCTTTATGTTCCCAAATAAATGCCTCATCTAAATATCCCGTTTTGTAAGAGACGATCGTATAGGAATACTCTTCAATACTCTATCTGGCACACATGAATTGACAATAAAGGGTGTTTTTTTTTGCGGGGCGCGTGTAAGCGAAATTGTATCTATTCAAAGAGTTAAGCCGAGAATAGAGAATGTCCAAATATATTAGTTTGTTTGGTTCATAAGGTAATGGTAAGTACCATCGAAGTATTCTAAAATCTACTCAATGTTGCATAATCTTCTAAATATTCTGATAATCAAATTCCCTTTAAGGATTGATTGTATCTCAATAGAGACGAAGGTGTTAATTGTTTTTTGGAAACCAAATATGGTGGTTGAGGCGTTACAGGACTGGTTTTACAGGACGTTTACAGGAGGCGTTTACAGGACGTTTACAGGACGTTTACGGGACGTTTACAGGACAGGACCTGTCATTGGTTGGGTTAAGCGATCGCTTTATGTTAACAACATTCCCCATTCCGCCCTTCTTACAGACGAGAAACCCTTATCTTGGGAAACACTTCACATTTTAAGTTCAATCTACCTAGCGCCATCCATTAAGATTAGGTGTAAGCAATCAGCAGAAAATCTTTATTAATGCAATGTGAAAGGTATCATACATTGCTAGACAACGCCAGGAGAATACTTGTCCAATTTTTTTAATTTAAATTACCTTTATCAAACAAATAAACTTTCACAAACACTGTGGAATACCATAATTATATCAGTTTATGAATTTAAACACTGTTTTACGCACTGATTTTTGTTCTCTACTTGTTTCGAAAGTTACCATTATTGACGGGAGAACGATATTAAAAATAACAATAAAATCAAGGATGTGACTGTTTTATTTATTTTTGTATCTTGTTTTATTTAACATATTACGATGACCTTCGTGGCTGAGTGGTAAGTGCGTTGACTGCCACCCCGAAGGTTCCGGGTTCGATTCCCGGCGAGGGCAGTGTGATTGTCACACTGTCTTTGGTCTGGTGTAGAATTCAAGTGACAATAAAATGGCGATAGATTAGCTCCCTATCACATGTCACGAGAATCACTATGATAGCTATAATACTCTTTACATCGATTTGGCTCATGCTGTCATGATGTAAAGAGCGATTCAACAAAATAATAATAATAATAATAATATTAAAATCTTAAAAACGTTAAATTATTTGACAGTATAATCGTCCCTATTACGGTGACCAGGGCCGGCGGAGGTAATGGGTAGGGCCGGCGTAATAACATATGACGGGTCTTGCCCGCGATATGGGGGTATTATGCGGACCTATTGAAATGCACCGGAGGGGCCCTCGGTGGTTATTAAACCTCTTCATGGAGCCTCGTCTTCCGCCCTTACTTTGTGATTTCCCCATAAATGTCACATTGAGCGTTCAAAATGGCGGGGATCAATATTTCATGTGTTTTAAGCCGGTGAATGTGTAAAAAGAGTCTTCAATCCAGAGGTTTGTGTTGATATTCATATATATCACATGTGTTAATAAAGTTATATTTAAATTATCCAATCAAATACTAATTTAAATGTGTTAGGGGTAAAGTAAGTATGTTATTTACATAAAACTAAGAAAGTTGAAAATTAATATACTAATTCCTAAACTGTTTTTTGATTAAAGTACTACAAGCTGTTGTTTGATTCACAGTTGATACAAAATATCAAAAAAAATCAATACTGATTATTCCATCATTAAAAAGACATTTTATTAGACATTTTATCGCTTTTACTATCGATGATTGTCTTTATAGAATATGGAATTACAACCGTTAATTATCGAAAACAAGATTCCATATAAATGTCTTGATCAAAAATAAAAAGCGAAAATAAATGTTAATACTATTAATTTGTTTTTACTTTACTTTATTAAGGTTTTGAAAACAAAACTGTTATGTTTTTGTAACCCTGGCGAAGCTTAGGCGAAGAGGAACCGGTTGATTTGATAAAACAAAATAGAGTGGTATAAAACGAAAAAAAAAAAAAAATCATTTACATATAATAATGCCATACCACAAATTAAGAGCTTTATACGAAAGGCAAAAAATAAAACACATTTCTTCATACAAACCTTTAAATAAAATGATAGGTGAATTAGAACTAACACAGTTTTTTTCACTTTATGGATAAATTTTCATATTTTTAATATGACTTTATGTTATGGGCTCTGATAATATTTTTTAATAAAATATTTATAGTATGTCATAAATGGTGGGTTATCAATGATGAAAGACCTTTCACGATAATCCCAAATTGAATTAAATAATTAATAATAAAAACATATCGTATCATGACTCGCTGTATGAATGTGAAGGTAGCTAGAGAGGTGTGTCATGATCGAATAGTGTGGCGGTTTATTCTCCTACCCCTCCGGGGAAACGGCGTGATGGTGTGTTGTTGTTGCATAAAAATATACCGTAAATACCACCATATTCTAAAGAAGTGTATTATTTGATTAAGAAATTATCGCTGTTCCGATATTCTTATTTAATGTGGCGTTTTAAAAAAAACATTCGAACGCCTTTAAAAAAACTCTTTTCTTCGCCTACGTAATCCGACACATTCGTATTCCAACGTGGAAAAATAACAATAATTAATCCCTGTGAAGAGGGATACAGCCACACTCGTGTACCCACTGCGGAAAATCCTATTGCCGCAAATTCGATTGCACACATTCTCACACTCGAAAACAAAATCTTCCATGAAAGCTCCAGTCTGCGCGCCACAAAAGCTCTGAAAAAGCTACAACACGAATGCACGCGGAACATTCCACGCTTCCCACCAATTCGTAAGCTTTATGCTTACATAAAGAACGGAACCTACTTTGAAAAAGGCTTTTTTATTGAATAAATAAATACGTACATCCCGTTCTCTGGAAATACGAAGTCGATCGCATGAAGCTCCAGGCTCGAGCTTTAAGTTTTTTGTGTTAGAGACGCTTTCTTTATTCAGAAAATATATATTATTTATTGAAAAGCAAAGAGTCCTTGTGGGAAATATTTGTTTTTTTAATGTGAGTATTCACAGATTATAATAGATGGTACGTGTATTTATATAATATAATATTACTTGTAAGCATTCCCAAATAGGTGGCGGTTGGACCCGTTTATCATTTTTTTTAATCTCCTTAAAATATTTTTTCGTTGTGAACTAAGTAAAGTATTTATATGATTTAAATGGGATTTGTGAATTGTACATAGATAGTACTTATATAAATAAGATAACTAAATCCATACGATACCTACAAATAAAATAAAGTTTTGTACTCCAAATTGCCGCACGGAAGCACTTTATAATTCTTCTATGCTGGCAATGATACGTCGATTGAATTTGACATCCAAAATCGATTATATAATAATGCTATAAAAATCGATTGAATAATTATAACGATTGAAAACGTATGTTTTCTGTATTTAGTATTATTAAACAATACAAGCTTTGAATATATATGTAAATAGTTTTGAATAATTAAATTATTTCCAAATAACACATTAACATTTTTTTAGCCCCTAATTATTGTTAACAATGTATTAAACCACATCAATTACCTTAAATATTGTATTATATTTACCGTACCTACTCGATAACTGTATTCGATTAGCTCGGATACATTAACAGCAAAGATTTTGATTCTCGGCATATTTCATAATGCGAAAATTCCCATAAAATATAATAAAACTTCCATAAAACGGTAAATATATCATTTCCATATTAAGTAATTATTACGAATGACAATGTCTGTTTTCTAGAAGTTTTATTGTATTTTATGGGTTTTTGAAAATGCCTCAGTAAGGCGACAAATGCCGTTCCCATTAAATGTAATTAAACTTCTAGAAAACAAATGTTATCAATCTAATTATTTTTTTAATATCCAGTTGATCAAAGCGAAGAATAAATATATTATTGTGAACTGTGTAAGGATAAATAGTGTGACGGTCCATTCGCTCTGCCTATCCTTCCAGTAAAACGGCGTGGTGGTAAGTTACGTATATTCATAAAAATACCAAGATTTTTTTTGATGGGATTCGAACTCGGAATTTAATGACCAATTTAGCGTCATTACTTTTATAACATTGAGTTCAGAGAATCATAAGAGATAAAGAAAACTAATAACTAACTAACTAACTAAGTAACCATTACGCCGTCTTCCCGAAAGGGTAGACAGAAATAATTGACCGTCACACTATTTTTTTCTGTCATACTTATCTCTCTTTTTCAACACACATACATCGTGTCATGCACACACGTCGATTTCTCCAATATATAAAATGTTTGATAAAACAAAAATAAATACAGTTTGTAAAATGAGTTAAATATATAATATTTACGTATTATTGTACATTTCACAACACAACTTTTACAGATTTTTTTCACTTGTATTTCGTATATAACTTTATGTGTACATACTATCAAAGATGTAATAAAACTTTTCGATAAAAAAGTGACGTTAGGAAAAGTGAAATAAAACCGTTTAGCAAAATTACCATTGGTATAAAACGTCCACGCAGCATTTACAAAACAAATTCAACAAAGCGGCTGTTTATGATAAACTGTAAAAAGAGGATTTGTCCACTTGGGGTTTACTGATCCTTGAAGGGGTGGCTTTGGATTATCTGGGGGTGGTCTGTGCCGGGGGCGGAGAACGGTGACGGGGGGAGGGCCATCGAATATCCGGGATGCCATTCTAGCGGAGCCGGAAATGCCAAAATATACACACACGTCATAGTTCTCTTTCATCTGACATGTGTAAAATATATTTTATATATTTCTAGAACATAATATTTTGGGCTGCAAAATTTGTCAGAAGACATATCAAATTGTTTAAATGTGTCTCTCGCTGATGTTTTATGTAGTGTTATAATAATCAAACCCATTTTTATTGAAAGCTAAGGCATTAACATTGTGGAATTCCATAGTACTCGTAGTATACTTATGAAATTCCAAAAAAACTTTGTTTACTTTCCACAAAATATTAAAAAAACACGACATGTTTCGGAGGATACCTCCATCTTCAGGTGTAAATATATAATAAAAACTAAACAAAGAAAGACTAATATAAAAAACGCATTAAAATTCGGTACAAAATTTTTAATTCAAAAATTAACCTGGGCTAGTTGTAATAAGTACTAATAATATTTTTTTATCAGTAAAAACTAATAAATAATATTAAACAATAACAAAACATAATGATAATATAAAAATATATAATTGTAATACAGAAAAAAAAATACTTTTGAAAAGACAAGTGTCTAAAACAAATTACGTCTTCGTGATATTAAATATACATATGAATTTTCTTTTTAATATTACAAAACAAAAGAAAACGATAACATAAAAATAAGGTCTACGATAGCAAAAATGTGTTAATAAAAGTCGACTTCCATCATGAGATGTCAGTAAAGATGATTTTTTTTAATGTTGTTTTTTGCATAATCATGATCTTGAAAACTTGTATATGTTGGGCATAACGCTAACATGATTATATGATACATAACCAGTCAGCGACATGAAATTCATCTCTCCCTCTATTGCCTCACTAATTGGCTTGCTATACGCCACGTGCACTCCACGTAACAGTGTCACAGGTAGAGTCCATTTATTAACGAGTAAATTAATATTTAACAAACGTCAACGTGCCCAATCAAAGCACACATAACTAACTAACTAACCATCACGCCGTCTTCCCGGAGGGGTAGGCAGAAAGAATGGACTGCCACACTTTTCTTTCCTGACATATTTCTCTCGATTCCTCAACATTCATACATCGTGTCATGCACGCGCGTCGATTTCTGACTCCTCACATGGCCGACATTCAATATTTGATTTATTTGATCGTGCCACGTTTTCCTCGGTCTTCCTCTATTTCTGGTTCCATTTACATCATTAACATATAATTTTTTTTACCATTCTTTCTTCATTCATTTTTTTTCAAAGCACGAATTATATATTTAATATGAGAATAAACGTTTTCTCAATCAACAAACTATTTAAATGCATACTATCGTATAAAGTACTTTATTTGTAATGCGGTATTTAAAAAAAATATATTAAAACACTTGTGGACTATATTTTGACCACACTTAATGTTGTTTTATCGAACCAATCGGTTTTGCTCTCGCCAGAGCTTCGTCAGGGTTAAAAAATACTAATAAACTGACGAAGATTCTTCCGGCTTCTGATGACATGACCAACTTTTAAAATTTGATTAATTTGCTCATGCCATGTTTTCCTCGGTCTATCTCGACTCCGTACTCCATTTACATCGTTAACGTATACTTTTTTAACCATTCTTTCTTCACCCACGCGCTCCATATGTCCGAATCAACGCAGCGATCCTTTCATAATTTTGTTCATAATACCTTCTTTAGTATTTGAGATTCTGTCGTATATCGTTCTACCACACATACGTCTTAGGAACCTCATCTTCAGCAAAATAATAATGATAATACGGGTCAGCACTAGAACGCCATTGTGCACTGCCATCATTGCTTTAGTCGATATATTTAAACTTATCAAAAAATTATTTGAATCATTATTTATGTTAACCCACCTCTAAGATGGATCATATTTTGATGGTAAATGTAGCGGACAGGAGTGGACTGTATATATTTTCCCGTAGGATGCAGGTCCCCCAGGATCCGAAGAAGTGGTAGATATAATAAAACGTATGTAGATAATAAAACACCAAATATAACAAATGGCCCAGGTTAATTTTTAAATTTGTATTATTGTATCGAATTTAAAATGCGTTTTTTATTAGTCCTTCTTTGATTAGTTTTTATTATTTTTTTACACCTGAAGATGGAGATATCCTCCGAAACATGTCGTGTTTTTTAATATTTTTTAAATAATGGTTTATTAAACAAAGTTATTTTCAATTTCCTAAGTACATTACTATGGAATTCCACAGTGTTAATGCCTTAGCGTTCAATTTATGTGTTTTATAATGGAATTCCACAATGTTAACGCCTTAACCTTCAATAAGTAAATAATAAATAAAAAAGATCTTCTGCTTAATGCTTAAAATACAATCTTCATATATGGCGTTAGTGTGTAGATTGAATAAACTACCATGCAAAGGGTGGTATTGCAGATTAACATATATACAACTTCCAAAAATTTGTCAGACATGGTGGTCATAAGAAAAAAGATGGAATGGGGAATGTTGTATTACATAAAGCGTGCACTTAACCCAACCAATGTCAGGTCAACACCTGTAAACACCTTGATCAACCATATTCTATTTCCAATTTGCATCTTCGTCTCTATTGAGATACAATTGATTCTTGAATAATTATTGTCTCATAAGAATCTCACTGCTTTACGCGAATCTGTTTAGGAATTCCAACACTCATAAGAATATTAGATATTACATTAGATAAGTGTTCGCTAGACTGTAGTGTAAAATTTGAGCAAGCCGGAGCCCGGGAAAGCGGTGGGATACAAAACGACCAGCGGGAATGATAATGAGACAGCCGCCGGCGGGCAGCGCTCAGCGATCGAGACCAAATCGTATTATAAAATGGCGAACGGCACAAGCCAGGAGCGGGCGACATTTAATGCCTATTTGCGCCCAATTCCAAAACACGCTACAATCCAATAATGTCATAATATGCGGACCGGGACATTGGAGGGGCTTCCGGGTGAAGCTCGGAGGTCTAAAAACAAAAATTAGCTCCAAATTTGAAAAGCGAAACAGCCCTTAATAGATTTGAGCATTAACACCCATCGTTTCATTAATATACGAGTATTAAATTGTCAAATATGCAGTCTTAACCATCTTCTTCTTCATGTTAACTGCAACTGCTTTTATATATCATAGGTAAGCAATTACTTTTATATATCATAGGTAAGCAACTACTTTTTTATGGCATAGGTTATCAATTACTTTTATATATCTTAGGTAAGCAATTACTTTTATATATCATAGGTAAGCAACTACTTTTTTATGGCATAGGTTATCAATTACTTTTATAAATATCATAGGTAAGCAACTACTTTTTTTATGGCATAGGTTATCAATTACTTTTATATATCATAGGTAAGCAATTACTTTTTATAGCATAGGTAAGCAATTACTTTTATATATCATAGGTAAGCAATTACTTTTTTATAGCATAGGTAAGCAATTACTTTTATATATCATAGGTAAGCAACTACTTTTTTATGGCATAGGTTATCAATTACTTTTATATATCTTAGGTAAGCAATTACTTTTATATATCATAGGTAAGCAACTACTTTTTTATGGCATAGGTTATCAATTACTTTTATAAATATCATAGGTAAGCAACTACTTTTTTTATGGCATAGGTTATCAATTACTTTTATATATCATAGGTAAGCAATTACTTTTTATAGCATAGGTAAGCAATTACTTTTATATATCATAGGTAAGCAATTACTTTTTTATAGCATAGGTAAGCAATTACTTTTATATATCATAGGTAAGCAACTACTTTTTTATAGTATAGGTTATCAATTACTTTTAAATATCATAGATAAGCAACTACTTTTATATATCATAGGTAGGCGTAGGCAACTACTTTCGTATATCATATGACCTTAAAAAGAAACTTATCTCTTCTCTTTCTCTTGCCATTACGGTGGAAGGTTTAGCCGATTGTGCGTTGTTTCCCAGGGCTCCTGGTATAATAGCGTTAGTAAAACCACACGCAGAGGCATTTAAAGCAAATGTTGTTTAAACCGGTTTAATATTATAAGTAAAACTAACCAGAACTTAGTGTACTATTCTCTCGTATATCATTTTCCTGATGACGAATGTTATAATCTATCGAATGTCGAGGAAAAAAAATTCCAAAATGGAAAAAAAAAAATTCATTCATCAAAAGATTCGTAATAATGGGAATCCAAGGTGTCGCCTAACTTGATAAATAAAAATCGAAAAGTAAATCATAATTGTTTAACATAACTTTCATTCTAATTTCTATCATGTTATGTTCTTTTCGATCCTATGCACGTAAATTCTTATTTATATTATGTAATGTTCTTTTCGATCCTATGCACGTAAATTCTTATTTATATTATGTTATGTTCTTTTCTATCTCATGTAATTTCTAATTTCTCTTATGTTATCCTTATTCTCGTTTTTGGTTTTTGCCGTTATATGTTAGTTGTCTGTCTATTTGCCCAAATTTTTATATTACCTTTGTTACTAAACATGTCATTTTTATAAAAGCCCTTGCGGCGTTTATGTCAAAATAAATAAATTACAACCGTGAATATATTGTAAATCACTCTTAAGTGAGTAAGATTTTAAGGTTTTCATCAAATTATTTAAAAAAACTGCAATAATTCGAATCAAGAACATTTGGATTTTATCAACAGCAACAATCCATCACGCCGTTTTCCGAAGGGGTAGGCAGAGGGGATAGACATGACAATAGACACTACTCAATCCTGACACATCTCTCTAGATTCCTCCACATTCATACAGCGAGTAATATACGCTCGTCGATTTTTCCGGATTCTGACATTGCCGACTATTAAAATTTGATTAATTTGATCATGCCAAATTTTCCTCGGTCACCCACGACTCCGTACTCCATTTACATTGTTAACGTATACTTTTTTTAACTATCCATGCGTTCCGAATGGCCAAACCAAAGCGGTGATCCTTTCATAATTTTAATATTTGATAATTTCTTCCGGTCTACATTTAAAATTCTGTCATACATCGTTTTATCATACATACATCTAAGGGAACTCGTCTCCACCGCATTTATTCCGCTCTCATCCTTCTTCTGCCATTTTCATGCTTCAGTTCCATACACGAGGGTTGGTACTAAAACTCCATTGTAAACGACCATTTTTTGCCACGTTTTCCTCGGTCTTCCTCGTACATCGTTAACATATATTTTTTTTACCATTCTTTCTTCATTCATTTTTTAATTTGTAATTTACCTAGAAATTTTGCGTAACTAGTATGACGAATAAAATCTTATGTGTGTCAATAACATCTACATTATTATCGCATGGCTTGTCAGCAAACGTAGGGAATTCGACAGTGATTATAATAAAAGACACATTTTGAAATTTGGGAATTATTTTCATAAGCACCCTCTAAACTTTTGTGTGATGAGATTTTTGATGTATCTTTTTATTTTATTTTTACATCCAGTGTCGGGAGGAAAATCCATTAAAAATAAATGTAAGCGAAATCACTTTAGTCACGGGTAAAATGCTTCATATTATATTCGGCGCCGGGAAACTTTATGGACCTGCGCCTTCAATATAATATTAAAATTCGCTTAGATAATATAAAACGGTTTTTATTATAACGGCATCACAGAATACGATCGCTTTCTCGGACCAATCACTGCTGAATGGTAATGTTTTATGGCCGAAGTAATGTCCTATTTGCAAGAAGCACAACAGCATGCTCTGTAGAATGCCTATTACCAGGCGTGAGTTCACTTCTCTTTTATGTAATATTTTAATAATTATATTTTCATATTATATGTACGTGATACATTTTAGTAATTGCAAAAAGACCTTGAGTCATTATTGATGGTAGAAGTATACGCGATTGTTTAGTGGTTTTACTTGGAATGATACTATATAAAAATATAGTTTAGTGGTTTTAATCCAAGTAAAACCACTAAAAAATCGTGTGTACTATTATTAAATAGATCTTAATTCATCAAATCTGCTCTGCCAGGAAGTATGCCTCTATTAAGTATCTTAATGTGTCATGTGACACCAGCAAAACTACTCCCTAGTCCAACATTCTAGCGTCCACGAATGATATCTTAGATCCCGCAAACTCCGGGCAATATGACCACTGATATAAAGTGAGCGCCCTTGAAGTGAATCTCTCACAAAAATGGCGCTAGATAAATCATAAGGGTCATAGCAAATAGAGAGTGAGAATAATAATAATTATAATAAAAATAATATGCTTACTTTTAAAGCGCCGTTTTTGTAATCAACTCAAGGGCGCATTAAGACGTGTTTTAAATATAAATGTGAACGCTGCATCTGATTGATATTCGCGATCGATTTGAAAGTATAATAGAACAAAATATGCACGTTTTAACTTGGGTATGAATTTTTATTGGTTTTCAGCTTAGATCTGAAGTCTGTCGGATCATTTATGCATCTGAGATGTGAAGGAAGGTTGTTCCAAGCTTGTTCGGCTACCGCAAACGCTCGATCCCCGAAATTCGTACTAGGGCAACGCTTTGGCTCTACTAATCTTCCTATTGCCGAGGATTTCGGCGATCAAAGTGTGGATTTCCTTATATTTAGGCTGTCCATTATACAGAGTTCGGATATATAATTTGGAGCCATTCCATGTAGGGCTTTGAAGACTGCCCAGCAGAGTTTATGCTGGATTCTTTCTGGACTCTTTAGCCAGTGAAGTTCTTTGAGATGTTGTGTTATATGGGACTCGGACATGGCTATTTTTTAATGTCGTAAAACAAGATTTACTTGGCTTAAGAAAAGCAACTCCAAAAGAAAATCCTATTAAGAAGGCAAGGGAAAACCATCATAGATATCATTTCCCAGCTCATCAAAAATGACCTGGGGTAAGTATAATGGGGTAGTTATGACTCATTACTATGAAGAGAAATGAAGCTATGCCCCCGAGTCCCAGACAACCCTTGAAGATTTGTCCGGGGCAAAGATGTCTATTCTACTCTTCTATTTTTAATTATTCACACTTACTTTATGGCACTAAATTCATTGTGTCTGACTCCTGAAAATCCGGTTCAAAATGTATGTTTTAAATTGATCTGATACAAAATCTACAAGATTAATTATTCAATTGGTTATAAAATGATATCATAATAAATTGAATGTAGAATAATATAACATAAGTGAAAGAAATGTATAAGCCCAAGGTATATACAAACGAGTTGCTAGCGTAACAGTTGCGACAGGAATAAAATAGCACATTACTCTATATCTAAATCTCAAAAAAAGCATAAACTTTTGAGGAAACGTACTCCTTTATGCCATATTAAATTTACCTAACTATAATTTAGCAATGGTTATATTAAAAAATATTAATCTCATCCATTAAAATTTCGTAGCAAAAGTTTATGAAAAAAATAACTTTGTGATTTATACAAATTAATTGTTATTTCACTTGTTCTGTAGTTTCGACCGGTTTCGACAGGTTGGAACAGATAGCAACGAGCTACCGAAACCACTCGAATCTAAGGCACAGGTAATTATTTTTTCAATAACTTACATTAAATTTACACTAGAAATAATTTCAATTTCAAATAATAAGCTAGTCAGTTTTATAATTACATAATTATCTTTTTTTCCATTAGCCACAAATTAACCTAAATACATTTTGGTATTATTGCTTCATATTTGTCACTCTTCTCAAGTACTATCTTATCCATTAAGTAAATAATGATTTCGAGAGTCGTATAATAATAAGAAGTTAACGACTTTTGTAGGAAAACTTCGAATAACAAACAAATAGCGAAGACATTTTGATTGGAAGGGTAAAAATTAAATTAGTAAAATACATTTAAACGACGTTTTGAGATTCCATTAGGAACGTTTTAAATTGAGTTTTTAAATATGTCATTGATGTCACAGGTAATCACCTCTTTAATTGAACAAACTCATTTAAAAACCCGCCACTTCACTTTCCAATCAATTTAAAAATGTATTTAATTCATTTATACGGTAAAACGTTTAATTTGCTAATAGAATGTCACCCGTTGCGGGTGGCGGTTAACCCCATATACACAGGGTATTTAAAACATCATCCCTTAAAGAATACTTTGCTCAATAGCAACAATAAATTACAATATTTTTTGTGTTTTTGATTATGAAATACTTAACATGAATGTTGTTTACATCTCCTTATTCTGTGCGTAAACCTATTTCAAACATAAATAATAATATCATCTTCATGTTTAAAAATGTGATTATTACACAATCCAAGTTAAATTGCTTAAAAATATATGAAATCATTTAAATTATATTGCAACTTTATTATGCATTGATATACTACGATATTTTAATATGTAAATCAAGTATTTATAGGCAAATTTTCTCATTAAATGTCTTCATAAACATTTTTGTATGATTTCTATAATCCAACGATTGATAGCCTTAAATTTTGGAAATTGCATGAAGCTTTTATTATTCATAAATAACTGATTTAAAATGCCTATTTGAACCGTGAGTATATAAAACTTAAGAATATAATTATTATTAAATTTTAAACACTATTTTATATTCCATTGTCGCGACAATCTCATAAAAATAACAGTGTGTCAAATTAAAACATTTAATAATGTGGAAATATCGTAGTGTGTCGGCCAAAACAATGGATTATCTAATATAATAATATCAATAAATGATTTGATGTTTTAAAAAGCCAATTGTTTTTATTAATTAATCATTACAAATCGCTATAGAAAATGTTCCATGTTATTAACTAGTTAAAATAAGGATTAATTTTATCTCAATAGAGACGAAGATGTAAATTGTTTTTTTTTGGAAACAAAACAATTTACATCTTCGTCTCAATTGAGATACAATTAATCCTTAAAATGATTGACCCGCAATGGGTAAAATCCAGTATTTGTATACAAGTATTTGTCAAAACAAAAATGTGCTTAAAATAAACTAATTTAGTATAAGGGCTGCACGTTTTCAACTCAACAACTACTTTGAGTAACTTTGATAGTAAATGCGCGTAAATTTTATGAATTATATCTCTATTTCTGCCCGAACACCCTATGATCCGCAGCACCGAATAGGGTAGCTTTTCTTCAGTCGTAACGAAAGTGACAAAACCCAATCCAATTATTGTGTACAATGGCCGCCCGTGTCGGTCGTTACTTAACTGTAAATGAGGCAAATATTTGCGGTAACCCGACCATTTTATGGGCAACAATCACAGTCAATCTGATTCATTACGGAGCCCGGAGCCGCTCCAAGAAACCCACATTTTCGCAATCAATTTCCCTTTGTCGATTAATTGCTTTTCTTTGCATTACACCGCGCTCCGTTACCGCCGGAACACTTCCCCATAGAACGAGTTTCTTTCTCAATAACGATAATGAAACGAGTAATTATTTATTGTGTGCAATAATCATTTGGATTAGGAGTTTCAATGGAGCGGGGATGCTCGGTGAATGCTTTGAGACAAATGGTAGATTTTGAATGATATCAAAAATACTTTGCTTGATAATGGGAGCACTTGTTTCCCGATGAATCACAATGTTTTAACTTTATATATTTCTAATATGTATTTCTAATATAATATTTCTAATACAATTATGCCTGCATCGCTCAGGGTGCACTAGACTGGTCCCCTATGGGGGGAAAGAGAAAGCGAGGCAGACCTAGAGCCACGTGGAGAAGAACCCTGCAGGACGAGGTCAAGGCAGCAGGCCTCACTTGGGATGATGTTAGGCATCAGGCATGCGAAAGAGTTGGGTTGAGAAGATTTCCCGAGGCCCTATGCACCACGGAGGTGTGAGAGGACAAAAAGAAGAAGAGATTTCTAATAAAATCATATTTCTTTTAAATTCTAATTGAACCAAACAAATCGACAGTGAAAATGATGATTGATTGTATCTCAATAGAGACGAAGATGTAAATTGTTTTTTGGAAACAGAATATGGTGGTCGAGGCGTTTACAGGACTTATGACCTGTCATTGGTTGGGTTAAGCGATATGTTAACAACATTTCCCCATTCCGCCCTTCTTACGAACACCATGTCAGACAAATTTTTGGAAGTTGTATATATGCTACTATGTTGCACCACACTTCACATGTTATTAGTTCAATCTTCACTAGCGCCATCTATTAAGAAGAGGTGTAAGCATTAAGCTGTTAACATAAAGCGATCGCTTAACCCAACCAATGACAGTTCGTAAGTCCTGTAAACGCCTCGACCACCATATTATGTTTCCAAAAAAAAATTTACATCTTCGTCTCTATTGAGATATAATCAATCCTTAAAAATGATTAACCCGCAATGGGTCAAATCCAGTAATTGTCTACAAATATTGGTAACATTCAAGTGAAAACGATGTTCCCCTTTAGGATGAAAAAATATGTACAGTAGACTCCCGATTTTCCGGGATGGATGGTGAAAAAAAATCCCATATAATCGATCCGAAAACATGAAAAAAATGTAAACAAAAGAAATTTAAAACTGCGCTGTATGCGCTTACGTATACCTACTTGCTTAGTAAGATGCACGTGTTGACAGCGTCACACTTTTTGACTAGCGGAAACGCTGGTCATAGTTTTTCTACTGATCATGCCTTTGGCTCTATCCGATGTTCCCGCAAAATTTATCAATTTCCAATTTTTATTTATAATGTCCCGTATAGTTTGATCACCAACATTATATTGATTCAATAAATATTAGGTCCTTACATATGAAATTGGCGTTTGTATGGGAGGAACATAAAGTTGATTTTTTTTAAATATAATATATTTATTTAATCAAAGTATGTACCATTGCTATCTATGCAATTTTGCTATTTCATAGGTAGTTCATCGATCCCTTTACTAAAAAAACATTCGGATGGGAATCAATAAAATCTTTGGAGTCGGTTTGGACTGCCCCATCGGAGTTGAATTTTTTCCCTTGCAAGAAGTTATCCAAATTTCGAAAAAAATAGTAATCTGTTGGGGCAAGGTCCGAAGAGTACGGTGGATGTCTTAGACATTCCAATTGAAGCTCTTCTAATTTGGTAGCCGTCTGTTGTGCAGTGTGTGGCCTAGCGTTATCATGAAGCAGCAGTGGCCTAGAGCGATTAACCAGCCTCGGTTGTTTAGCAGCTAGCTATTCCATCATGGTTTGCAGTTGCTGACAATAGACATCTGCCGTAATCGTCTGGCCAGATTTAAGAAAGCTGTTGTGAACGACACCAGCACTAGTCCACCAAACGCTCACAAGTAACTTTTTGGAGTCAATTTTCGCTTGGGGCATGGTTTGGCTGGTTCGGCAGGGTTCAGCCATTGCGATGAGCGCTTCCGATTATCATACAGGGTCCACTTTTCATCACAGGTAATGATTCGATTCAAAATCCCTTCATTATTGTGCCGGTTGAGTAATGCAACGCAGCGGTCAACGCGCGTTTGTTGATTTGCTTCACTCAATTCGTGAGGTACCCACCTTTCAAGCTTTTTCACCTTCCCAATTGGCTTCAAGTGGATTAAAACAGTTTTATCACTAACACCGCAGCCTGCAGCTAACTCGGACGTGGTTTGCGATGGATCCGCTTCCACAATAGCCTTCAATTCTTCATTATCAACTTTGGTCTCCGGCCGTCCACGGGGCTTGTTCTGCAGGTCGAAAATTCCAGAAAGAAAACGTTGGAACCAAAAACGCACTGTGTTTTCTTTTGCGGCACCGTCGCCATACACATCATTAATCCTTCGAGCCGTTTCTGCAGCACTGGTGCCACGGTGGAACTCGTACTCGTAAATAACGCGATATTTCAAGTTTTCCATTTTGTAAACTGGGTGACGCAAAGAAAAAAAACAATTGAGGAAAAAACAAATGAATTATAATTTTCAAAACACAAATACTTGAGTAAATAGCTGTATAAATTTTAATTTGGAATTCCTAACCAAAGAGAAGATATTTGAGATCAAAGTTGCCAGTACGGCAAAACGCCAATTTCATATGTAAGGACCTAATATTTAACGGTTGCACCATTTTCAAACTTTTGAATTATGTCGAGTTTTTGTTCAATTGAATGTACGACTCGTTTGCGTTTATATATAATTATAGACAGTTTTTCACAGTAAAATAAAATTAACGATATAGCTTCATGAGTATGAACTACGCTGCGGATGCTTTATTGCAAACTCGAAACGACTATAGAGCCACAAACGTATGTTGGCGGTGGCGCAAATGTGAACTAAACGCCCAATGTCACTGTAAAATATATATTTTTTAATAAAATATTTTTTCAATGACTCAAGTGTCCCGGATAATCTGCTTCCCGGTTAACCCGACCCCGGAAAATCGGGTGTACTATATTCTACTTATGTTCGATATATTCTGATTGTATTTTTTTTAATTAATTAAAGATAATATTCAAGCATTTTTAATGCCTTGCATGTAAAATGAAGCTTTTACGCTTCATTTTATTATAAATTAAGTGAAATTAAAAGATATATTAGAACATGTTTAAAAAAAAAGTGTTTTGGTATTGATAATTTCTGTCTCGAAAAAGACCAAAACCTTTTTATAGATTAGCGAAAATTTTCATAATTACAGAATAAACTTTTTATAACCGTTTCAGTTTAATGTCAGCTTGATTTTGCTACCTTAAAGTCTAGGCGTTATCTGAAGAGTCACCCGAACTTGAAGTGATAAAAATATGAAAATAAACCTTCATTTTGAAATACCGATTCGTGCCACTGATAACAATGCGATTTACTTGCTTTATTGTTCGCTCTGTCAAAATGTCAATTATATGAAAGAGCCGCAATGACTCAGAGCCTCTGAAAAGTGCCAGCCATCACAAAAACGCAACCTCTGCAAAGATAAGAACCCCCACCCTCCCGGTACAGATATACTCACCCTTTGTAGCCGACAAAGACGACCTAACTGTGTCTTCTCGCTTTATCGCGAACAAGAGCCTCGGAACGTTCTTTCTATTCCGTGGAGCGGTAAGAACGTAAAAACAAAAATCACGCCTCTCGCCATTAAAACTCGCCCGCGCCAAACGCCGAAACACAGCGGCAGTTTTGCCGCGCGAAAGAGCCTAAGCGGCGCCACGCGCGGGGGCGCTCGCGCCCTTCGGGATCCGAAAAGTCTCCGGTTACGATGTCACGTGCGACATTTTGATTTCGGAGCGCGGGAGAATATAGTTCCATTCTTCGGCATATAAAAGGTGATGGCGGCGCTTAAGACTGGAGAGAAAGGAGGGCCTTTATCAGCGCGCGGGGCCATTATGAGAGGCTTATCAGGGCGGCTTCCTGCGGCGGACTGGGGTGAACGTGACAACGGGGCAGATATTAACCGCGCTTTTTCCTTTTTGTGCTGAATAAAAGAAAATGTGAAGAGGTCGCGTTTTGGGAAAACAAACATCGAGACCTTTATTTGTAATGAAACGAAAAATATCACATTGATTTTCAATACGTGCCATATCTTCAGGAAATGTGAAGAGAATACCTACACGGAATAAATTCGTATTTCATTTTTCAATGTTAACATTCTTTTCGTTTCTTTTCAGTATGTTTGTATTTGTGTATCTTCATGAACAAGTCCATGTATTACTTAACATTTATTTTAACAAATATCGTCTTTATAAGAATATGTACCATACTTATGATAAGATTGGATTACTAAAATAATCCAATGATTTAACTAAAATTCGTTTTAAATACATAATATTGAAATAAAACGATTTTTTAAGAACCACTTCCACTTTTGTCTTTATTTCGACACCGACCAGTTTCGCCTGGCTCGCTGGCATCGACAAACTAGTCTGGTCTGACGATGCCAGTGAGCCTGGCGAAATCGGTCGCTCTCGAAATAAAGACCAAAGTGGAAATATTTTTTTTTTTAAATCGTTTTATTTTATTATTGTTGCTAAAATTACTGACAACGTGCAATACAGAAACGTTTAATTAACTTGTTTTTTTTTATTGCTCTCTCTCTTACGAAACTAATGAATCACGAATCGTCCTATTAGAAGCGCAGATACTTCTATATGAAATTATATACATAAATAAAATCTATTTCAATCATAACAAATTTGATTAAAGTGTTTCGGTTGGTTGTTTTTTGTTGGGCGGAAAGAAAACATGGTTTTCTTCTTCTATTCCTTTCTCTTCGCAGCTTTATGTTTTTTGAGGTAGGCTTTCAATCATTTGGCGCCACGCGTTTGATGCCGTATGGTTAATTAGTCTGATCGATTCGCAGTTTTTCGAACGAATGCCAACTGCAACTAAGGGTCTTCTTCTTAGAAAACTTGGGCGTCATCGGACGGTTCATCCGCTGCCATTTGTATTGAGCATTCCAACCTGAACACCCACCACAATCACTTATCTCTACTACTTCGGTTTGGTTTTGATAACTATGTTTTTACTCCGGCCATTTTGGTCCACAAGAGGTATTACCCTTCTACCATTGATAGTCATTCCCTGATCCTTCGGGATGCGCTTTCCAAGGGAACCACCATCAATATATGAAAAATATGATGTGATAAATTGTAATTATGTATAATTATAATATATAAAGAGCTGTATAACGTGCTTTATACATCCAAGACTGAGTAATTTAAGATGGACTGGACATGTGGGGAGAATGCCGTCGTCTCGGGCACCAAAGTAAACCCTTGAGGGAGATCCGGGCGGAAGAAGAAGGGTCGATAGGTCTAGACTCCGATGGGAAGATGAGATGAGGAGGGACGCTGGACAAATACTGCAAATGAAAGACTGGAAGGCCGCAGCAGGTGACAGAAGTGCTTGCAGGTGAGGACCGAAGGAGATCAATGTTCGATATAAGCTGTAGAATCATCGAAGAACAATAAGAAATTATTTTTTTCTGCTATATTTAGGATTGTGTCCTGTTATTTCTCGAAAGCCGTTCCTGGAATGTATCAACATTATCTATCCAGCTGTCCCCGTCTTTTGGGGGGTCTTCCTGAAGGCCGAATTCCTGTTGATACTTTATTTGCCGCTTTACTTATCAATCTTTTGGGACGTCTCTCCAGTAACCGGTGGTGGTCTAGGGGATAGAACGCTTGGCTCCTGATCCAGGGTGCATGGGTTCAAGCCTGGACACGACCAGGTTCCTTATTCATAATAATGAGCTATTTTCTGCTCACATTGAAGATTGTAAAATAAATTCTAATATCATTGATATAAATCCTTGATGTTTGTATTTAAAAAAAAAAACTTCTCGTTCGTTCCCATCGCACAATATTTCTCACTCTGTCTCGGAATGTCATTCCCGCAATGGATTGGAGAGTCCTCATTTCTGTGTTTCTCGAAAGAAATTGTAATATCTGAAGAAATTGTAAAATCTGAAGAAATTGTAATATCTGAAGAAATTGTAATATCTGAAATAATTGTAATATCTGAAGAAATTGTAATATCTGAAATAATTGTAATATCTGAAGAAATAGTAATATCTGAAGAAATTGTAATATCTGAAGAAATTGTAATATCTGAAGAAATTGTAATATCTGAAAAAATTCTAATATCTGAAGAAATTGTAATATTTGAAGAAGTTGTAATATCTAAAGAAATTGTAATATCTGAAGAAATTGTAATATCTGGAGAAATTGGCATATCTGAAAAAATTGTAATATCTGAAGAAATTGTAATATCTGGAGAAATTGGCATATCTGAAAAAATTTTAATATCTAAAGAAGTTGTAATATCTGAAGAAATTGTAATATCTGAAGAAATTGTAATATCTGAAGAAAGTGTAATATCTGAAAAACAATGAAGGTTTTTGCAGTTCGACATACATGAATAACGTGGTTTAGCAATACTATACAAATGTGTAATTAAAATAATCTTCTTAAATGTTAACAAAAAACAAAACGCAGTTAAACACAGTTGTGTACATCTGGAGCGGAGAAATTTCCATAAGAAGCAATAATCGTTAAAGTATTTGGAATGCGCTCATAATAAGTTGGAGTGCTGCGATAAGGAAAATGTCCGGCTATAAAGTGGCAGCTTTCCAACTCTATTTCCAATCGAAACACAACAGTTGTGGCAGAACACCGTGTACCACAGGCCGCCCGCCCCTGCGGATGATAATGTCCTCTCTTTATTGTATTCGCCATCCTTGATTCTATCAATGCGAGTGGGTGGGGAGGACAGGGACAGCCTCTGCCATTTTTTTTTATTTCATACTAGATTCGGAACGTCAACGAATTTTTTAATATTTTCTATGATTAATGCTCATAAAAACCAAAACTACGTCAATTATTAACTAACTTACTAACTAACAACGAAGGGTAGGTAGAGAGGATGGTTCGCATAGTTCTATACTGGCATAATTTTTGAGCCTCTTCTACATTCACACATCGTGACATGCACGCTCGTCGATTGTCCCTACTTCGAACATGGCCGCCTTCCAGTAATTGATTAATTTGGTCATGCCATGTCTTCCTTGGCCTTCCTCTACTTCTTATCCCATTCACACTATTCACACTATTATTCACACTATCTTTTTAACCATTCTTCCCTCATCCATTCGTTCCATATGTCCAAACCATCTTAATGACCCTTTCTTAACATTTAAAAATAATCTTTAACATTTAAATAATTAAATATTATTGACCTCCACTTTGATCCAGAATGTCTTATTAATAATAATGAATATTTTTTACCCTTAAGTAAAAACAAAAAAAAATCCAATAATAATTTTTTCAATCATAAAATTTACGTGTTCAAGAATTACATGAACAAAAAACTCCCCTTTGTCTAAAAAAATCACGCCTCGCTACTGATATCTACATATCAAATCACTTTAACAAATATACCAGTACATGTGAATGTTTGGGCATCCGTATAAACGCTGTCTTTAACTTATTAAACAAAACCAAAAGACGTATTTTAATTTTTTTTTCTTTTTGTATATACTTTGTATAAACGAGTATAACACTAACTTTAAAAAAATATCAGACATGTTTCGGACAACCAGTCTTTCCTCAGTGATATTATAAAGATACATACGAGTATTTAAAATATTATAAACGACCTTCGTGGCTGATTGGTAAGTGCATTGACTGCCACCCCGAAGGTTACGGGGTCGATTCCCGGCAAGGGCAGTGTGATTGTCACACTGTCTTTGGTCTGGTCACGAGAATCACTATGATACTCATAGCTATAATACCCTTTTCATCGATTTGGCTCATGCCGTTATGATGGAAAAAGCGATTCAACAAAATAATAATAATAATAATATAAAATAGTTTTCAAATATGATCCGTTTTGACTGATGTTTAAAGGTTTGTTTAAATAAAACATCTACAATACAAAGAGAGAGAGTAAAGAGAAGAGAGACATATTGCTAAGAAGTTTAAGATAAATATTTTCCTCGAAAATCATCAAAAAGTTTGAGTTATCATAGTTTGTGTGGGACGACAATGTCCGCATTCGCAAACTGGAAGTTTTTTCATCTTTAGTGAACTCCGTTTGTTCAGATTTTTGTCCCTAATTAATGTATTCAGCGAGAATTAATGCAAATTCAACAATCAGTCACACATTCAGCCGAGAAAGGCAGAAAGGAGACGCCGCTCGCCATTATGGCGGATTGTTTCGACACATTTTTCTGTTTTAAATTTTCTTTTCCTTTTAAATTCGTCTTTTCATCGCGACCAATAGAGTTCGTTTGTTTTCATTCATACTTTATGAAGTGGAACGAAAGGCGGGAATAAAAGTAATACCCACACACTTACTCGTGTATTTTAAAGTACCTACTCTAGATACAGTGTAGCCATACTAAAACGCGTAGATCGAAAATATAATATTTCTTTTTTATAACTGTCATTTTTTTAAAGATTTTTTGTGTCAAATAAAAGAGATTTATTTTCTCTTGAACAATTACTTAAAACTCTACATTCAATAATGAATATAAACGAGAACGTCTATTCAGAAATATTTTTCGGGGTGAAACCGTGTTCCCTCTCGTCAAGCTCCACCAACGTTTCTTGTTACTTATATCTTGTATTATTTTTTCTTCTGAGTTATTTAGATTCGGATTTAATTTTTTCTTCTGATTTCATAGATATATTATTATCTTTCATAATCTACTTATATTTTTTCTTTTTCGCCATTTCTTAATATATTCTAAGTTATGAATAGCCGAATTTCTAACACCCTGATGATGGAGGCCGCAAGGGCCTCCGAAACGTTGGTGGAGCTTGACGAGAGGGAACACGGTTTCACCCCGAAAAATATTTCTGTATATGATAACCGTGGAAATTTACGTTCTTACTTGAGAACGTCTATTTTCTAGAAGTTTTAATTTTGATTTTATAGGAATGGATTAGGATATTTGATAATTTCCCAAAATCAGGCGTTTTCATTTACATTAATTACTCAAATATATTATAATATGCATATTCATTTTAGTGTGAAATTTTAAAATATTTCTCAAATTTTCATTTCAATCATTTATTTATTTCAAATATATCCAAAGCATTACAGATTTTTTTTCCAACACTCTAAAGATACAAGTTAGAGATACACAATAATAAGTAATACATAATAAAATAATAAAAAGAGCGAGAAACATAAGATGCATGACAAATTAATAAAATGAACCTACCAATAATTTTATATTCTTTATTAAAATATTCTCAATATTATTCCTGTGTTTTTTAATCATTTATTTTAATTAACTAATTTATTTTTAGATAACCCCATGGAATTTTTTTATTAATTAAAACACTGTTTTTTCACTTTGAAGTTTATTTTTCTCGACATGTTTCAAATCCTTACACCTTCATCATCGGGAGAACGATATAAACGTTTATATCATTCTCTCGATGAAGAAAGTTGCCTTCTAAAAATGTCGAGAAAAATAAACTCTAAAGTGGAAAAAACTGTGTTTTTATTCATTAAAATTCGTTATTATTTATTTATTATTTTTTTCCTTGCATACTTGTGAGAATCAATGAAATGAATAATAGTAGAAATGTTTTCTGATATATCTTATGTAGTAACTTTTTCCATGAGATATTTTATATACCATATATATTTCCATAGAAAAGAAGCCGAGGACAACTGAGGAAAACATATCATGACCAAATTAATCAATTACTAAAAGGCGGCCACATTCGAAGTCGGAATAATCGACGTGCGTGCATGGTACGATGTATGAATGTAGAGGAATCCCGAGAGGGATGCCAGGACAGGCCATTGTGGCGATCCATCCTCTCTGCCTACCCCTCCGGGAAAATGGCGTGATGGTTAGTTAGTTTTTAGTTAGTAACTTTTCCAAATTATTTTGAATATGTATTAGTATATCATATAAATATATCAGTGCTAAATACTGATGTTATAAAATATGGTTTTGTATTTAATACTAACGAAAACGTATATTTTCTAGACATGATTGGCTTGCTAAAGTATTTTTTAATGCCTTGGTATAAATATTTTTAATGGAGTTTTACTTAATTGTTCAAGAGACAGAAAATACAAAGTTCTGTAATATTTATTCAAATATAAATTTAAAATCCAAAGTGAACGCTAATAGTAGCTACAGATAAATGTAAAAAAAAATGTGCTTTAGGCAAGTTTTTGAATCCCTGATAAATATATGGATCATTACTTTTCATACAAATTTTCAAACATTTCAATATTATGTAAACCATCTAACAAAATAAGTGAATACTCTGGCGAAGTTTCTTATACAACTCGCCTTCCATTATTTTTTTCCGAGAGCTTTCAAATTTCATTCCATAAGAGGTTGCTACTTTTTTCGCAGTTATAATGGAATAAAATGAGCTGGAAAATGAGTTTCCCTCCAAACATTTCCACCGGAGAGCCCGCCAGAGGGGGACAGACGGGCGCGATTGTTTTGGGGAAGAGCGGGATAGAGACGGTTTCTTCTCGGCCGAGATATAAATGCTAGTTGAATCGCAGATGAGAAAATTAGAGGCAATTTGTGCAAGTTTGAGAAAAATTAGCTAATATTGTAATATGGGATCAAACTTCAAAGCGTCAAGAGCATTTTGAACCAAGGATTTTATGTTCCAAGATGAATATATAATATTACGAGTATATTACTTTCGTGCTCACTCTGCAAGAAATTATTTGGCCGCGTTAAAACATTAAATCTCTGTTTATATATGTTATATATAGCAGAGATGTGATTTACCGTTGTTTACCAAAAATGCTGTCAAAATATGCACTGCCTTTTGATTTAATTTGCTTTATCTTCTTTATCTTATTATCAAATCAAATCAAATCAAATCAGTTTATTTACTCAAAAGACATTACAAACAGCATAAATGTTAAGGGAACTATTGAGTACAGGTAAGATATTATACACATACAACATAATACCAGGAACGCGTTAGTGATGGTTCGACATTAGAAAGACAAGATACTTTCCAAAGTCAAGAGTATTTGTCCCCTGAACGTACTTTCACTAATATGAAAGACGTCGATCTCCGAGGAGACCGCGTTCAGCAGACTAATCTTTCTCAGCTCTTCCCACCGGTGTCACCAGAGGCAGATTGGTTCTGGCGGCCGGTAGGTAAAACTGATCTGCGGGAAGAAATACAAGCCCAAGTAAACAAGGCAGCTGCAATCTCTGGCGCCCTCAAATTCACAATATGGAAAAACAAAGACATGGCCATTAAGAGTAAGATGAGAATCTATAAAGCATGCGTAAAACCAAAAATAACATATGGCGTCGAAGCAAGGGCAGACACAGTAAGGACCAAACAAGTTTTGAGGACTTCCGAGATGAAGATACTGAGGACGATAGCAAGCAAGACGCTGAGAGATCGCGTGAGGAACACCAGAATAAGAGAGATATGTGAGGTTGAGGATATTATAAGATGGAGCAGACAGCGAAAAAGGGACTGGTACGGGCATATTCAAAGAATGGACACCACCAGCCTCCCCTATAGTGTATTGCATAATCAGCCTCATGGGACTCGTCCTCGTGGAAGACCTCCGAAAAGATGGAAGGACAGCTGGGAATTTACCTCACAGGAGGAGCAACACTCTGAAGAATAGACCATATAGATCTACAACAGATAAATCGGAAAGGGCTAAAATAGTCAAGATAAAAACCCCAGCAGCAAGAGACTACCAGGAAGGACGTCGAAGAGTTGGAGGAATGGCTGGATGTCATCATCCCAGGACAGCTCACCGTCATAAACATATTATACGACCTTTACTAAAAAGAAGAACAAGAAGAAGTAACTATTAAATTTATTAGAAAAAATGTGACTAGCTACACAGAATCTGAAAAGGAATGTTGATATGTAAACCTTTTTTTTAATTTTAGATCTTAAACTTTTTTGGTTGAATGTTAAAAAGTATATAAACCTACAAAAACGTACTGTTAGGTATGCGAATAAGAATTATTTTCGTAAATTCACTCCAGATTATAATCGCTTGGCTTGTTTTAGAAGCATTACCAAAACTTTTACATGGCAATCTCCCATCAGATTTAATTATTTGATTATATAATGTGCGTTATTAAAATTGAGAAATACGATATTCCTTTCTTAAGTTTCGGCGAAAGTTCTTAACTCAAGATCTTAATTATTGGTACGATTAATGCTAGGTTCCTCGGGCGTAACTCAAGAGACATTGGCAAACTGTGAATTCATTACTGAAATTTATCCATTAGCATACGAATCTCAAAATGGATCAGTAATAATACAGTTCCCCCACTAATATACATGGATATTATTTAAATTACATAAGTGTACTTGGTTAAATGTAATTGTTTTGATAAATATACTTAATTCATCTTTCATAAGAAATATCTAAAAATACAGACCGTAATTATCGCCATCTTTGTTTCTAATTAGTAAAACATAATTAATACGAATGAAAACGTCAGTTTTCTAAAAGTTTTATTATACTTTATGGGAATGACATGTTTCGCCCTTCTAAGTCACACTTCTGTACACATTTGATAATGCCTTAGAAGGGCGAAACATGTCATTCCCATAAAATATAATAAAACTTCTAGAAAACTGACGTTTTCATTCGTATTAATTATTTAATATCGAGTTTTACATCATTGTTCAAGAAACAATAAGTAGTAAAAACATATTTCGTATTGGGTATTATTTTAAAAAACGTTTGTTATTATAAATTCAAATTATAATTTTGAATGACGCCATGAATCCATGGATTCAAAAGCATTAAGAGCATACACAGATTTAAGAAAAATGCATTGAGCAAGTTTAAGAGCATCTTAATCTTTAAGGAGGCTGAATATTTCTAAATAATTTGAATATTTAATCTTGGGCATCAATATAATAAATGTCGACCTTCGAAGAAATTGTGTTCGATAAATTGGACGATAATCACATTTATTCAGAGGATAAAGCACCCTACTGAATACTGAAAGGTCACGGATTCAAGTCCTGCATATAGAGCGACTATCTCTTTTAAGATTTTCCATTATGCATTTTTTTAAAAAGCATTATATAATACCTACTATCTTTATCACGTAAACATTATTTATGTTGTTAATTTATTTTTTTTGGTAGAAGTTCATTGTAAATAATGAAAATAAAATAAAGTAATAAATAAAAATCATCTGTAATGTGTATTTAGTTTTATTCCACTTAATTTTTAGTTTGGACCGGTTTCGGCAGCGATCTGTCGGTCGAAACTAAAAACCAAGTGAAATAAAACTGAATACACAAAATAAACATTTATTTTATTTAAAAAAAAAATATTTAAAAAAAATCTGATGCCTAAACTTACGGCATTAAATACTGTGTAATTCCATAATTATCAATGTTTCTTAAAATACAACGTTGTTTTTCGACCTCAGAGACACTTTTTTCTCATAAATCGGACCCAAAACATGTAACCTGGTTATAGAAAATCCACCCATAGAACAAGTCAGAACCTTCAAGTATCTAGCCGTAGACCTGGTGGGAGGAGCTGATCTACGGGAAGAAATACAAGCCCAAGTAATCAAGGCAGCTGCGATCTCTGGCGCTCTAAAATCCACAATATGGAAAAACAAAGACATGGCCATTAAGAGTAAGATGAGAATCAATAAATCATGCGTAAGACCAATAATAACATATGACGTCGAAGCAAGGGTAGACACAGTAAGGACCAAACAAATGTTGAGGACTTCCGAAATGAAGATACTGAGGACGATAGAATCAAGACACTGATAGTTCGCGTGAGGGACACCAGAATAAGAGAGATGTGTGAGGTTGAGGATATTATAAGATGGACCAGACAGCGAAAAAGGGACTGGTACGGTCATGTTCAAAGAATGGACACAACCAGACTCCCCTATATTGCATTGCATAATCAGGCTCATGGGACTTGTCCTCGTGGAAGACCTCCTAGAAGATGGAAGGACAGCTGGGAATCTACCTCACAGGAGGAGCAACACTCTGGAGAACAGACAATATAGTTCTACAACAAGGAATTAGAAGAAGAAGTAGATAAATTGGAAAGGGCTAAAATGGATGAAGAGCTTATTTTTCTCGGTTTGTTTTATTGTATACAAATACAATGAATTGAACAATATTTTTCAAAAACAACCTTTTTAATAGTCGCATATCGATGTGAACCAAAATTTCTGCCATTTTACAATGTTATATAATATTTTTTAAGGATTAATTGTATCTCAATAGAGACGAAGATGTAAATTATTTGGAAACGGAAAAACTGCCTAATGCTTACAAAATATCTTAATAGATGGCGCTAGTGTACAACAATGTGAAGTTATTAAAAAATAGTAGCATATATACAAGTTCCAAAAAAATTGTCAAATGTGGTGTCGTAAGAAGGGAGGAATGGGGAATGTTGTTAACATAAAGTGATCGCTTAACCCAACAAATGACAGGTCATAAGTCCTGTAAACGCCTCGAAACTATATTCTGTTTCCAAATAATTTACATCTTCGTCTCTATTGAGATACAATTAACCTTAAAAAATGATTAACCCGCAATGGGTAAAAATCCAGTATTTGTCTACAAATATTTGTACACAAAAACACAAATTCATTGTATAATAATTATGCCTTAGGGTTTCTTCAGGCATTAAAAAGCTTAATGAAGCGATATCAAAGCTGTGTGAACATACACCGCAAGCCTAACGGCCACGCTATCAAGCTAAACCTCAAAATTCTAACGCTCGAGAGAATCAAGGGGAAACCATAAGCCACGTGGTGGTCAACCACACAAAGGAACATAACAGAAGACAGAATAGATCACAATGCAGCCAAAACAGAAGCTTGTTTATCGGAAGAGCAGACATTTTTTCATCGTGTGCTGATGTAGCTTCTGACGAGGTTATTACAATCATTTTGGCGATTCAAATAATTGGCAACTTTGACATTTTATGTATTTATTTCATTTTCTCTCAGTTATAAAAATAAACAAAAGTATGTTATCCAAAAAAGCTAAGATGGCAGTGCATAACGGTGCTTTTGTACAGACGCTTATGTATGGAAGTGAAGAAAGAAAGTAGAATAAACACTGTAGAAATGGGATTTCTTAGACGATGTGTGGTAAATCTGTATATGATAGTGTCAAATGAAAACGTAAGAAGTGAATGCAGTGCGAATGAAAGCGTTATGAACAAAATAATGAATTTTGACAAAGTATTATACACATTAACTAACTACCTAACTAATTAATTCATCGCGCCGTCTCTCCGAAGGGGTAGGCAGAAAGAATCGACCGCCACACTTCTTTCCTGACATACTTCTCTCGATTCCTCAACATACATACATGGTGTCATGCACGCACGACGATTTCTTCAACTCCTCACGTGGCCGACATTCAATATTTGTTTGAATGATCGTGCCACGTTTTCCTCGGTCTTCATCTATTTCTAGTCCCGTTTACGTCGTTTACTAAAACTTACTTTACCATTCTTTCTTCATTCACAATTTTAATGTGTCCAAACTATCTTTATCGTCCTTTCATTATTTTGTTCACAACACTTTCGTTCGCATTTCATTCACTTATTATATTTTCATTTGACACTCTGTCATAAACATATTTACTACACATTCGTCTAAGAGACTACTACAACGCATAGTCTTACTTAAAAACAAAAACACATCCTTCAAACAACGTTATTAGCATCATGTACGCCTCGCGTATTAAAGCTATTTTACCACTCAATTAAAAACAATTTCACGTTAAAATTATCTGTCTAAGCGCATCATAACCACAAGGAGTTGGGGTGGTAGCAGCCCCTTATGAATATGAACACACCGCGAGCATCTTTATTCTGATATATTACCTACCCCTATATCTGTTATAAATTGTGTTCTTCACATTAAAGCACCAAAGTTTATAACTTGAAAGTTTACAAGACGCAATAATCGCGGTACTGTGAGCTCCCCGCCGGGCCAACTGCAGGGATTTGGAATAAGTTATTTTCAATAATTTTGTGCTAAAAAATGTACATATCGAAATTTCTTATAAAAAGATAGTCTTTTCGAGTACAGGAAAGGTCAAAATAACCTTTATGGTCATCGATTTTACTCTGATTTTTGTTGTTCGGTGTAACGTTCTAAATAAATCAAGTCTCAGTATGCTAAATTCGAAAATAATATATAGTTAGCTTAGTTATTAAAGGTCATTTTTCGGTACCCTTATTTATGAATATAATTAATTGTTTTTAAAATATTAAAATAAATTTTGGAGTTATACGAGTATATCGATGACTTAATTGAGTTTACCTATATGTGCTATTTATGTTTCTTGAACAATGATGTAAAACTCAATTTTAAATAATATGAAGTTTTTTGTCTACATTTAATCTCCCAAGGTCCCATTTTAATCAAATGCAAATTAATCATTTATTAATTTCTACATAAATTATGTATTTTCAAATGCATGTTTTTTCTAAATATTTTTTTATATATTTTTATATTGTCATCGTGTGTTATCATTATTCAATATTATTTATTGGTTCTTACTGTTAATGAATAATTATTAGTACTTATAACAAATAGCCCAGGTTAATTTTTAAATTTGAATTATTGTATCGAATTTAGAATGCGTTTTTATACTAGTCTTTCGTTGTTTAGTTTTTATTATATTTTTACACCTGAAGATGGAGGTATCCTCCGAAACATGTGTTTTTTTTTTAAATAATTAGTAGATTAAACAAATTTATTTCCAATTTCCTAAGTATATTACTATGGAATTCCACAGTGTTTAATGCCTTAGCGTTCAATATGTTTTACATCATCATATAAATACGAATAAGAATGTCTGTTTTCTTGAAGTTTTATTATATTTTACGGGAATTAGATATTTTGTTTTCTAATGCTTTCGCAAGGCGAAACATGTCATTCCCATAAGATATAATAAAACTTCTAGAAAATATACGTTTTTACTTGTATTAAGATATGTACGTCTTTAAATATTTGCATTGAAGAATGCAATTTGCAAGCCCTGCCTTCTCGTCGGGAGCACAAACAAACCTGACAATTTGGCGGGATAATTTTTATCGCGCTGCCAGATCGAATGCCGTCCAAAGTTTAGGCGGCGTTCACACACTTTAACATGGCGAGATAATCGCCTGAATCGGCTTGATTTATTCACCGCTTACGGCGAAAGTTTCGGCTTCCGATACATTCCGTTCGCGGATTTCCCGCGAGACGAGGAAACTTTGAATTAATTTTCATACCAGAAGAGCACTTATCAACGGCGCTGTCGGAAAAGGTTGCCTAATTTATTGCTTCGTCTAATGAACAGATTGTGGGCGCGCCATAATGTTCGTGTGTTCACATTATGCGCGAGTGTGACGCCATATTTATTGGCTTCGTACAAAACAACGATAAAGACATATTCGTAACCAGACATGCATCATAACCAAATAAATTTATTCAATATATCGTTTTGTTAACATTTAGTTGCATTGGAAAGGTTTTATGAAATTATGAAATATCATTTTGTTTTTTTTAATGTTACCAATTGCGGGTTAATCTTTTAAGGACTAATTGTATCTCAATAGAGGCGAAGATGTATATTGTTTTTTGGAAACAGAATATGATGGTCGAGCCGTATACAGGACTTATGATCTGTCATTGGTTGGGTTAAGCCGTTAGGCGATCGCTTTATGTAATACAACATTCCCCATTCCGCGCTTCTTACGACCAGCACGTCTGACAAATTTTTGAAAGATACTATGCTACTATGTTGAGAAACACTTCACATATTTTTGTTCAATCTACACTAGCGCCATCTATTAAGATTAGATGTAAGCATTTAAGATATGAAACATCATATATTTTTTTATGAGAGGAAAGGGTAAGAATAAACTTACTTACAATTTTTCTGAATTCCAAGGTGCTGCAACTTTTGTCTGGAAGCTGACGGATGCAATTTGGTGGTAGAAAGCCGACTAACTACTTTGCAGTTGGTCGTACCCTACGGGTTGAAAAAACACACGGAATTTTTAACACACTAATGGTGGAAAAGGTAGCCCTACCCATCTGACTCACTGATGAGCTTCGGCAGGAAGAGTAGTTCTTTCTTATATGGTATCTTATTTTAAATAACAGAACCGTTGATTGTATACGAATCTTTTTGTTAAGATTACGACTATATACCATATATTTTAATATGAAATCACAATGCAAGTGATGAAAATCATCACCGGCGGTAGTAATAATTATCAGAGACAATAGCATGTGCATTCGACGTCTTTAGAATCAAAATATCATACTGTATCCAAAATTAGATTAGATTAATAATTTGAAGTGAATACAAGAATACTTTATAATTGTATTATATAATACACAAACTTGTTTATACTTTAACCATGGGGAGACGGCCACACCGGAGTGCCAGAGCAGGAGTCAAGATGAACACCTGGCGAACCAACGATTGGCGTACTATGGCACCTGCCACACTATATGCTTCGCGCCATCAAAAGCCGCCTGTGTCTTGACTCCTACTCTGCCATTCCGGTGTGGCAATACCCTTAGATCACAAAAACAAACACTTACAATTTAAAGTGTTTTCGATTTTTGGACGGTGGCGAGTACTACATAACTAACTAACTAACTAACTAACCATCACGCCGTCTCCCCGGAGGGGTAGGCAGAAAGAATGGAACGCCACACTGTTCTGTCTTGACATACTTCTCTCGCTTCCTCTACATTCATACATCTTGTCATGCACGCACGTCGATTTCTCCGACTCCTCACGTGTCCGACATTCAATATTTGATTGATTTGATCGTGCCACGTTTTCCTCGGCCTTCCTCTATTTCTAGCTCCGTTCACGCCGTTTACATATACCTTCTTTACCATTCTGTCTTCACTCATTCTTTCCATGTGTCCAAACCATCTTAATGACCCTTTCCTTATTTTGTTCATAACACTTTCATTCGCACCACATTCACTTCTTATACTTGCATTTGTCACTCTATCAAATACAGATTTGCCACACATTCGTCTGAGAGATCTCATTTCTACTGCATTTATTCTACTTTCATCCTTCTTTTGCCAGTTCCATGCTTCACTTCCATACATAAGGGTCGGCACAAGAACACCATTGTGCACTGCCATCTTGGCTTTTTTGGATAGGCTTTTGTTTGCGATGACAACTTTAAGTGCACCATTAATTCTGTTGCCTGCCCCAACCCTTCTTTCAATATCTTTCTCCACCCTCCCATCCTTTGTAAACATACTTCCTAAATAAACAAATTCATCCACTTGTTCCAGATTTTCACCGTTTACACTAATGTTGCAGACTGTCATGCTTCCTTCTTTTTCGAAAATCATTACCTTAGACTTATTCACATTCATCATCAAATCGTATCGCTTGCATACCTCATACATACTAGACACCAGGGCTTGCAGTTCGTGCTCGTTGTCTGCAAGTAGCACAGCGTCGTCCGCATACAACAAACAGCTTACTGCCACACCTTCCATTTTTGCACCTGCTTCCAACCCTTTCAGCTCTTTCATACACTTGTCCATATATAGATTAAACAACCATGGAGACATTACACACCCCTGTTTGACACCTTTATTGATATCAAACCAGGCTGTAAGATCCCCATTTACTCTGACACTAGCAGTGCTTTCTGTGTACAGCGATGTAATTGCCGTGATCAGTTTTGTGTTTATTCCATATTCCGACAATATTTCCCACAGTTTACCTCTATCTACGCGATCATATGCTTTTTGCAAATCGACAAACGCACAGAAGAGTTTACGGTTTTTGGCCATAAACTTCTCTGTCACTGTACGAAGTGCAAAAATTTGATCCATGCATCCTCTGCCATTCATAAAAGCGCCTTGCACATCCCAAACTCTATCACTCGTCGTCTTTCTTACTCTTTCTATTAAAATTCTGCCATAGATTTTACCAACAACACTCAAAATACTAATAGCTCTGTAGTTTCCACATTCCATATGGGATCCTTTTCCTTTGTACAGAGGCAAAATAACTGCTCTCCTCCAGTCGAGTGGGGTATATCCCTCCTCCAAGCATTGGTTGAACAGTTTACATATCCATGCGGAAACTACTTCGCCACCGTTTTTGATAAATTCTATAGCGATGCAGTCATACCCTACAGCTTTTCCACTTTTCATTGCTTTCACAGATCTTTCAATCTCATTCATACTTATTTTTTCTGTATTGTCATTTATACCAATCGCGTTTACACCAGTTCTAATGCTTTCATCAACACTTGTATCACCACCATACATTTCTTTAAAATACTCCATCCATCTCTCTTGTACGATCTTACTTTCCGTTAACATTCTTCCCTCACTATCTAAAATTGCTTTCACACATCCGCTTTCAGGAGGATTTCGGGCTTTCTTCACTTCCTTCCAAAACATTTTAATATTGTCCCCAAAGTTCTTTGTCATTTTGAGCCCTTCTTCCTCCCTCAGCTTTTCTTTTTGCACTTTCACTACCGACTTCACTTTCTTCTTGCACACCTTATACAAATCTTTTGCACTTTCATACTTACCTCTGTCATTCTTATTTATCGAAAGCATATTCAACCAAGCATCCTTCTTCTCTTTAACTGCACTCTTTACGTCATCATTCCACCACGCATCCCCTTTCCTTCTTCCTTGTACACATACACCACACGATTCTTTCGCTGCTTCACACAAACTTTATACAAAATTTAATTTGAATGTAGGTATATATACCTACTCTGGGTTTTAACGGGTCGTAGGACTACGATGGGGTATGCTCTGCCGGGAAGTATGCCTCTATAAAACGTGATGCGCCATCTTGCAACAATACCAGCAACACTTTTATAAGTCCAACTCTCTCGCGTCCACGAGTGTTCTCTTAGACCCTGCAAACCCTGGGTAATATGTCCACTGAGATTAGAATCATTATCATGACAGAATAAAGACTGGACAAATGCCGAATTTCCAGTGCCATAAAACTGGATTCACCCGGCAAAAGAAGGCAACCCCAACAAATAATCCTCCAGACAAGGCATAGGGAAACCACACTGGATATCATTCCCCAGATCATCATTATGAAGAGGAATCAAGCCATGTCTCCGAGCACAATTGTTTTTATTCCGAGCGACCCTTAGGCCAAGGAGCCTGACATGACACCGATAGAAGAAGATATACTTATACAAGTTGTCATTGTTTACTTAATGGATGAAATGGTGATTTTCTTCATGTCTTAAAATATAAACAATTTCATTGCTAAATCGACAGCTTTAGCGTAATAAATCACTCTTAACCCAAAATAATAATTTAATAAATACTTTTTAACTACATAACTAACTAATCGTCTCGCCATCTCTCCGCAGGGGTGGGCAGAAAGAACGGACCAATTGTTCCGTCCTGATATACTTCTCGCGCTTCCTCTACGTTCATACATCGTGTCATGCGCGCAAGTCGATTTCTTCGACTCCTTACGTGACCGACATTTAATATTTGATTAATTTGATGGTGCCACGTTTTCCTCGCCCTTCATTTATTTCTAGCCCCGTTCACGTCGTTTATCCTACATATACTTTCTTCACCGTTGTCCTATATTTCATTTCGTATACATGCAGTTACACGCAATGTCTTATCGATACAATTTAACGGTGTTTTCGCTCTAAATATAGTCAATGCTCTGCCAAAACTAATAGGGCAAAAATATTATACAATGGTATTGCGAAAGAAAGGTTGTTCCACCCCAAGCGCTCCGACCAGAAACCTGACCCACTATACTACAGCCGTTTAGAACGGAGTCGTAGGGCCATAAATGTCAATAGAAATAGGGATGGGAGGCCCCAGGACCGTTATCGGTATACGGCTACCTGCTCTCGTGGTGTCGATGGGTCACTATAATGATTTTATAATGATATGTACGATGAGTCACTAATGATTGTTTTTTACCGAATGCAGTGCTTTTTTGTTATAAATGTGTTTACTGCAATTAAATGAATTCATTCGTGTGTCACCACTCGTTACGCACTATGGATACTTTATTTTCCAACATTGATTTGAAGAAATTACATGGCGATATTAGCCCTCAAACTCGAACAGTGATTCACAACGTATTCTTGTTTGTCAATGAATTGAAAAGTGATCCGAATAAAATAGCTTCTCTGAATTTCAACAAACCACGTGAAATGGCCGCGTTTATTTGTGGTGTGAGTAGAGTGACAGTGGACCGAATAAAGACTGAATTATTGCAATCAAGCAGCCCCTGTACACCAAGAGCAAATTTTAAGAAACAAGAAACTGTCACCAATATTGACGATTTTGATAAAAGTGTATTGAAGCGGACTGTAGGTTCATTTTATGATAGTGGAGAGTATCCGTCCGTGGCGAAAATATTAGAAAAATACCGAGAGCAATTACCTGATTTTAAATGCGGAAAAACTTCGATGAGAACACTCATGAAGGAGATTGGGTTCAAGTATAAGAAAAATGCCGAAGGACGTAAATATTTAATGGAAAGAACAGATATTGTTTGTGCCAGAATGGACTTTTTAAGGAAATTGGATTTACTTAGAAGAACTAACGATCAGCGGCCGCGTTTCTATCTGGATGAAACATGGATTAATCAAAACCATTCAAGAAAGCGTATGTGGCTTGGAAGCAACGATGAAGGAGGTTTCAAGAATCAGCCTGTAGGAAAAGGTCAAAGATTGATAGTTTGCCATGCTGGTTCCGCAAGGACTGGCTTTGTTCCAGAAGCGAAGCTAATATTTAAAGCGGTAAAATCGAAGGATGCTGATTATCACACAGAAATGGATGGCGATACATATATGGCATGGTTTTCCGCATTCCTAAATATACTTGAAGAGCCCTCAGTTATAATCGTCGATCACTGATGAAGAAGACTCCGATGAGGATTGATACATTTTTTTGTAATATAAACGGCTCTTTTAAGGGCCACAATATGATCTACTTTGTTTTTTATACTTAACTTTCTTTCTGGGTTTATAGACATACGGTATACAAATTTTAAAATTAAACAATTTTTCTGTTTTTACTGGTATTTAATTTAGTATCTGGTAGTCACTAATTTCATACTAATTTAAACGCACGTAAAACCCATAAATAAAGTTTAATATCAAAACTTTGTTAACTCGTTAAAGTTTATGAACAAGATACGATAATAAACGTTACTTATCGATATATTTATTTTATTGTTACGCCCATCCCTAAACCGCTCCATAAGGCCCGTAAGTGCAAGCGAGATAGACATAGGGAAATGATTTATGGCCCCAAGACTCACTTCTGAGCGGCTCTAGTATAGTATACGGTATGACTAATTGCGATAACTCTGTAAATATTTATTATTTCAATTTTTTCTCTTTCCGATATTCTCAAAATATATTATGCTATCGAAATATGGGGGGTGGGGGAATAACATTTATTTTTAATTGTGATGGGTTTGCTCCCCTTAAGTTTAAAAAACAGTAATAATAATAAAATACTCGTACATTGCTTCAAAGAGCAATATTTTAGTATGGGACTTATTTTTTGCCCGCCGCCGGCGCGCTATGTACCCCGTGAAATGCTTACCTACTTATTATTTTTTTTTATTGTAGGGTAACATACAGTGATTGTTAATACAAATGCAAATTAACAAACTTACAGTTAAATAAAGACATAAAAGGTTACCCGCCGCGTACCCGAAGCTGTTATAGGACGCAGCGGCGCCCCTTCATCAGCTTCGCTCAAACAATCCCAGACTTACATTAGCCGGAGAATGCACCATTCCAGAAAAAAAAGCAAAAGGCAAAAAGGGTATTTAGGCCACATTTAATCCTGTTTAATTTCAATCAATTTCTATGTCCCAATCTAACAAAACAAAGCAAAATATGGTACAGGATTTGATGGCCTATTATTAAATTGTGACAGAGTGTGGGATGGGAGAGAAAACTTGGAATGATGAAAGAAGTAAAAAAATCTTAAGTATATAGAGAAAACAGTCATGCAAACTAGGGACAGGAACACAGGGAACCTAACATTTGAATGTGTACCTATAATTTAAAAGGAAAATTGATCCAAGAAGAAAGATTGGGCCCCCAGCAAGGTGCCCCCTCTCCCCCGGCGAGGAGTCCGACACCCCCTCAAAGGGGCGGATGTACGTACTTATAAATCCAACCCAGTAGATGCTTAATTAATTTGGTCACAAGTCTTCCTCAATACGGTAGTATGTCATGGACGTGATTTTAACACCAGCCAGCCTCACACAACCAAATCATCCTGGGCCGAATTAATCGGCATGCAGATTGGTCATTGCAATAAGAAAATCAGATAGTTTAACATTTCTAAATACTACAAAATATGTATTTTTAAATTATCTCACTTTTAGTATAAGTCCCGGTTTTTAATAGTTATAAATTGTAAGTAATATGTATGGACACCGTGCGGAACATCCTATTTCGTGTTTCAGATTCTCTAGTATTGTTTACTATTTCAAAATTGTAGTCTTCCGTTGATGTATCAATTTTTTGGGATACCATGTTTGGGTTTGTAAGCCGATTACTGTGACGAAAACACCACCTGCAGTGAAAATTTCATTGAAAAAAAAAATACGAAAATTTTACCTTTTGTTTTTCTGAAGCTCCGCCAGATTATTTATAATGAGAATATTTTCCCGGCCACCTCAGATAATTCTTTCTTCTTATTATTATTATTATTATTCCTATTATAGCAGAGAATAGACAACATCATGGATAATTCTAATTCTATCATACACAAGGAAAAAATATATAACAACGAAATATCTAAATAACATCGTTTTTATTTGATAAAAATAGTAAGTACGAAATCACAATTCCTGATCACCATTTAAAATTATACGAGTATAATAAAAAAACAACACTAATAATTTATGAAATATTTTTTTAACCTAAAGGACGAAATTAAGGTGGCTGGATACACGTGGGATAATAGTGGGGGGCAATTGAAAGAGAGAGACAGATAGAATATTCTCAAGGCCGACTGCAATACAGAAACGTTTAGATAACATGGAAAATATTAACATAAACAAATTATGGCTAAAATTGATTCAATGATAAAATTATAAAAATGCTGCATGGTTTGATTTTTAATGTATAAATTGTATTCATTTTGAGGATATTTTGAAAATACTGCCCCCAGAAATAATTAACGAATGTATCCTCTGTAAAATTAAGAAAGGATCACATAATGTATGGACGTGAAACGAATGGATGAAAAGAGAAATGATCAAAATAAATATGTACCGTATTTTACAGACTATAACACGCACTTTTTTCTTCAAAAATTGCCTTCAAAATTTTTATGCGTCTTATACTCAAAATTAATATAAACATGTCCAGTGTTTGATTTAAAATTACAAGACTTAAAAATAGCCATATATTCGATGCCGTGGGAAACCTATCTCTATCTGGCAACATTGGATTCAACTGGCAGCGGCAGTGCACCGATGCGGCGAACATGAATTGCGGGGATTCACAAGCAAATTTTTTTATATCTGGCTTTGCAATCAAATAATAAAAATGGTATATATATTGACGACCTTCGTGGCTAAGCGGTAAGTGCTTTGACTGCCACCCCGAAGGTCCCGGTTTCGATTCCCGGCGATGGCAATGTGATTGTCACAATGTCGTTGGTCTGGTGCAGAATTCACGTGACGATAAAATGGCAATAGATTAGCTACCTATCACATGTCACGAAAATTAATATGATAGCTACACTATTTATATCGATTTGGCTCGCATGTAATGATGTAAAGAGCGATTCAACATAATAATAATAATAATTTCTTAAAAATTAAGGTGCGTCTTATAGTCCGTAAAATACGTTATACAAACTCTTTGAATTTTAAAAATAGAAGTCAAGAAAGACCGAGGGAAACATCGCATATCCAAAATCGTAATGATTCAAGTCAGAAAATTAATGTCATGATAAATTAATATAAAAAATAAATAAAAACTAACTAACCATCACGCCGTCTCCCCGAAAGGGTAGGCAGAAAGAATGGACTGTCACACTTTAACCGATGCGGCACTCCATCCTTCTCTTTTCGCCCCGCGGGAGACGCGGTGTGATGGGAAATTAATATAAAGTGATCTAAAATATAGATCACGATAAAAAAAATACGATCCACCATCTCTGCTAGATAGTTAGTTCGATGATTTACGAAATAAGAATAAAAAGAAATTAAAATTTATTTTTGAAACCGAAAGCATATTTTTCTATGAAAAATCGTACGTTTTCATTGGCGAGTTTCGTGTAGGTTTTGCAAAGAGCCATATAGATGAAGCCATGGAAAGAACCAAGCTTGGAATAACCTTGAGGGACAGATTTAGAAACGAACAACAAACCAAGGTGACTGAGGTGGCTCTGAGGATGGGCGGGCTGAAGTTGCGATGGGCTGGCCATATCTGTCGGAGAACCGACGGCGGATGGATGGGGGAGACGGTATCTGGAGTGGAAACCGCGTACAGGATTCCGCAGAGTTGGACGTCCCCCTGCCCGATGGACCGACGATCTGAAGAGGATTGTTGAACATAGATGGATGGGAGCAGCAATGGATAGGGGGCGGTGGCGTGCTTTGGGAGAGGCCTACATTCAGCAGTGGATGACAGACGGCTGATGATAATGTGTAGGTTTTAAGCTAAGGTTGTCCTTTGCACAGAACCGGCTGGCGGGTTCAAAGATTGTTCTTCCTCTACCATTACATTGTGATTTAAGAACCTGGCGTATCTGAAAGAAAAAAAATGTATTAAAAAAAAATTATATACTCTTTTTAAAATCAAATGCAGTCGTTTGTGATGTCAACACTGAGACAATGTCATGTATAAAAATTATGACATATTCCAAAAAAAACTTGAAAGACAATACTCACATTTTCTCGTAAAATAGTAACTGCTGGAGGGAGAGTGACGGATGGGTGCTGATCAAAGCCTTTTCCAGATTATCCTTGCTAATTATGACACGTCCAGATGATCCTTCTAAAATCATCCGATCCTGAAAGCAATTATTGTTAATTTTTGATAAACATAAGGCGTAAAACATTGTGGAATTCCACGACGAATTTTTATGAATTAAAAACACTGTTGTTTTTTCACCTTTGAGTTTATTTTCTCGACATATTTCTATTATAAGAAATTACACACCTTCATCATTGGGAGAACGATATAAACTGTTTTATATCGTTATCACTATGATGAAGGTGTAAAACCTTCAAATCATGTCGAGAAAAATAAACTTAAGATTGACAAATATAGTGTTTCTCTCTGTACTTAAGCAAAAAAATCATCTAATATGTTTAAGCAATTTAAAGCTGTGCCAGACTGTTGTAAACAAGCTTCCAACAGGGATCACCTTGGTGGGAAGCTTATGGAGCCCACGATTGGTGTTTGCGTCCACACTGGTTTACAACAAGGCTCCCACCTCATACAACGACGGCATCCACACGCGGTTTACAACGCGCGTCCGTCCACAGAGGTTGTTGAAGGTCGAATTTTTGTTGAAAAAAAAGAATTTACACTGTTGTAAAACGCCGGTGGAGACCGATATGGAGGGCTTGTTTACAACAGTCTGGCAGGGGTTTAAAAAACCTAACTATTTCACATTGATTAAATTTATTAATAAAACATGGTTTGTTCTACTATATGGCTGTGAAACTTGGACTCTAAAAGTGAATGTAATGAACCAGTTAGAGACGTTTGAGATGTGGATATACCGCAGAATGCTCCGTATACCGTGGACCGATAATGTTAGTAATTCAGACGTACTACAAAGAGACAAAGCCAATAGAGAGCTATTGTCGAGTGTGAAGGTTAGAATGATCTCATACTTGGGTCATGTGCTAAGGAGAGAAAGATACTACCTCCTTCGGCCGATAATCATGGGCAAAATTAGAAGGACGTCGGGGAGTTGGTAGAAGGCAGTTGGCCTGGCTGCGAAATATAAGATAGTGGACAGGAAGCCGAGTTGAGAACCTGTTCCAAGTGGTGCGGGACAGAGATGCTTTCGCTGCAGTGATCGCCAACGTCGGGGGACCCTGACACGGCACCAGAAGAAGAATAAAACACGATTTTTGGATGGATTTCCGTCTTGCATATTCGTAAATTATATTGAGAAATTGCAGTTAGCCCAGTCTTAATTGGCCGAGTGGTAAGTGCATTGACTGCTACCCCGAAGGTTTCGGGTTCGATTCCCAGCGAGGGCAGCGTGATTGCCACACCATCTTTGGTCTGGTGTAGAATTCATGTAACAATAAAATGACGATAGATTAGCTACCTATCACATGTCACGAGAATCACTAAACGAACTAACTATACATCACGCCGTCTCCCCGAAAGGGTAGGCAGAAAGAATGGACTGCCACACTTTTCTCCTCTCACTCTCTCCCGACATATTTTTCTCGCTTCCTCAACATTCATACATCGTGTCATGCACGCGCGTCGATTTCTCTGACTCCCCACATGGCCGATATTCAATATTTGATTTATTTGATTCCTTATGTATGGAAGCGAAGCATGGAACCGGCAAAAGAAGGATGAAAGTATAATAAATGCAGTAAAAATGAGATCTCTTAGACGAATGTGTGGATACTCTGTGTATGATAGAGTGTCGAATGAAAATATAAGAAGTGAATGCGGTGCGAATGATGGTGTTATGAACAAAATAATGAAAGGATCATTAAGATGGTTTGGACATATGGAAATAATGAATGAAGAAAGAATGGTAAAAAAAAGTATATGTTTACGATGTAAATGGAACCAGAAATAGAGGAAGACCGAGGAAAACGTGGCACGATCAAATAAATCAAATAGAATCACTATGATATCTATAATACACTTTACATCGATTTGGCTCATGCTGTGATGATGTAAAGAGCGATTCAACAAAATAATAATAATAATAATAATAATAATAATTGTACTCATCTCAAGTTTAAATACATTGAAGAGTGATGTTATTCAATTTAATACCCCTCCCTATAATGCCGGTTTAATGTCATATTTATATACTCTCAGTTACGCGAAAAACTTATATGAGAATCAGAACAATCAGACTATGTGACGATATTTAGAATCTAGATTGTCTCGTGCCAAGACGAGCGCAGGGAGCAGGGATGTATGATAGAATAATGGAGAGAGGAGAATAATTAAAGCCGAGCTCACGGAGATTAGATAACGGAGACCATGGAGGCGCAGTTTCCAGGGGTCCCCAACTGTTAATACGATGGAAATTGATGACGTTAAAAAAATTGTAGAATAATGTCGATATTAAAAAAATGCTGTGTTTAAATTATGATATTTGAGTCAAAGTGTATCAGAGTACAATTCTCTTGCGAGTTATTGTTTTTCCTTTAAAACAAAGAAGCTAGCGATCTCCAAAATTTTAAAAGAAAATTTGAATAAAACATCTTTTTATCGAATTTTATAGATATTTCAAACAGCATTTTTTATAGCGCCGTTTTTGTGATGTAATCACCTCAAGGGCGCATTAAAACGTGTTTTAAATCTAAAAATCTAAATGTGAACGCTGCATCTGATTTTCGCGATCGGTTTAAAAGTATAATAGAACAAAGTATAAACGTTTAAATTGGGTAGGTTATAATAAGTATCATTATTATAAAAATGTCGCGACAGCTATTTCGCCAAACTATGTTTGGCTTCATCAGGTGTTACAAACAACTGAATTTTTTGCAACACCTGATGATGCCAACATAGGTTGGCGAAACAGCTGTCGCGACAACTTCATGAAAATTAATAAATAAATTTTGATGATCCCTTATATATGAAAGTGAAGCATGGAGCTGTCAAAAAAGGATGAAAGAAGGATAAATGCCGTAGAAATGAGACCACTCAGAAGAATGTGCAGGAAAACGATATATGACAGAATACCGAACGACGAAATAAGGAAGAAATGTAAGGCAGGTGATTGCATCATAAGTAAAATTAAAAAAAAGGATCCCTCGGATGGTTTGGACATATGAAATGAATGGACAAGAGAATAATAGTTAAAATGTTGTATATAAGCAGTGTGAGTGGAAACAGAAGTCGTGGAAGACCAAGGAAAGCGTGACATGACCAAATTAATCAAATATTGAAAGGCGACCACATTTGAAATCGGAAAAATCGACGAACGTGCATGTTACGATGTATGAATGTGGAGGAATCAAGAGAGGTATGTCAGGACAGAACGGTATGGCGGTCCTTCCTCTCTGACTACCCCTCCGGGGAGACGGCGTGAAGGTTAGTTAGTTGATTGTGATAGTATTATAACAGTGTTTCAAAATTAAAACAGTTAATAATGTTGAAGTATCATAGTGTTTTGGCCATATTTTTTATGCTTCTTTGCGTATTAATAATGGTTACTGCCTATTAAATTACGTTATATTCATTAAATATAAAATATAATAAATAAAACATAATTGAATATGCAGTAACCTTTATTAATACCCAAAGAATCATAAAAAAAATATTACAATATAATACCTAGAAATCCCTTATGCCTAGACTATTTGACTGTGGGTTAAATATTACATATCAAGATTGAGAAATTTAGTATTTTAAAAACAGAACAACATTTATGATAATAATCTAGACGATTTTCAATGGCGAATTCCAATAAGCTAGACGATTTTTAATGGCGAATTCAAATACGGAACCAAAATGTTGCCGACTGCTGCCAATCAGGTTTGTATAGGCTCCAGCCTCCAGCACGGAATAGTGTCTAATCTGATAGTGTAATTAACATTGTCATTAGCCAAAGTCTTCTGCAGACACCTTCCAGCCATAATGTGCCGGCAAACAAGAGTCGAATCAATAGCTTGGAAGCCAGTATAGACAGCATATCACTCGTCATTTATTCGAGACGATTGACTGGTAAATTAGGGTAACTGATCCAGTACCAGCCAAGTACCCAATGACTGGAAGGTGTCCAATAATTGACAAGCTACAAATAAAACAATGTTTTTGTTTTGTGTGTTACAAACAAAATGTAAGACATTTGTTTACTTGGTTAAAATTATGATTATTAATATGTATGAAAAAACGATAGTCTTGAATGAGTTTTATTATAATATTTATGCATGACACGTTTCGCACTTCTAAGGCATTATCAAATGTGGCGAAACTTCAACTCGTTGCAGTTTATATACACTAGTAAATGGAGCAGAATATGGTGATTAATGAAAATTGATGTGACTTTATACATTTTTAACAAATAATTATTTGGGTAGGTCCAAAAATATTGGAAAGTGTTTCTTGGAACAGGATCGAGGTATAGTATGTTTTTTTCCTGCAAACATACTTTACTTCAATCTACCTTAAATATTTTTATAATTTTAAGAAATTTGAAATATGCAAAAAAAATTTAACATAATAATTTATGAATAATGTATTTCTGAGAAAATAATTCAGTTGAATCTACCTGTACATTTTTAATTTATATAACATCCATTAGTGTGTAAACATAAGTAGTCAAAATATTTGCCAAGTAATTTCAGGAATTGTAATTTTTCGGTCTTGCATATTAATTACTGTTAACATTTATTGAACTTCTTTTTGATTTATATTATATCATTTAGTATTTTCTAACTATGTAAGCATTGTCATAAAAAAATTCGAGTTCTACCTGTTCTGGACCTACCCAAATAATTATTTGTTAAAAATGTACAAAGTGACATCAATTTTCGTTAATCATTATATTCTGCTCCATTTACTAGTATACTCGTATATAAACTGCAACGAGTTGAAGTTTCGCCACATTTGATAATGCCTTAGAAGGGCGAAACATGTCATACATAAATATTATAATAAAACTCCTTGAAAACTATCGTTTTTTTATACATATTAATAATTTAACATGAAGTTTTACATCATTGTTCAAGAAACAATATATAAAATTATGATATTTTTTTCTAATTCATTATATTATGTAAAATACTAACAAACCATTTCCCCAAAGGGGTAGGTAGAGAGAATGGACCGCCATGCTGCTGTCATGACTAACGTGACCATTTATTTTTCCCCCAAACTGGGACACCGAAAAAAAGGTAGGTACTTAATCTTCTTCTTCTTCAAGTGCCCTGTCGGGTCCCCCCAACGTTGGCGATCACCTCGGCGAACCTATCCCTGTCCTACGCCGCTCGGAACAGCTCCTCCACTATTCGGATGCCGGTCCACTCCCTCACGCAACCACGACATCTGTCTCCTACCGGGCCCTCGGCGTCCCTCAATTTTTCCCTCCAATATCAGTTGGAGAAGGTGGTCCTTTTCCCCACGCAGTATATGACCCAGATGTGAAATCTTCCGAATCTTGATAGTTGATAACAGTTCCCTGTCTCTAGCTCGCCTCAGGACTTCGGTATTGGTAACCATGTCTGTCCAGGGAATCCTAAGCATTCGGCGATAGCGCCACATTTCAAATGCTTCCAGTCGGTTCATTGAGTTGACTTTTAAGGTCCACGTTTCACATCCATACAATAAAACAGACCACACATAGCATTTGATCATTCTCTGGCGGAGTTTCAAGTTTATGTTATCATTGCAGAAGAATGATTTCATTTTATTAAACGTAGCTCTTGCTGCCTCAATTCTGCATTTTATCTCTGCATCTGGGTCAAGAGATTATGTGAGTATGCTGCCGAGGTATTTAAAATTTTCCACCCTATCAACGTTACGGCCGTTCAAATGCAATACTGACCGTTCAAATGCAATACTTGTACTCAAGCCGTACTTAATAATAATAATAAATTTGGACACCTTTGAAAATTGGCATTTTTGAAGCTAAGGATTCACACACAATAAATTTTAATCACTCAATCAAATTTTAATCACAATATGTTTTCTCTTTAGATATCTTTCATCTATGTGAGATTTTATGCGCAACCGCAATGAAAATACTGTATTATTTTACTGCGCATGCCCACGTCTTCATCTACTAATACTAGATTCTACCGCCAGGATTTTTATTTGCGCGTTTTTTTTATATTTTTATAATTCTACTGCGAGTTTCTTTATTTTCGAAAACGGGACATTTTGGCGTCCCAAAGCTGTTTTCGAGGACACCGGGACACGCTGCCTGAAAACTGGACTGTCCCGGTGAAAACGGGACATCTGGTCACATTAGTCATGACATACCTCACTAGGTTTCTCTACATTCATACATCGTTACATGCACGCTAAGAGCATTTTTTTAAAATTTGAATAAAAATATTTTTGATTTTTTTTTTTGTTTTTTTCTATTCATAAAAAACAGCAGCTAGCTTTCATAAATGCACTATCGCTGACACTATTGCAAAAGATTCTCCCTAAGCTGGACGGAATCTATCTTCCATTTTAACCCATTGCAATCATATTATCACTAACCAGAATATCTACCCATTTCTGAATTAAAAATCTAGCTAGAAAAGGATAATCTTAAATCATTACTGAATTATCATCAAAGGGATTTGGATAAAATTTTCTAGAATAATAGAAAATATAATACTTTATAATTTTTTTTTTAATTAGCCAATCAGATAATGTTTCTCACATTTCAGAAAGCATATTTATTTGAGTATGTTTAAATATAAATTGAAAAAGAAAACACCACTTTATATAAACACCAAAACAGCCATGAATATGGTAATAATAATAATGTACTTATTTACGAGTCTGTTTCTTGTTCGGCTTGTGATAGCAATGGGTTAAACAAGCTTTCTGAATTATCTTACAATAACCCCCCAAAAAAAAAACAGGGTCACCTTTTTTATATATTTTTTACGAACTTCATCAACTTAAATTATGTCATAAGATTGACATTTATAATTCTATCATTTTTACATATGACTGCAGTTATTCCCAACATAGACAATATCACCCACCAGTGGACAATTGAAGTCGCTTGAAGGGCTATCAAGAGTAAAAATTAATTTGGGGGGTGACTTTATATGGGGCAAAAATAATGATTGCAGTGGGCAATTAAAAATAGAGCAACTCATAAGGAGCAATGGGCCTAGAAAGGTTGGGAACCTGTGGTGTAAAGACTCTCATTTCTACAACATCCACTTTGATAATTTTCCCCTTTGTAGCATACTTACAGTTAATACTAAAATTTCGTCTGTAAAGCCAAAGTTGTTATGCTGTTAGAAAAAAAATTAAAGACGTTCAAAACTTACCAATTGTTCTTCTAAACAATGAAGCTGAGCTGTGGACAGGACAGATTTAATATCGGCTCCAGTGAACCCGTCCATCTTGCTTGCTATTTCCGGCAAGTTCACATCTTCGGCAAATGTCAAATTACTACTTAACACTCTAAGTATATCCAAACGGTCACTCTACAAAAATACAAAGGTAAACTAAACTGAAGATAGTTTTATGAGAGATTAAAGGTTATGATTTGAAACTCCATTCGAGCAGGAAATCAGATAGTTACTAATAACACATTCAACCATAATCACAAAAAACCAGTTGGGGATAAGCAATATGTGGAAGAAACAAGGCAAAAACCAGAGTGCATTCATTATAGGTATAATATGACAACAAATATAAAATAAAATAAATTGTAATCAATGTTATTTTCAGATTGGGTAGCTACTCTAAATATTAAAAAATTGGTATTGCATAACACAAAAGAATACATAAATAAGTTGTCTATAATTAAAAGTGTACTTTTTTCAACAAAACTTTTTTCATCTTTTTTTATTTATTTGTTCACGTCCGTTTATACGGACAATAATTTTATTGTATTCCCATGAAGATAACTCAATATGGGACAAAAAAATAAGTTGCATATATAATAATTATAGGACATTCAGAAAATAGTAAAAATATAGACTTAATAACTATAATATCTTTAAAAATGTGCATTTTACTATTTGAAAAGTAATTATTTTAAAATAATGAAGTATTACCAAATCAGGTACAGAGCAGTGAATATTGGTATCAAATCTCCCGGGTCTCAACAGAGCACCATCCAAGAGATCTGGCCGGGAGGTGGCGGCCATCACTGTGACCCCCTTGATAGCACCCTCTACTCCATCCAGCTGGGTCAACAATTGGTTCACCACACGATCCGTGACTCCAGTCGAATCGTGACCTCGTCTTTATTTAAAAAAAAAAAACATGCATATAAAAACTCGGCATAAAACAATTTAAAAAAAAAACAACATATATTATATTCATTTGCAGATAACCGCAGATCTTGAAGATGCTAAATACTATGCAATACAACTATGTTATTAAAAAATTAATTCAAACTCTCTTCAAGTTAAAGGCAGAAACATACTATTAACACGCCACGTCACCCAATGCCACGTGATGCGTGTTGAATCGAATCAAATTGTATTGTTTTCTATGGACAGAATCACACTATGAACACCCGACGCGACGCCATGCGCGCACCCGCCACCCGATCCAGATGAGCTAGATCGACGTGTTGCCGATGGTGGGAGTAAACACGCCACGTCGCGTGTTAATAGTATGTTTATGCCTTAAGTATGACACTGGAATGTCAGCGACTTGCACATACTTAAAAGGGAAAATAAAAATAAATAATTAAATAAATCACTCACCGGGGAGCTAAACTATCAAATTCGTCAAAGAATAAGACACACGGTTTTCTTTTTTCTGCCCTAAAACAAGATACAAAAATTAAACATTGAAATACAAAAAAATATTATTGCTTTTTCACTACACATTATTTCTAAATTCAGATTAGTACTTTATCAAGGCACAGTATTCCTTCGTTGCCATATAATTGCATGGAAACATATCAACTGATACGTTTTCACACATGTTATTTTTGGTGGTGAATAGCTTAAGCAAACAAATATTTTTTTAAATCTTACTTTTCAAATAACTGCCTCACTGCCTGTTCACTTTGCCCAATGTATTTGGATAATAATTCTGGCCCTTTTACACAAATGAATGAGTGTTGTGACATTTTGGCAACAAAAGATCCGATGAGTGACTTTCCTGTGCCAGGAGGACCAAACAATAAAATTCCTCCGTGTTGTTTAGGAAATAAAGTAGGATACTAAAAAAAAACGTGTCATTAAATATCTCTTGATTCTCAAAACATAAAAATATGAATAATATGTATGTACTCGTATTTATGTTCATAGTTCATTTACAAATATGTGTATTACTTACTTTTAAAGGCCAACATAACAATTCAATCAGAGTTTTTTTTACAGAATTCATACCACCTAAATTGTCCCAAATATCTTTTTCATTTTCCTTACTCTCCTTATCTTCTTTGACTTCAAAAGATATTGTTTTATTTTTAGCTAATGCTGAAAGTATGTAAATAAAATTTAGATGAAAACAATATCATATTTCTTGTATTTTCTACATTAAGTCAAAATTTTATTTTAATAGACTAACACCAAGAATTTAATTCAATGGTATTAGAATTTATTATGCAATCTCCAATATGAGCAGAATAGAGAGAGAATAGAGTAATATCCAGGCTTGAACACAAGTTCCCTGAATCAGAAGTACAGCTTTACGTTCCCTAGACCACTACCCGGTTAAGATCACATATTAAAAGCATTAAATTCAACCACTAATTATATTTATTATTCCAGGACTAATATACCTACATCAGTGAAATAAAAGTGCTAACAGTTGCATAAGGCTCATCTGAATAGATATAAAACAAAATATATTTACCAGCATCCTTAAAGGCTTTATAAATCTTCTTATTAATATAATCGGTTAAATCTCTAACTGTGTAACCAGCCGTTTCATTAGCCATGAGGTGGTAAATACTTTCTCTGATGTGAGAAGTGTGATACAAGCTATTCTGTGTAATGCACTTCAAAAGTTGGAAACGTTCCGGCTAGAAAAATATAGACTTATAAGCACAAGGTTTTAAGAACCATATTAGTAAATATAAATTTTAGTAAGTATTAATAGATAACATATTTTTAAAATATTACAGTGGTTAAAGGTAAAAATGAAAAAACTATCTAGTTAGCTGAATAAATTGACACATAACAACTGATAAATTATTATGTTGGAAATCTGTACATGAAAAAGTTCATGATAATTTAAATTTCAGATCTCATTTGTGATAAATAAATGTTTAATAAATTTAAGACTATAAAATTCCATAATTATGAAAACTCTGAGTTGTCTGCATTAATCTTCTTTATCTCCATAATAATATGTATCATTGAAACAAGTGGAGATAAATAAACTGTAAAAGTGAATAATTTGCCAAATTGTGTAGAAAACATGTATTTATATCTACTCGTATGTCTAACCACAAATTGAGTGCTTCATATTTTTTTTATTTTTTTTTTAAAAAGACTACAATCAAAGATTTAAATCAATGATATTAGAATTTATTTTACAATCTTCAATATGAGCAGAAAATAGCTCATTATTATGAAGAAGGAATCTGGTCGTGTCCAGGCTCGAACCCAAGTCCCCTAGATTAGGAGTCAAGCGTTCTATCCCCTAGACCACCATATGAAAATTTTATTTTGATATGCTTATTATTTTAGAGACAATATTAAACAATCATAGTTTTAACCCTTATTAGAAGCTAGCCTTTGTATCTTTTGTATATATTATTCTATCAATATTTAATTTTAAAAAGGCAATGTGTATGTAAATTGTTCAATTGGTAATATTCAACTGACAAAGTAATTATGCACAGATTCCACAGACAAAAAGATTGAACATGATTAACCATGTTACCTCATACGTGTCATACGACCGCAGCAAAAAAAAATTTTGTCACGTCAGAGGTGACTTATGTCCATTAACAGTTAATTTAGCTTTGCGAAATTTACATAAACTGAACCATGCATAACAAGTGTAAAATCTAAATACCATAGATAATTCAGGAATTGCAAACTGAAAAGGAAATAGCAACTGGCCCTTGCTAACATTAAAACCACTGTTTACAGCGTCCAATCCAACGGCAGTAATCAAAACATGCACCCCTTCACAGCGGTAAAACAATTCTCTGATGGAATATACCAACCTGAAAAATAAACAAATCATAATAATAAAAATATATAAATAAACTATTGTTTACTTATGGCAAATTCTTAAAAGGCCACCAGGCCTGCCTACAACCATCGCAAAGGGAATGGTTGAAGGTAGAAACTACAGAGGCCGCCCAAGAGACACCTATATGAAATATATGAAATCTAAGTGATTAGAGACGTCCGCTTTGGCAGCTACAGAGAGATGAATAGACTGGTTGGAGACAGAACTGAGTAGAGGGAACGAGTGAGGCTTGTTACAGACCAATTCTCAGGATTATAACCATAAAGAATAGGAATAACTTATTTTTTAAAGTTTACTGAAACCAAGAAAAATAATACTAAGTCAAAATCAGTTATAATGAATTCCAAACACAAGATTTCAGTAAAATCATTATATTTCATGTAAGCCAAAATTTTTAATCTATAATACTCACATTTCATAGAAAACTGTATCTTGATGAGAAGCACCATCACTTTCTACTGGTATCAGAGCCTCTATATCATCACAAATGAGAACTGATGGACTGTGCTCCTCGCATAGCTGAATAATATTTTGGAAATGTTCAACAACATCTTTTCTTCCCTTAATAGATCGACATTCTATTTTCATGTGCCACATATTCAAATCTGCCACAACTAAAGAGCATAGCACACTTTTTCCCGAACCTGGGAGACCTGTGATATAAAAATTCATAATACTTCACAATGTAATAATAAAAGTTTTAATTTAGCATTTATTTCTGTACATAAAAATCGATTTGATGTTTGGAAGCTTTTGGATAACTTTATACTGAAAAAATACATTGATACAGCATTTTCAGTGCACTTAAATAAAGTTTAAAAATGTTATTAAGAACAATAAGAATTAATTTATACTTTATTCGTTGAATAAGAATAAAGCATGGAACTGCCAAAAGAAGGATGAAAGTAGAATAAATGCAGTAGAAATGAGATCTCTTAGATTAATGTGTGGATACTCTGTGTATGATAGTGTCGAATGAAAATATAAGAAGTGAATGCGGTGCGAATGATGGTGGTTGAACAAAAAAATAAAAGGATTATTAAGATGGTTTGGACATATGGAAAGAATGAATGAAAAAAGAATGGTAAAATAATTATATGTTAACGATGTAAATGGAACCAGAAATAGAGGAAGACCGAGGAAAATGTGGCACAATCAAATAAATCAAATATTGAATGTCGGCCATGTGAGGAGTCAGAGAAATCGTGCATGTGCAATAGTGCATGACACGATGTATGAATGTTGAGGAAGCGAGAGAAATATGTCAGGGAAGAAAAGTGTGGCAGTCCATTATTTCTGCCTACCCCTTCGAGGAAACGGCGTGATGGTTAGTTAGTTAGTTAATAAATAAGTATAAAAAATATTATAAAAAAAATATTAGATTATTTGTGGATAACGGAATATGAAAAATGAAATGTAATCAAAGCTGTATTAAGATAATATAACATAATAAATATTAAAATAAGTAAATTAATAATAATAATAAATTCTTACCAGTTATAATTATGTGATTTTTATTTGCTGTAGTCCTTGATTCAGAAAAATTTTCTCTTAAGATAATGTTACTTTTAATTATATCAGTACACTTTCCAACTATTAATTCATATGCCTCAACGCTCCTGCAGAGGTCTTCAACATCTGTATACTCCTTCACATTTTTTAAATTTGTGGACGGCTGAACCGCATTACTGTTTAAACTTATTTTACAGTTTCGCAATGAACTGCCATCTATCAATGAATACCTTAACATTTCAGGATATAGTGTCACTAGGCATGATATATTTTTATTAGAAGAAAAACTAATTATCAAACCATTATTCAATAACAATGGTTCTTCTTCAGAAAAAGTTGATACATACTTTTTAAAAGAGTCAACCAAATTTTCAGTCACAATTAAGTTCTCTGTTAATATGGGCGTTAGTTCTATTAATTCTGCTATAACTTTTGACTGAGGTACATTTTCTAGAATAACTTTTCGTCCAGTTTCTATTCCCAAAAGATAATTCAATTTGTGCGGAATTATTAAAGGGGGATATTTTGGGGAAATATCAAATTCTTTCAACTTAACATTATTTGGAAGATGTCTTACTTTGACGAAAATAACTTTGGGAATAGAACCTTTATTGCTGTCTTGAGCTTCGTCTTTTTCTGTGATGCTGTCCATACATCTCAAACTATACACATTAGCAGGCTGAAACCCAGCAGTTCCATTTTCAACATAAACTGAGAATAACTGTTTTTCATTAAATACGTTGTTGAATTTATTATTTATCCATTTGTTATTTACTATAGCTCTCATTACAATAGGCGTCTTACTATCTTTTGAGTCATAGTTTGATAAAATTTGATTTATATCCGAAATATGAAAGGCGTATGATTGCAGAGGTGTTTTACAAAATTGACTTTCAACTTTTTCGAACGTCTGCACCTGACCCAGATTTGACTGACTCACAACGACTTCTGTATGCGGCTGTAAGAGAGCAGTTTCATCAGCTCGAATATTGATCGATAGTGAGGGTGTCACCCATATAACCATATTTTGATCAGCAACAATAATCCTTAACTGATCCAACATACAGGATTGTAAAATGTTGACATTTGATTCCTGCAAAAAAATTATTAGCGGTAATTATTTTTCACGGAACTAAGGTAAAACATATCATTCATGCAGTGGCAAAAAACGTTAAGTCTAAAATTAGTTATTTTTAGTAAATAATGTCAATCGATGGAATTTTCTGTTCTCTATTGTCTGGGAAAACAATTTAAGTCTTTAAAAAACGACTATTTCAATGTGTACATTTCATGAATTAGTATTAAGTGACTTCTCCGGGTGGTGAATTGGAAAATAGTGGCTAAGGACACATGGGATTGAAGGCAATTGCAGCAAGAGACCATGGCTGAATGTGGGCTGCAGCGCCATCGGAGATAAAGAGAAGTTTTCCCACAATGATTTGACTTAACGATTTTTTGCTGATACGGACAATTCTGCCATTTTTTATTGAATTACATATAATCATTATTTTCTTTTTAGAGTATTGAGTAGATTATATTACATTATTTTTTTATTTTCAAAAAAAAAAAAATTATAAATGCAAATAGTTATAAACCAATGTTACCAATATTTCTAAATCATCATTAGTCTGCGGATACACAGTCACATGCCTCAAGGCGGGAGGTGGAGAACGAATAGTGTAGTTGACGGCAGTCCCTTCTGAGAGATTAATAGCCTGAGCGAACTGGGGGTTCAAACCAATACAGCCATCTAATATATTGCTCTCAACACACCATAAAATTGCAGTATTATCTTCCCAAAATATTTTTATGCATCTTCCCTGAAAAAATGTAAAATGAATAATACAAATTTTATAACCCAAGCGGTTTTTTCCATTAAAAAAAATATAAGTTTTCTCAAAGTTTTATTATATTTTATGGGACTGGCATGTGTCCGCTTCATTATCAAATAATTATCAGATACACCGTGGTTCAAGAAACAATAAATAACATTAGATTAAATTAATCACAAGATTTATAAAACAGCTATCTGGCCGGCATTACTATACGGAAGCAAAGTATTGCCAGCTAAAAAGATCCATGAACAAAAACTCCATACAACAGAAATGCGCATGTTGCGGTGGTCGGGAGGAGTCACATCGAAAGACAAGGTGCGCAACGAATATGTGAGGGGAAGTTTCAATGTAACCCCTATAAAACAAAAGTTGTCAGAAACAAGGCTCCGATGGTCACGTGATAAGGAGACCTCACGGCCATGTAGTGAAAAAGTGTCTTTCGGCGTCTAGTAGGAGAGGGAGAGGAAGACCTCAAACTACCTGGCTGACGAATGTGTAGAGGGATATGAAGGCCCTAGGCCTTAAGGAGGAAGCTGCCTACAAAAGAAATACCTGGCGCCAAATGATAAGAAAAGCCAACCCCGAGTAACGGGAAGAGGCGAGGAGAAAGAAGAAGATTAAATTAATTACAAATCTACAACAATGAGTGAAAAAGTATTTAGACTGTAACTATTTATAATTAGAAATAATAAGTTAAATCAATGTAATATTTTTATAAATATAAGTTTATTACTACAAATAGTTGTTTCCTAAAACCAGACGTGGCTTACTCGCAAACTATAAATAATTAACAAGTCCCAGTATAGAATTTTTCTCCTCAACTCAACTTGTTTCTGTATGAAGACAGCGAAATATTGTGTTGCCCTTATTTTGCATTATACTTAAATGAGCAGCTTTATTACAGCAATACGTGTAAGTTAAATGGGTAAAAAAACAAAGAGTTAAAGAGTAGAGACCAAATTTATAAATTTATTTATATTATAGTAATAAAGTAACACAAAAAATACTTATGAAATGAAATCCAAATGCAACGTACTTTTAAATTTTGGTCCCTATATAGCGTTCGGTTAATATGAGCAAAACAATTATAGAATGGAACAAACTGAACAACGGCAATGCTTTCCATTCTATCGCAAATAATTTTTGCTGTAATTTAATTTATATTTCAAAATTTTGTCAACAGTCAATTATTTCACTTTTTTATCATTTCGATATACGCTTTAAAAATACATTAAAATTGTATTGCGAATGTCAAACCGTATCGATGTGTTATTTTTAGTAACATGTCATTTCTGCAATGAATGGATGAAATGAGATGTTGACTTTAGACCGGTTGACGTTTGACGTTTATGTGTATGAAGTGTGTCCATGGAAAAAAAAATTTATCCTGTAAGTAGGTGTTGAATGTATTTGGAGCTTTACTTATAAATTTAAAGCTAAAACAACACATTTAACACAATTTTTTATCATTAAATATAAAGGAATTATTAATATTTTACTTCGATGTACGTAATTACCTATATTTACGTTTTTAAAATATGAACATTTTTGATATGGATATGTTTTTTTAGTTGCAACACTAAGCAAATTTCTATTGGCTGAGGAATATTAAATACATCCAATCAAATCGCTTCAGATCAACGAACGGCCGTTGGACATTCCTAAGTTTGTGTGTGCTTGATGAAAACGGTTTTTGGAATATATGTATTTCCGTTTTTTCTTAATTAATGTAAAATTCATTAACATTTTGGTAAGTTCAAGAACCGTTATTGCTTACTTTCAAAAACAGTAGTATATTTATTATTAATGCAGGTTTTCATTCATAATTTATCATAAAACTGGAACAAACATTCCCTCCAAAGCCATGTTTTGAAACATGGCCAACGTTTTTCCGTAATTTGTTGTTATTGCTAGAGAACCTATTGGCGAATTATGTGTTTCTATTGTACTGTCGTATTGTTTTATTATTCACTAATATACTTTATTTATATTACCTGAGATCGATTAATTAATCTTCGACTCAAAGGAATAATAGGTAAAAATCGATACCATTTGTTTTACGTGAAAGAATATATTATACACTTTTAAAATTATCTTCCGAGATAATTAAATAATCGGTTTGTTCTATAACGTAATATGCGTAACAAACAAAAATGCCGATATATACATCATGTAGGTAGACCGTTGAATATAATTGGGACTGGAAGTTTGATTTTTTTTTTATTAGTTGATTGTTTTGGTCGTTGACATTTTCTAGTTAAGCGTCCTTTTATCCGCTACCCGAATTTATCTATCAAAATAATTCGCGATTTTATAACATGTGTGCAAGAAATACGTCATCCCCTATATCTCGCAATGCGTTTACCGCCATATTTTTTGTCAGTTTACTCTTTGCCGATTTTTTTCAACAGCATTTTGATGGTTCTTAATTTTTTATTTGTTGCCATTAGCTATATTTTATACTGTTTAACTAGACGTTTTAATTTTGATATCTTGACGACTAAAAAAATAGATTATATCAAAAGCTTACTTCTACGTTTGTTTGTCCATTTCCAGTGAACCTGGATCTATTTTTTTTTTGTTTTAACGCTTCTCGCCTCAAAGCAATAAAATAACATAATTTGCAAATAGCAAAACCAAGAAAAACTTAAAATTTTGATGTATGTTATTTGATTAATATAGAAAATGTCGTAAAATGTTCATTCCATTTAGAAATGGACTCTAAAAATGTTTATCGCTTTTACAGACGAATCTATTTAAAAAAAGACTATGGCGCCAATGAAATTGGCCAACAAAGGACCCCTCGGAGGAATCAACAGCATATTTTCTAATGGAGTTAGCACCCGGAGCCGCAATGGCAGCGGCATAAAAGCCCCCAAAGAGGGCATGAAAGTCGTTGGAAAACGAAAAGCCGGAAGCCCTCTTAAGGAAACCACAGCGAAGAGAGCAGCTTTCGGTGACATAACCAACTCCATCGCCAAGGCGGCCATACAAGAAAAAACTAAAAACATTATTATTAAAAAAGTTACTGTTGAAGCCAAAACCCTGCCATCTCTAAAGGTTCATCTCACACTTTTATTATTATTCTTTTTTCATTTTATTTAGAAGATTTTGTATCAATTGACCTAAACTTCAATAGAACAAATTACTTTGCAAAGACTACCATGTAATTTTTTATTTACATTTGAAGCACTCGCTTCGTGGTTAGAAAATTTTGAATTTATAAGTATAAAATAATAAAACCCTTTGTATTCAACCACGGTATGGTAATTATATTTAATGCCAACTAGTTTCGCTTGTACCCAAGCGATATAAGAACTTCTTCAGAGAATGAAGTTCTTATTACGCTCTGCTGAAGTTTGGGTATGAGCAAAACTATTTGGCATAAAATATAATAATCATGCTGTTATTAAATACAAAGTGTTGTATTATCTTATATCTATAACTACCATATAATTACGAATAGTAATAAAATACAATTATACAAATGTTTACTTTGTGTTGCAGATTCATATTTAATTAAAATTTAAATCACTTTATATTTAGACAACCCACTTTTTTATTTACTTTATTTTAATAAAACAGATCTGTTTTGTTTGTGCTGCTCTAGTTTCAAGCTAAAAGTTTGTCTCTTAAATAGAGTTCACTCTTTTACAAGTATGCCTGTTACTGTAAAATATATAAGTAACATTGTGTGTGTTGTATGAATACAAAGTGTTTATTTGTTGTGTTTTTAGTTTTTTTTTTTTATTCCAACTGATATCGCTTCCACTGCAGCATCATCAGGACTTGATAACAAACTAATGGATCAACGAAACTATATGTTTTTAATTTCAGGTTTTAAAACAAAAATGTGACAACATTCCTCCTTTGGTTCCAAAACCAATTAAAAAACACACAGGGACCAAAGCTGCCCCTTCCAAAGAAAATAATATCCATAAGACTGTGTTGCTCCCACCGACAAAGGAAGTGGCCAAAATCCTTCCGTCCATCCTAACTAAAGTAGAACTGACTAAAGCCTACAAAGCAACTGAAAAATCTCAACCGGAATCTGTAAAACCGGGACACTTTTACAAAGGACCAGTTCCTTCAACACGCCTTAGTGATGAATTCAGTGAAGTTTCTCTCTATGTTTCAGCTGTAGAAGACATGTAAGTTTTCTGTATACCATTTATCTAATAAGTTGTTAATACTATTATTTTTTTGGTGAAACAGCCATCTAGAAAATAGATGTTTTTAATTCATAATTTTATTCAAAAATATTTTCATTGCTTAATATTATATAATGCTATAAAAGTATTCCTTCATACTAAAGTAAAATTCACCGTGTATCAGGAAATTAAACAAAATTATACATAACATCCATATAAAATCATTATCCCTATTCAATGTGATTATTATATATCTGTATGTATTAATTAAAGGAAAATATTTAATTATTTCATAATAATTAAAACCATTCCTGGGATAGCCATTGGAACCTTTGTATTGTCCCAATTTACTATTATTATTCATAAATATACAGTTTTATTGTTTGTCTATGAATACAGAACTCATTACTTACACTTACAATAATTATATATCATTCACAAACAAGAAAAATATGTATCATTAAAAAAACTCTAAATATGGAATCCAAAAAACTTCTAAAAGAGTTTTTTCAAATAATGGTAATTTATTATCAACAAACCATTAGTATTACAAAAATTTTAATTGTTTTTAGCTCTACCGCCAATACTACAACAAGCAGTAATGAAAAGACTATAAGACTGATAGAAGAGAAGATTGAGGAAGAGTCCAAAGTTCCCCCGGGAGTGACTGACTTTGACAAGGTGAACTGGAATGACCCATTTCAAGTTTCCCACTATGCCATGGACATCTTCAACTATCTTAAAAGTCGTGAGGTTGGTTCACTTTGTTTTTTTTTTCTCTAATGTAGTTTCAGATTTGTATTAAGATTTTAAGTAAATTAAATTTTAAATACTAAATGAATCAAGAAATATTTTGGACCAATTTATTTTCAATTTTGTTCTGCACAATTATTATTTTGGATCAAAGAAAGCGAAAACGGCCGTTCACAATGGAGTTCTGGTCCCAAGCATGGAGTAGCAGAAGAAGGATGAGAGCAGAATAAATGCGGTAGAGATGAAGTCGTTAAGACGTATGTGTGGTAGAATGATATACGACAGAATCTCAATTGCTGATATAAGAAAGGAATGTAGAGCGGAAGAAGGTATTATGAACTAAATTATGAAAGGATCGCTGCGTTGGTTAGGACATGGAGTATATGTATACGTTAATGATGTAAATGGAGTACGGAGTCGAGGCAGACCGAGGAAAACATGGCATGATCAAATTAATCAAATTTTAAAGGTTGGTCATGTTAGAAGTCGGAAGAATCTACGTGCGTGTATGTCTTGCTGTATGAATGTGGAGGAAGCTAGAGAGGTGTGCCAGGTTAGAGTAGTATGGTGGTCCATTCTCTCTGCCTACCTCTGCGGAGAAACGGCGTGATGGTTTGTTGTTGTTATAAATCTTTTTATTACATTGCATGCCAGAATGATCCATCCCAAAACTACCCTTCACTACTAAGTAAAAAATGAATAATGATGTTGACATTACCATTCAAAAATGAGAAAAGGAAATGCCTGTTTTTGAAATGTATAGATTAACAAAAAAAATTATTGTTTAGGTGAGCTTCCCCATCGAGAACTATATGCCGCGGCAAAAGAGCCTAACAGGCGGCATGCGCGCGCTGCTGGTGGACTGGATGGTGGAGGTGCAAGAGAGCTTCGAGCTCAATCATGAAACTCTCTACCTGGCCGTCAAGCTTGTGGACCTGTTCCTCTGCAAGGAGACCACCGGCAAGGAAGAGTTGCAGCTCCTCGGCGCCGCTTCCCTTTTCATCGCCTCCAAATTTGACGTTAGTTATTAAAATATCAGAAGCGTATCCCCACTTGCAAATGCTTTCCTTATGTATCCATTCACAGTTCAAAATTAATTCCAATCTTCAGGAATCAATTAATTAATCCATTCGTGTCACGTTGGAATTGCAAATAAATCTCTCGGATTTGTCAATATAGTTATTTTATCAAATATGCTCTCATAAAAATATTAACTTTCATTTGTTAATGAATAACACTTTAATACAGTTGTATCTATCATAATTTATGGACAACTTTTCAATTTTGTTCTTTTTCTTCTGCATTCGCCATTACTTTTGTGTTGTGGTTTCACATTTGAATAACTTTTTGAAAACATTGTATTTTCACAACACTTTTTTGCACCTTTCACAAACATGTTTCGGGTCACAGACTTCCCTTCTTCAGTGTATAAATTAATGAATTTTAACCAAAATTTAACAAGTTAAATTTTATATAAAATTGTCCAAATATAAAATTCTGAATCTAAATATAAAATGTTGAGTTAAAATTCATTAATCAATACACTGAAGAAGGGAAGTCTGTGTCCCGAAACATGTTTGTGAAAGGTGCAACTAAGTGTTGTAAAAATACAATGTTTTCAAAAAGTTATTGTTATTTTTAATAAACTTATTTTTTTTATATTTTATGCAAATTAATTTGTGATTTTAAAAATTTGTTCCCAGGAACGTATCCCTCCACTGGTAGATGACTTCTTGTACATTTGTGATGGAGCATATAACCTGAGACAACTCTTGACAATGGAAATTAATGTTCTCAAGGTTATCGGCTTCGACCTTGGAATTCCTCTCTCCTACCGTTTCCTGAGGAGATATGCAAGGGTATGTATTGAATGTATCTTCAACCGCGTGATATGTTTTTGGAACACTAAGGTGCATATAACATGTTCACGTTTTACAACACCAGCCAGACTCGTGCTATTAACGTCATACAATTGAAGTTTGCGAGCCTTACTCAGTCTTGAAGGTTAAGGGGTTAATGAATCAGGTTTTACCATAGACTTTAATAGATTCTTCTTGTTTTCGAATCTACCATCGTGCATATTTATTTTGAAAAGTTTTACTTGCAAATAATTGCAATGTAATAATTCAGTACTATGGTTTAGCAGTGTGTGTTCTATTGTAATACTTATTTACTTAGATGTCACTCGCTTAATAATTTTCTTCTTAAATTTTTAGTGTGCGTGTGTTTCAATGCCTACTTTAACTTTGGCTCGATTCGTTCTGGAGCTCTGCCTGATGGAGTATGCTGTTGTGTCCATGTCTGACAGCAAGATGGCGGCTGCAGCCCTATATCTGGCCATTCGCATGAAGAATCTTGGGACTTGGACAGCCACCCATATCTATTACACAGGTACTTTTTTATTATTATTCTCTTTAATAGCTCATAAAGGGTATAGCTGTTATATTGATTCTCATGACATGTGATAGGTAGCTAATCTATCCCCCATATTTATTATTTATTTTCAAATTGAAGACCTTCGTGGCAGATGTTATGTCTACCACACCGAAGGTCTCGGGATCGATTCTTGGTGATGACAGTGTGATTTCCACACTCTTTGGTCTGGTGTAGAATTCTCGTGACAATAAATTGGTGATAGATTAGCTACATATCACATGTCATGAGATTTAAATATAATAGCTGTATGCGCTGTAATTATCTAAAGAGCTGTTCAACAAAATACAATAAAAAACTATTTTTAAGGATTTTAATTGAAATTAACTTCTGCCAAGAAATATCGAAAACAAATATAAAGAATTCCTTGTTTTATTTCTTGTAATTGGTATACAATAATCAAATATTAAAAGGAATTATTTTTATCTTTATCAAAGTATGAAAATTTGACTGACTCCCTAATATTGCTGCAGGGTATTCTCTGGAAGAAATCTTGCCTGTAGCGCGGGTGCAGAACATGTGCCTGCACAAGAAACCCAAGGAAGCTCTCAGCACGGTGCGGAACAAGTATTCTCACACAATATTTTTCGAAGTCGCTAAAGTACCATTGATAGACAATGAATCTTTACTTCCTTCGTAGGCCCATTTGGAGATAAAATACTTGTTGAACGTAAGTACAAATAATTGCAATTATTGCCTCTGTGTGGACATTGGAAGATGATAATTGCCTAAGTGACTTATTTATAAGTGTGTCGTGTGTGAAATGAGATTTAAATGTGAACTGCAGTCGCGCGGACTGAGATGAGGTCCCTTTTTGCGAGTGATATTCACTTGAAATATGGAGAGATCTCGGAGTTTCAAGAAAAATACCTGTACTGTCCAGTAAGTGTTATAGACAAAATTGAAGATTTACTCTACGATTAGCTGAAGAAATATGTGTATTATAAATTAATTGAATTACCTAATAATTTTTCTTATTTCTACAATATTTGGGAATGGTGTTGTCACTGATAGTTATTGAAGTCATTATAAATGACTGTATACTGAGACTTTGAAATAAAATAATTATTGTAATTTGTCTGGTAGTTAAATGACATCACATAGCTAATTTAATGAAACGCAGTTTACTTCGTATAATTATAAAGTAAATTTTTATTTGTGTTATTTACATGTTTGTATGTAAATTTATCATCCTCATTGTAATGTATAATCCTATTTAAATATTGTAGTGTGTAATTAGGTTGGGATTTGTCTGGATTACGTCTCTAACGGTTATATCCACAATGGATTCAGAGACATTCCACATGTACAGATTAAACCATTATTCATTATTCTCTTAATATTTTCAGTCAAATGTTTTGCTCATCTATGAATTTTTTTTATAACATACATATTTATTTTCTGATTTTCCCTTCACATTGCAGTACCGTGACAAATCCTGTGATAATATCACAATGCTCCCATTGATAAAGAAAACTGGCAAATACTATATGTTAACCTAAGCACTCATAATCCAGTTTGAAGGATTTTTTTAAATTGTGTTGAATTTTGATTCTCAACTTACACTCGAAGTTTGTTCAAAATATTTATTATTTCTTGAATAATGGTGTAAAACTGTATTAAATAATTATATGAATAAAAACCTCTGTTTTCTGGATGTCTTCTATTTTATGGGAATGACATGTTTCGTCTTGCTAAGGTATTATCAAATTTGTTTGATAATGCCTTAGCAGAGCGAAACATGTAATTCCCATTAAATATAACGAAACTTCTAGAAAGCTAGACGTTTTCATATGTGTTAATTTGTTCAAAATGGTTTATTGAATGCTTTTTAATCTAATTCACCTGTATGTACGATTGCTTTTTTGCCTACCTCAAAATTACATTACACATGCTGACCAGATGTATACGCATGTCCCAAGATACCAGGAATGACGATTACAAATTGACAAGCCTAACATTACTACACATTCTGTGCATGTGGTATAACTTTTAATTTTAGTGATACAATTATATTTTGGATCTGAAACCACTGATTTAGTTTAGTTCTGATCTCGGGATATTATGATCATTATCCATGACTTTCGTCTTGTCCAAATTCATCCCGAGACCCACTCGTCTGGATGCAGTGTTCAGTTCATTTAGCATGCCTTCTAGTTCCCCTACAGATTCTGCCAGAATGTCGTCCGCAAAACGAAGGTGAGAAATGTATTCGCCATTTATGTTTAGGCCACGTTCAGACCAGTCCAGAGTTTTAAATATATCTTCCGAAGCACAAGTGAACAGCTTCAGAGATATCACATCCCCTTATCTGACTCCCCGTTGCAGGTCAATCGGTTTGGTCTTCTGGTATTAGATTTGCACAGACATTGTGGCGTTATTATAGAGGCATTTCAACACCTGCACGTAATTCCAATCAATCTGGTTTCGCTGCAGAGACTCCAGAACAGCCCAGGTCTCGACAGAGTCAAAGGCCTTCTCATAGTCCACAAAGGCAAGGCATAGGGGCTGATTATATTCTTCTGTTTTCTGGATAATCTGCCTAACGGTATGAATGTGATCTATGATGCTGAAATTCGCTCGGAACCCAGCCTGCTACGGAGGTTGGAAATCATCAAATCTGCGGGAAAGACGGTTTGTTATGACCCTTGAGAACAACTTATAAACGTGGCTTAGGAGTGAGATCGGTCTGTAGTTTTTTTTTTAACAGAGTTTTGTCTCCTTTTTTGAAGAAAAGGACCACGATACTTTCGCTCCACGCTTTTGGTGTGCATTCCTTACGCAATACGGAATTAAACATTTTTTGTAGTGCGCATAGAATTGGGAGTCCTCCGGCTTTTAATAGTTCTGTGGTGATTCCATCCTCTCCTGGTGCCTTGTTGTTTTTTAGCTGTCTCAGGGCCATCTCAATTTCATCTATGTTTATCTCTGGGAGGTCGTCAGTATGGTGGCGGGTTATTTTGGCTCTGGGATCACCATCTTCGTCAAATATCTGGTTGCAGAAATTAAAAAAATATATATTCCCTGGAACTAATGAATGTGCAGTGTTAATGTAAGGCCGTTGAATATTTGTGTTGGTCCTCATAATATGCAACTTGTAAATAATTGGAATCAATGTTACCACATATTTTAACGTTTATCTCTCGTCACACTCCATTTCTTATTTTGTATAATCAATTTGATATGTAATTTATAACTTTTGAATATACTGCATTATTATAATACTGTTTTTATTATATTGTGAATTTAAATATTTCTTCTTTTCGGTCCATGTTTAATAAAAGAACTTTGATATTTATATGTTTTTACTCGTGATTTGAGAATAAAGATAATTTATCATTTTTTAAACCATATCGTAATACTATTTTTAATATTTTAATTAAAGGAAAATATTCAGGTTACATAGATTTAATAAAGTTGTATGCAAACAAAAAATATTAAAATGTATTTTTTTTTTATTAAATATTAGTGAACAAATTCCTTCCAAGCTCCTAGGTTTGTTGATCAGATTTGTCAATAGTTTACGAAATAATAATTTTAATGTAATAATATTGTTTGGTTAAAATTCACATTTTTATTTATTTTAATTAGATGAATGCCAAAATGAACCAAAGAAGCTTCATTTGATTAAAAAAAACTCATACATCTGAAATACCAGACTAATGTGCTATGGATGTAAGGCTTCTTTACGCGTTTCTAAATTCATTTCTTATTACTGCATACTTGTATTATAATCACATTGGCTTCTTGTTTATGATTGTATATAAATAATATTGGTGTATGCGTGTATATGTAATAAAAAATTATGGGAAACATACAGCGGAGAACATGTCACACAAATGTTTTCTGTCGATTTTTAAAAAAAGAACATGTGCCATAGTTATATAATGAGGATATCTTACAATATTGCAAGATATGATCCAACTAATTCACTTCAAAATTTGCTTGGGTAATATTGAGGTCAACTGTAAATGTATAGATTTGACTCTACGTACATTTTTTAGATTTATTTGTCAATGCATATTGTTACTTTTGTTTTTATTCATGTATTCATGTACCCATTCCATTGTAATCCAATGAGATATTGAGTCTGTTTTGAAAGTCGGAGTTCTATGGAACATCTTAATTATTCTTGATAAAATTAATTTTATTTATTACCTCACAAATAAAGGATGAACTGTAAAAGAGCACCACCACCAGAGCGGTGTGCGGATGACCCCGGGGATGTGCAGATATAATGTGCATTGCAGACATTAGGTGTTGCAAGGTGACAATTACGCTTGCTACAATTGTTGTTTTTAATGGTTTTTTTAAGACAATTTTATTTAAATATAAAAAAGTATAATTTAGATGATTATTGGGAATAACTTCCCATTTATATTTAATGTTTTCATCAATGTGTTTCAACTGCGTTTTTTTTATATTGTAAATAAACACTCGTAATTACAAAATGTTTTTTTTTTTATGAAATTAGGATAAATACTGTAGAAATGACAATAATGTGTGGAAAAACAATGTATGATAGAATACCCAATGAAGAAGTTGGAAAGAAATGTAAGGCGGATGAATGTGTCCTAAATAAAATTAAGAAAGGATCACTAAGATGGTTTGGACGTATGTATATGTCTTTGAGCTGTCAGATTTGGCATTTCTCACTGGTGTAGCCAAAGCCGATATATCAGATTTTGGCAACCAAAGGGTTAAAATTAATTAAAACAATATTATATTTTTAATGACAATTTTTATTTACTTCATAAAAATGTGATGACAGGTAAATATTTCACACATTTACAAAGTTAAAGTTAAAATAATAATTGTCTATCCTAATAGGTATATTGTACTGGTCACTAGAAATAAACACATGGGAACAATTTTTCATGAATAATCCGTCCTAGTGAAATTACATTTCAAAATAGGTTCATACATGGGATTCTTCGAATCATGAGAAGAATTAATCATTTTAATGTTACTGAAAACACTGCACACTATAGGTTAATATCACTTATATTATTCTTATCAATATGTCCGAAAGATACAATGTAATGAGGCGCTAATGAAATGTTACCAGCCAGTGATTAGACAAAAAATATTTCCATCCATTGCATTAACACAGAACAAAATTACATCAGATAGAAAATATTAGATAGATAAACACTAGATTATTCATGTCTGCATACATATTGTTTGACATGCAACATATGTGATTTGTAAAAATATTGACGACCTTCGTGGTGGATTGGTAAGTGCTATGACTGTCGCACCGAAGGTCCCGGGTTCAATTCCCGGCGATGGCAGTGTGATTGTCACACTGTCTTTGGTCTGGTGTAGAATTCACGTGACAATAAAATGGTGATAGATGAGCTACTTATCACATTCATGTCACGAGAATCAATATGATAGCTATACCCTTAACATCGATTTGACTCGCACTGTAATGATGTAAAAGAGTGATTCAATAAAATAATAATAATTATGCCTCATGGGAAAGAAACTTTTCTAACGCCAAACAAGCCATTTATTTTTTGAATATCAAAATAATATTATTGCAGTAATGCGTATAACTGGCAAGACACTGCGTGACCAAATAAGCAATGAAAGAATAAGAGAAATATGCGAGGTCGAAGATGTTGTTAGGTAGGGGAGGCAAAGCAGACATTGGCATGCACACGCGAGAAGAATGGATCCATCTTGACTCCCTCACATTGTGCTGCACGCCCAACCCCAAGGTGAACGACCCCTGGGCAGACAACCAAAAAAATTAGTCGACCTCGTAAGAGCCCAATCCCTCTTGAGAAACAGGCCACAAGGCTTACATTAAGAAGTATAACAATGTAGCCATGTGTCAACAGTAGTTTGTTATATTAACCAAGTGGCTTGATTTTGTACCCTTTCACAAATAATGGAACCGGATTACTCTTATAAGATGAACAACTGAAGCCAATAATTAAAGCTAGTATACTCCCATTTAAAAATAATATCAAAACAAAAATCTGGTGTCCTAGCCCGCATATATTGATAAAACTGAGTGAATTAAACATAAATAAAAATAAAAAAAACTCAATCAACCAATATTCAGCCTTAACAAATGTTATTCATATTTGTTTAGTACCCAGATAACATAATCAGAGATAGAATACATGCCATCAGATGACTCATCTATTAAAAAAAAAAACTTTGAACTTATAGGAAAAAATATACAAAAAAAAACTGCCTTGTCATTTTTATTTGTGTAACATAAATGGATCAACATCTAAATGCTATTTCTGAAAAGATTTTTGTATTACATATTCCAGTAATGTTATCAATATTCAAAATTACACATTTTTAAAATCGGCTCTGAAAAATGTCACAAGCCACCACCGTCCCATGATAGGCAAACCACATATATTCTAAAATTAATTTACAAGCTAACCTGGATATGCATTGGACTTTTTTCACATACATGTATACTCAGAACGTTCATTTTCTAAAGAAACTCACTTCGTAAACATCAGTAATATCACCGATTATTTTGGTTATCTAAAGTGTATTTAAAACAATACTTTTTTTTAAATCCTAATGTGATTATTTTACCATGAAGTTAATTATTACATCTCTATAGATATTCCCAGAACTAGTTTTAAATCCCCCCTGAATGATTTCAGTCAAACCTACGCTATCTAATACCCATATTAGACGAAGGCTTGTGCATTACTAGCATTGACATGCAAGGCGAATACCATTTGTAACACACAATACTAACATGCCATCAATGAATTGTTTATTGTTCAAGTGAAGCCACTACCTCCAACAACAGGCCAGCAAAGTAGATTGGTGTTATTATATCATACCACAAACAGCATAAAAGTACAGTAGATAAGTTACCAAAAACTGCTGCTATTTTTCTCACATACAGCCTCATTAATATTTCATTCTAAGAGTATCCAATATTTTTAATATTGGAAAAGTACCATATTAACATTTAGCATTTTTTTTAAATAAATATAGCACAATGATACACTTCACTGATAAATACCTTCTTAGCTTACCACTATTTGCCAAAAATGTGTTACATCAAAGCACCAAATTCCATGGGACATAATATGTTCATATTATGAACATCATAATATAAAACACATTATTTTATGTCGAGCTTTATGAGGTAAAATCCATTTGATTTAAGATATCTAAGAAAGAACTTATATTTGCTAAGAGAAAACAAAAAGATGAGATTCTGTCGGAAAACGTGACAAATACAAATCAATTTTGCACAAAAAAATAACTCAATTTAAACTACTGAATGCCTACATTTTTAATCAATATTCAACTAAAAGTATACTTGTATTAACACCTAACTTTAAAACATGGCAATATTACACACTGTTAATTAACAGGAAGGGGGTAAACTTTGTACCCGAGGTCAGTAACCACACCGCTGTTGGATCGGCAATTATTTTACAGAAACCGCATAATGACAGTGGGGTCACTCCCTAAACTAAGGTTAATTTTCAATAGTACAAAATATATTATATACAATATTACACCAATATGCTTTCATTAAAGATTGTACAACTATAATAATATGAGTACAAATTTGTTAATGTACCAAGCTCTAATACAAAAGCTAAATTTTAAATATTTATATATATATATATACACAAATGTTCCTTTGGCTGTAGAGCTTATAAAGATAACCGAAGGGTATCTACTGGACTCCGAAGTACGGTACATTGGAATTAGGGGACATGCATTAAATACAGGTTTACCATGGCACAAGTCACTTTATACAGTTTTTATAGATTGCCATATTTCTCATTTCTTACTGAGCAATGGCGAAACTCATGTGGTTCACACAAAATCTGTTAATCTATTGCCCTTTATAAGTATCTTAATGATCTACAAACATTAATATGTTATGATATTTACTCTTATGAAGCGCATACAAATCATAAAATAAAAATAATAATTTTATAATCGTTTTTTAATAATACTAGATTAAAAAAAAATCAAGATAGATTAATCACTTTGTGGTGAATGACATAAGATTTACGCATTGAACGGGACATAAAGACAAAAATTAGAAAATCTATAAGAGAATTTGACATTTGTTTGAAAAAATTTCCGGAGATGATAATTATAAAATGCCAGGATGTTTAAGAGAGAGGGTGGTAAACCAAATTAATAGCACTAAGGATCAAAATATAGAGGATGGGAAGAGGAATTGAAAGGAGACCGAGATACAGGAATGCAACTCGAGAGTATTAGCTAGGACTTTGTGAAGTACAGTTCTGCGGCGTGGGGACAGGAGCGGGGAGTGAGGAGGCACGCGGGGACACAGGCCGGAAGTTGAAGCCCGACGCCTCTGTCAGTGGCGAGTCGGGAGTCCCCGTGGTGGTCCAACAACACCTCTTCGCGGAAGGTTCTGCCTCCAGCTCGAATCTCCTCTTCATAGACACAAGCCCTGAAGGCCGTCCAATGGGACTGAGGCATGCCGGGCGCATAGCAATTGGGGATAAACTACGCCGGGTAGCAAAAGCCTTCCTTGTAGGAGATGGAGAAACCCCGGGGGAGAATCGGGCAGGGCGCGTTGGGGACGCAGGCCCCCCGGGACTAGTAGAGGCCCCCATTAGAGTCAGGTCCTCCCAGGACTGACTCATCTGCATGGCACTATGTGTCTCCCTCTCGTGAGCCACCTCCCGGATATTGGTTACATCTGCACACTCCTCTTGTCTCAATTGACTGACCCTAGGTGTCATCCGAGGTCCTGTGCCATTCTAAAATATATACCATAATCAAAAACCGCATAGGAAATAACTATAAACTCCTCATCCAGAATAATATTGCTTTAAAATAGTTGAATATAAAACATGGCAAACTCAAGCGAAATGATCAAGCCATTAAGCCTCGGTTGATCTATCCTCCAGTCGATATATTTACAAGAAATTAATAAACCAGTCAATCGTTGTAACCTTACCGGCGAATGTATGTGTGGACTAAAACTGGCGCTGAATCGCCGAGTTCTCTGCTGGTGATTGTGATTAGCAAATATGTTGAAGGGTGATGTGTCTCTATAATAAAATTAAGCCATTTTGAGGACCATACACTCATATAAATTGTGAAACGGCTCATGCCTGTACAAAAATATGTAATCAGAACAAACCTCGGGGCAGTACTTGTTGACGGAGATGAAGACATTGTTGAAGCTACTTCGTTTATCAAAGGTGCACTACTACATCTTTTCAATGTGTTGGGTGTATCAACATCCATTATAGTCAATATAATAAAAATGTTTGCTTAAAGCGGTATGAAAAACACTTTCCTAAACATTTGATGTTGATATTATGCACACGGGAAATTTGTGGAAAATGCAACAATAGAAACATAAAAATACTCATAACTCAACTGTCAATTTTATCATACATTTTTACCGGGGTATATAGCTCACGCTCACAGCTCATGGCATGTCTATGGTTCTAATCTATGAAAAATTATTTTATAATTCTCAATGCCGTCTCGAAATCACTGGTTACCCGGCCATAATATAGAATTAAATGTGGGGCCGATCTGATCTGACAGCTTGTTACGAAGATGCTTTCGACACGGGGTGAAACATGAGATTTGTCGTATCTCACTCCATACCTCGAACCAATTTTCACAACGTGTTCATGCCCATGTGATTCGCTAATGACTCATTACTATTATGTTAATTGAGATTGCTCCGGGGGGTATAGTGATATGAGATTGAAACCAATATTTACTATTTACAATTATATTTAAACATACAATATACAAAAAGAAAGAAACAAGATCACTTATAAACTAAAAATGACTTACTTGCTATCCGTTGGAACGACTTAAAACTACTCCGTCACTGAATAACGCTACTTGATCTGCGGCGAGGACCGACGCTGACGCTGTCGTGGCCAGCATCAAGGACTGCCGGAGGCTGCATAACACAAAAGCATCACGCGGATGATGGACCGCGGAGGGCACGGGCCTTCTTCACAGCGACAGCGGTGGCCAGCATCACGCCCCAATGGTGATTAGCTGGCGCGGCTGGTTAGCACGAGGACGGTGATCTGCGAAGCCAGCGTGGTGGCGAGTCGGCCGCTAATGGCGTCCGCGCCAAGAGGGACGTGCGAGGCGGGAATGGCCTCTAGCCCGCGCGCCGCGGCCAGCGGGCGCGGGGAAGCCGCACGTCCGCCTCCTCTGAAGTCTGATTTTCAACTTCGCGATCTTTTGAGACTATCTCCCCCGGCGCGCGTCCGCCGAGGGAGAGATGTTCCTTTCACCGGAAGCTGGTGTTTTTAAATTGTCAATTGTCTTTCATAATCTTATCACTAATTAAAATTAAACTTAACTAAGATCAAACAAGCCTCTAGAGAGAAAACGCCTTTTCGGTCATGTAAAATTTGTCTAGTGCAATCTCACCTATTATGCCATGAAACATGGCTATATCAAGCTGTCAAATGTAAAAAAATTCAAATAACGCGACTTTTTCGAAAGAATTAATAAACATGAACATTTTTAACAATGTTATTTCATTATTGTTGATACTTTACAAATGGGGAAAATTCTATATCACATTTTTTGAAAATATTATGTAGAATTTTCAGTATTTCAGGTTTGGCAGCCAATCACTCCGAAAACACAAATGTTTTAGATTAAAATATTTATAACACGTATATAAGGAGTAATAATACAAACATAGTCGAATTTTACGTTAATTTCACAATTATCATCAAAATAAAATGAGATCACGGCACGAAGCACATAGTAGGTAAGTTTATGGATTCCAGTACTGATGTACGCCCCTATAAATCGCTATATTGCAAATATTCAGAAATATTTTTCGGGGTGAAACCGTGTTCCCTCTCGTCAAGCTCCACCAACGTTTCGGAGGCCCTTGCGGCCTCCATCATCAGGGTGTTAGAAATTCGGCTATTCATAACTTAGAATATTCTAAGTTATGAATAGCCGAATTTCTAACACCCTGATGATGGAGGCCGCAAGGGCCTCCGAAACGTTGGTGGAGCTTGACGAGAGAAAAATATTTCTGTATATGATAACCGTGGAAATTTACGTTCTTATTGCAAATATTGTTTATGTTTACTAACTGACTAACTAACCATCATGCCGTTTCCTCGGTGGGAAAGGCAAAGAGGATGTACCACCATATTGCTCTGTCCTGATATATCTCTTTAGTTTCCTCTACATTCATACATCGTAACATGCACGGTCTTCGACCTTGGTCTTCCACGGCTTCTTACTACTTACACTGCTTGTATACAATATTTTAGCCATTCTTCTCTCGTCCATATGTTCCACACGTTCCACATATCCAAACCATCTCAGGGATCCTTTTTTAATTTTACTAATTATGCAATCACCCGCCTTACATTTCTTCCTTATTTCGTCGTTCAGTATTCATGTATATTCTTCTTAGTGATATCTTTTCTACGCCATTTATCCTACTTTCATCCTTTTGCTAGCTCCAAGTTTCACTTCCATACATAAGATTTGGCACTAGAAATCCATTATGTTCTGCCATCTTAGATTTAGTGGATACATTTCTATTTGCTGTGATGATTTTGATTTATCTTGTTTCCAGCACCGACACTTCTTTCTATATCATTTTCCATGTTTCCATCTCTTGTAAAAATGCTTCCCAGATAAATAAATTCGGTAACTTACTCCAGTATCTCACCGCTTGCACTTATGTTACAATTTGTCGTACATTTTTATTTTTCAAATACTTAAGACTTGGACACATTCATTTCAATGTTACTCTTATTGACCTTGTAATGAATGTGTTATTGCATGCTTCATACATTATTGATACTAATGTATGAAGATTTCTCGACTTGCAGATTTTCCATTCTGTCAGCGGTTAACACAGCATCGTCTGCATATACCAAACAGCTGACTGACAAATTGTTTATTTTAGCACCAGCGTTCATGCCCTTTAGTTCTCTCATGCACTTATCCAAGTACAGAGACATCACACAATCCTGTTTGACACCTTTAGTGATGTCAAACTATGACGTGACAGCCCTGTTTACTTTGACACATGCAATGCTTCATAGAGGGATGCAACCGCGTATATAGCATTGTGCCCACTCCATATTCGGCCAAGACATCCCATAGTTTTTTTTTTCCTATCGACTCTGTCATACGAAGTCAGAAAAGTTTATCTAGCGGAGTTTACTGGAGCATATCCTATAATGAGAATCACTCTCAATAGTCCGATTTTGAATGGGATCCACATAAGCCTTGGGTTCACACATTCATGCCCTTTCATGCACTTTACCATTCTAAGAGATAGTGGCATCGCAACGCCCCGACAGCTTATTTGTGACTGTGGCACTCCTGACCACGTCACAAGGGTGTCTTCGTGCTTCTTAGTTTATTTTTCTTTCATCGTGCACTCCATAACACACAAGTTTTCGAAACAATGTTTTTTATTTCACTGCACATTTTGTTCATCTTTCTTTCCATTCCTCCTCTTACATTCCACGTGCCGATCCGGCACACCATTCTCCTCTGTTCGCCGTCGTGGTGCTTACGGCCTGGTAAATACTTTCAAGGCGGCATTGCTACCGACTATCAAATAAAATAAAAATTAATTTAACGTTTCTGAACTTGTGTGAGGATAAACGCCAGAGGACATCTGAACGCGGATAAATCTCTCTTTGTATGGGAGATAGGCCGCCGATAACCTGAAATCCTTAATAACGACCCTCCCGGTGTGGAAACGGACCCAGCGACTGAGGGTTTATATTGAACGAGAGATCTGCGTATGGCGAGATCGATAAAACTCTATCGGCCACCCCTGGATCTGCATTCCAGGGCTGATAACGGAACTACAAAAGGACTCGGCTCGTGAATTTATGACACCTTGGCCGTCGCCTATGTTTGTCCCCGCACAATGTCATAAAATTGAACCGCCTGTCTCGGCGCGTAATTGTGAGTGTATTGTAGAGTATTAAATTCGATGTTCACTTACTTTTGAACGATGTCTTTTAAACTTAAGATGTGAAATCTAACGATAGTTCAAATGTAAGTAATATAAAGAAAACCTTACAAAATAAATAATTAAATAAAATTGCGGATTTTATTTGATCCCGTCATGGTTACACAAGTACAATATTCATAAATTCTTTTTGATGTAAAATAACCCTATTAGTTTTCATTTAAATGGTATTTGAATATGATTTATTTTTAATAACACTTACGACGGTAACATCAGCATACAATTTTAACGTATTTTAAATTGCTTACAAATTCATCCAAAATGCAAGCAAAATAATCTTAGTCTTTAAATTTTCGCGGTTTGTGGGTGTGTCTAATATACCTGCGCGACCTTTTGACATGCGAGATAACTAAAGATAACCTTATTCTCTTCCGTACTAGAATCATAGATAATACAGCAAAACATAACTGACGTTACGGTCTTCGTTTGTAGTTTAATATATATATTTATGTTAGTATTTTGTGTTAACATTATTTACCTAGATGGTGAAGTGCGAGCACAAACCAACAACGAGACAACCGAGGCTGGCTGCTTGCGCAATATAGGACCTTAGAACCTTATCAGCCCTACGCTCCCTCGCAGGCAGAACCCTCAGAGATCGGACCAGAAATGAGACGACAAGGTCTGCCTGTGGTGTTGAGGACATAGTAAGATAGGGAAGAAGCGCTTTTGGTGAGATCATGTGGACCGCATAGAGCAAACACGAATTTTCAAATATTGTGAAAGATGAAAACCCCAGCAGCGAGAGATTACCAGGAAGGCCGCCGAAGAGATGGCTGGGTATCATCACCATAGGACAGATCACCGTCATAAACAGGTCATACGACCTAAACTAGGAAGAAAGAAAAATTATTCATATTAAAAAAATCTATGTGTGTTAATATTCTACGTCATAGTTTAAAGTTTACATTACATCATTATATCACATTACATTTTTACTGATACCGAACCATATACCGACTATATATTAATGTTATCGGAGGTATTCAGGGAAAATAAATCTATTTTAAAATAGTATTTCTATCTATTGATATCAATTATTAAAAAAAGTAATATTGTTTCAATTATACTATTATAATGTAAACATTTATAATACTGCTAATATATTCAAATTGATATCTGTTTAATATTTAAATGAGATAACAATTATACTATTTTTCTTGCTTAGTGAGTTACTACTTCTCTGTCTTAACTTTATTTTTATGTGATGCGCTCACATTATTGACTGATTTTAAATGTAACATCTTAATTTCTTATTTGTTGGTAAAACACATTATATTAGCCAAAAAAATCTATTTTACAAAGGTATAGACACTTAATGAATTGACTCTTTAATGAGCGGGATCTGCATTTTAATGCTTTGGCTGAAGTGTTAAATAATTTGACCTCCACCGACTATATGTGTATGTTTAAGGAATGAATGTAGTGCCCGTGTAATATTAACTAACCTCAGATGTTGAGGATTGTTTCATCGATTCAGTACCCTGTAAAGCAGTATTCATGCATCTATTAAAAAAGTATGTTTATATTTTTTAGACATTAATCTTCAAAAATCTTTTTATATATAAAGTTTATTTAATTACTATTTTAAATTTTTTTTTATCGTCTTTCAGAAACCATTTTCAGTTTATTTTCTTTGCTTGTTTGGCTGTGGTAATTTACAATGAAAGTTTAGTATATTACCTCCAAACATTTAACTGGCCGCTATTGAAATGCTCTGACAATAATAAAGATGGATGCGTTAAAATCCTCATTGTTTCTGATCCTCAAATCTTGGGAGAACAGAGTGAAAATCCATTCTTGTCCTTTATTTTCAACTGGGACAGTGATCGGTTTGTAATATTTGATATTTTTTATTGCTCAGTTTCAGAACCAAGTGATAATTTGTCTTATTTATGTATTGTACTTATATATTAGATTAAGAAATGTACTTTTTCTTTTAGATTTCTATTTAAGACATATGAACATGTTGTGCGTCATGTCAAACCGGATGTTATATTATTTCTCGGTGACTTAATGGATGAGGGATCTATTGCTACCAAAGAAGAATTTTATAGATATGTCAAGAGACTGTCTAATATTTTCTTTACCGAATATCCTTTAAAGGTATTTTTATCTAATCATTTTAAAAATGCTAATAAGATCATTAGATTTATCAAATTCCATTATTATTAAATCTTTTTTCAAAAATAAAATTATTTAATCGTGATAAAAATATGCATATATAATTTTGGCTTATTATAATTTTAGCATGTATGGATACCAGGTGATAATGACATTGGTGGAGAAAATGAACCTATACACCCTGAAAAAGTTAAAATGTTCAATACAGCTTTCAATCAACCTGACCTAATAAATGTCAAGTATGTGGACATATACAAAACAAATTATCTCACTCAAATACTTCCTGTATCATCGCACAGTCACCTTTCATCTAATAATACCAAAGTAGCAATATCGCACATGCCCCTTCTCTTGACTCCGGACAAGTACACCATTCATGTAAGATTATTTAACAATTTTTATTTTATTTTAAAAATTACTGGGAAAATACAAATTTGTGTTATTTTTTCAAACATAATAAAGTTATATCTCCAAATCTTATCAAACAAATAATGGAGATTTACTAAAGGTAAAATATATTGCTTGTGTAAATACAGAAAAACTTGTTTATATCAGAAATAAGAACTGTGATATTTTGTTTGTGGAATTGAAAAGGCATGCATTACTGTGATTCACCGTGTCCTGTTCAGTATTGAAGATATGTGGGTCATATTAAGCTTGTTCAATTGTACTGACATTCAAAGTTCATTTCAGATCACAATTACACAGTTTGAAAAAAGAGACATTGGTTTGATTACTATTTTTTGTGGATTGGTGTTTGTTGAAGAGTAATTTGAACATATTTTTTCTGAAAAAATATTTTAATCGAGTGCCTATTTAAACAAGTAATTGTTTTATTTTTAATAATTACATTCCAGAATATCTAATATAGTAACACAGAATTGAATTTCCATTAAATTAGATATATAATTTCTAATTAAAATTATGCTTGTATTGAATTGCTAATGATTTTTTAACTGAACTGTAAAAATTATAATACGTTTTTGAAGAGTTTATACCATGTCTGACATTTAATAATTTCTTAATTACCTAGGTACCTTTTTCCAGTTTTTGAACCTATTTTTATTGATATAATTTGAAGATATTATCCCGATGATGTATATATTTGAAACATGTTATGAAAAATAAACTTAAAAATCGGAATAAAATTATTTGAATTCACAAAAAAAAAATATACTCGTATATCCAGGATTAATTTTAAATTTATCCAAATAAAAAAACTTTTTCTAGGTGCTGACCACTATACAACCTGCGGTAATATTCTCTGGCCATAGACATTCTGCGTCTTATTTATCTGCAACAGGACAATTTGAATTTAAAAATAAAAAGATAAAAGATTTCACACCAAATGATGAAGAAAAAGTTATGGAAATCAATTTTAAACCTTATCATTTCCACGAGTTCATCGTCCCAACCTGTTCCTACAGAATGGGAGTTAAAGATGTTGGATATGGTGTAGCAATAATTGGTATGTCATGTTATCATTATTAATTTTAACTTATTCAAGATGAATATTTCAAATTAACACTTATCTAACAGCACATAAATATTTTTATATTGTAAAGTTTCTTGGGTGAAAACAAAAACAATATTAATAACAACTTTAGTAAGTTTGAAGTATTTAATATTTTCTTCCCATAAATCTGAATGTTTAAATTTTTTAAGTGAGTTTAATGGACTAGTAAAAATGGTAAACATATCTCCTATACACTTAAAAAATAATTAAATAAAACAGTGTTTTTTGACTACTTCCACTTTTGTCTTATTTCCACAGCGAGTGGTGAAACCGGTCGCTTTCGAAAAGACAAAAGTGGAAGTAAAAATCATTGTTTTAATTCATTATTATTTAAAATGAATTTCCATCAAGTAAAATCGTTTTATTATATTATATTATACATTTACTTAGGAAATTGAAAATAACTTTGTTTAATCCACTATTTATTCAAAAAATATTTAAAAGCACGTCATGTTTTGGAGGATACCTCCATCTTCAGGTGTAAAAATATAATAAAAACTAAACAAAGAAAGACTAATAAAAAATGCATTTAAAATTCGATACAATAATTCAAATTTAAAAATTAACCTGGGCTATTTGTTATAAGTATGTACTTACAATTTTTTTTTATAACAGTAAGAACTAATAAAATAATATTAAATAATAATAATACATGATGATAATATAAAAAAATGGAATTTAGAAACATGTCGTGTTTTTTAAGAAATAGTGGATTAAACAAAGTTATTTTCAATTTCCTAAGTATGTTACTATAGAATAAGTTTATTATACATTTGTTGAAATTAATAATTTATTTTCCGTGTTTCAGATACGGTTAACCAAAAGTTAACATATGCAGTTTTATGGTCACCACAGCGCTTTTATCATCTCATGTTGTATTTTGCTTGGGTGTTTGTGTTGCTACTCTACGTGTGGGTATTGTGCTTATATAAAATTTTATCTTTGACTCGTGCGTGTCGCTTGAAAACTTCATATTCAAGAGTGTAATCCAAATATGGAATATTCCATTTGTTTAAAATACAGACTTGGTAATTTAATGTAACTATTTATAATTTATGTACGTCTTTTAAGACTATTTATGATCAGTATTTGATTACTAAGGGCTCGGATTTATATTCGCCAAAAAAGTATAAAATATTATTTTGCATGTGCCAAATATTTATTTATTTTCTCAAATCTTATGTTTTCTGTAACTAGAAGAGAACAGGGTTTTATGTGTGACAAACTATTGTCTATTGTATGGTACTATATCTTTTTTTTCTATATTTCCTGGTAAGACCCAGTCGATCTTTTGCAAGATTATTTGTATGCGAGAGAACGACCTCTATAGGTAAGAATTTGTAGATTGTGCAATAATTGATGGCGCCCTTCACATGTTCTCCCTGCGGGATGGGTGAATTTTTTTGAAAAATGATAACCCCTATACTCGCATTGTTTACATTAGTCATCTAAGATCGAAGGAGAGACTACACACAATATGAGAAAAATAAAAATATGCCAATTAATTGCTCTTACCCCGAAAAACCTAAAATATGTTTTTATATTCTCTAATAACTAGGGCTAAAGAGGGTCTACAGATCTAAAAACAGCTTCTTTTTTAAAGCTTAGTCCAGGAAAAAATATTATTTTGATGTCAATTCCGAGCCCTATTGATTACAAAGTTGTATCTTAATATTTTTTATAATATAAGTTGTACCAGCTGTTTCAAACAGATTGTGAAATCATTTAAATTTGAGCTTTGAGTGTGATTATATTATATACCCTCTTTTATTCCTTTTGTAGGCTTCACACTTTAAAGATACATATTTAATATTATTAAAATGTATTAAACTGTACTTAATGAATTATTAATAAGCAAAGATTTTTTATCTTGTAGCATTTATATTTTGCTAATAGTAATTGTAGCATTTATAATTATATTAAGTATATTTATATTGTACAAATATTTTTGATTATTGTGTCTATTTTTACAATGGATCTATAATTTTTTGCCAAAGTATAAACATTTTTTTATCAAGGTAAAAAAGCAATGTTCAGTCCAATTTGTGGCCAAAATACTATCGTTATATCAATATTTTTAGTATACATATTTATGATATGCTTAATTAAAATATTCTTAGCAAAATTTTCAGATTTGCAATTTATGTGTAATAATAAAATAATGTGCAAAGTTTTAAAGTGACATTTTCGTGATATCACCTCAAGGTTTTGGATTTTCCCATATTAAAATTATTAATAGTGGCCAAATAACTTATACTTATACAAAATATTAACAAAAAACCTTTAAAATTTTGTGAATAAACAGTATTTTCTAATATACACAATTTTTAGCAATTTTGATTTGGTTTGATGTTATCATAAATATACTATGTATAAATATATTCGTAATTTTCACTTCTTTGCGTCAATTTCTTTTTCTTCTTTTAGACCTTTGGTCTGTTCCTGTAGTCAGGCTTGCCTCTCTTGGGAAGTTGACTCCCAGCTATCCCTCCATTTCTTTGGCGGTCTTCCGGGGGATGGTAATCAACAAGAATCTGATGTGCCACAACATGTGGGATTCTAGAGGGATCCATCCTCTGCATCATTCTAGTATCTTCTGCGTTGTCTGCCCCATCTTATGATATCTTTCACCTTACAGATTGTTGAATGCAATGTATCCTCCAGCACTCTTAGTTCTACCTCCCAATTTTGGCATCCAAACAAGGTGTGCTCCGCATCATCCTGCAGTTCGTCGCAGTATCTGCAGTTCTTTGCGCTCGTCTTTCCTATACCTCTAAGATACTTGTAAAATACTCTGTGACCTGTTAAGCACTGCGTCATTCTATAAGTTGATGCAACAGAATTGCTAAATGTCTATAAATCTGCAAAAAAATTGTCTTATACTTGAGCTGGCTTTGAAATGTGAACATGTATGTGTAAAACATTTTATAAGAGAACCGCACTGAATTATTTTTACACCAGTTTTCTTTGAAACATTAAATTTATTTTGTGTGGAAATATGTTTAAATAATGGAACGTCAATACATATTGGCAGTTATAGTATTATAATGCAATATTATTCAACAAAGTATTTTATCCAGCATTTAAAATTATTAATTATCCTACATGGAGTAAGCAATGCCGTCTCAGCGTTATAACGTAATTTTCAAGACGGCATTGGAATAAGGCACCTATATACTTATTTTATGCACTCTATGTCCTATTTGTGAATATATATTAAGTGTTATTTTTTTAATATTTTATATTGATGACTGTTAATTTTAAAAACAATTCTTTTATTGGTTAGATAATTAGTGAGATATATTTATTATCGAAAGATTCATAAATTCATGGCTTTGGTGTACAATGTTGGTAACACAGATATGCTGTGCCAAAATAGTGTTTTTTAACAAACAAAAAGTGATTTAAATAAAAGCAGTTATTACTGTTAACTTAATTAATTTAGATTTAAAAAAAAATTATTTTAGTAATGTCAAATTAAATAAATTAAGCAAATATTTGGCAATTAATAAATTGGTAGAAGAGAAATATTTTAGATTTTGGTTTTCAAACACCTCTTGACAATATTAACAAATTGTTTGATATGTTTTTCTTTCTAACTTATTGTGTTACTTTCATAAACTATAATTTATTTACTAAATAAAAAGTATAATGTTTGCTATTAAAAAAAGAACTACTTCTGGTTTAAGGTGTAAACCATTCATAGTCTGAAAGCGGTACAATTTTTAATAAAGGGTCCATAATACTTGCCTGCCTACTGAGCTCCAAAGCTATTTATGTTTAACTGTTAATTTGTGATTTTTATTTGTGTTTACATAAATTTTATTGTTTGGTGTTAAATGTTGGTTTTATTTTTTAAACGAATTACGATCAAAATTCATTTTTCCGTAAACAATTTGCTGCAAATGGAATTAAGTATGTATTTGAAATAATATACTATGTGTAGTAACTATTTTATTGACCAGATATTACAAAAATTACAGATATTTTCTAATAAAAGGAATCATGATTTCAACCAATATCACAAAAAATATACTCTACAGAAAATATCACATTTAAAACTTAAAACATTTGACTGGGAATGTACCTATTTTAAACTAGATGTTTGTACATAAATGTATTACTCTAATAGCTTGACATTATTTTTTATTAATTATTTTATTGACTTATATAATGACTTTTTAAAATTAGATTGAGTAAACATTAATTTGACACAACCACCTTTTTTCTGGACCAAAATTATTAGCAACAGGATGAAAAGCATGTATAATGCTAAAATTGAAAGACTGGTTAACGAGTTTAAATATAGAGTCTGAAAACTTAAATTGACTAGTCCAGTGCATAAATTACTAATCAGAAAAAAAAGCAAACCATTTTCATTGATAGCGGATAAAATCAGAGGTAATTCCGAACCACCTAAAGTTTTCTTGCATCTTGCATCTCTTTTAAGATTGGCAATCTCATTTATTTCGTATAAATAAAATAATAGCAAGTATGTTATGCCCACAGCAAAAACAAAACAACAGTACCCGGCATTCGCTAGACAACGGGAGACACCCAAATATGCAGACCAGTAAACTGACACCCATGCTACAAATGTTATAACGAAAAGTTTGACCACAATATCACTTTCCTTTTCATCATTATATTTTTCTCTTATTATCTGGCCTAGGTATGATGCTATCAAATACAAAGCAATATAGCCAGCGCAAGATGCCAAACCCTCTCTATTGGCGGTTATGAAATTATTTCTGGGAATGTCACTAAACACCCAATTGCTTAGACCACTTTGTAATACAAATTCGTGAACACACAAGATTATAATTCCACAAATTAAAGAGTTCCTCTCTTTAAATAAACACATGATTATTGTTGTAAAGATTTTAGTAATTGCCAGAGTGATAAAAAAATTCCAGTGAACCCCATATTCTGAAGTGTGCGTCTGGTAGTCAATCTCTTTTATTGCAAGGGCTCTTCCAACACCCAACAATGTCAAAACAGCTGAATTTTTCAGATTTAGTTCCAAAGACTTGAATAAGCTATGTCGAGATACTTTGGAGGGGACTAAGGCGTTACAGAAAATGAATATACCAACTCCTGCATCCATAAAACTGTATCCATACTTTTCAGTTTTAGCTAAATATCGAGGAAATATGTTAAAGTCAACGGCGAGTATTGAAAAAGCTGTTACCACGAGTGTTATTGATCTAGATAACGAAATACATTGCCATTTTCTCCTGCGATCAATTTTCGATGTCCAAACAGATTTTAAGTTAAATTTGTTGAAGTGTGTGACAGTAAAAATTAATATTGAAACATAAAACCAGATTAAACGAAAGTCAGCTAATACTGTTGTTACTAATATTATAGGGCAAACAATAACTACATACTCTAAACAGAATGTGTAAATGCCACTGCTGATTCCAAAGTACAAAACAATTTGTTTCAATATACATATTAAAAAGAAGTTTGGTATTATAGTGATGAAAGTATCAACTGCAGTTGTCCCATTATGGTTTTGCATAAATTTCTCGTGATAAGTTTTATACTCTGATGCTGCATGCGCCATGGTTACATGTGAAAATATACCTGAAAATATTACAACCATGTAAAGAGTGCTTAAACAATGACTTTCTATTAGAATTATACTAAGCAGGAAGAAATCATCGTGATTCATTTAAGAGCCAAGTTCACAAAAAGCATTAATGACAAAATACTAAAAGTTTTAATTATTTCAACAGCAAGACAAACTTCAATTTGACCAATTTTATGAATAAAACACTTTGTTTCACTGACAAAAGTTTTTTTTTTATCAACATCTACCGAGGATACTAAACATTCATTAGCAGAAAATTAAGAAATGTTGGGTTTTTAAAATAGCTGTGTAAATTATCATGGTTGATTAAATATTTTTTGGGATCTCACATTTATTTCATGACTCGTGTTATGCTTTTAGTTATCGTATAACAATTTGGGATAATATCCAAACTAATCAAGAATAAAAGAAATATTCAAATGGAATTTCCCAGCCTTAAAATTATTAATTTAAAAATTATAGCAATATTGCTATTTCATCGTTCTATTAAGGGTTTTACAACTAATTTCGTAAAATATAAATGGAAGGAAACCTTAGCATCAGAATTCCCGGTATGATGATATATTTATTTTATTTTCCTGGTGTCTATTCAAAGAAAATTTTGATTTTTCAATTTACAAAATATAGCGATTATTTTACTATGATGATGACACAAGGTACATTTTTGTCATATAATATTTTTATTGAGTAGATGGTGGCGATGTGCATCGTTTCCACATTATCTCGTAAACCACCAACAAGCTGGATAAATTCTGGAAGAATAACTAGCAAGATACAATAATCAATCTCGAAATGTCAGAAGTCAGAACCGAGAATAAAAGATTAAAAAAATATATTGTCTATGACGCTCAGAGGAACCAATGTTGCCATTTATAATTGAAATTCAATTTCTAAAGTAATCCTCTCAAACTACCATTTTTTGGGTACAATAACAGGTATGTATTTTATTAATATTATATATTTTTTTAAAACCCTTTTGTAACTAACAAATTTGATAATTAAGGATCAGACTCATGCTATTTGAAAGGGATGATAGGGTTTTTCTGGAAAATATAATATGTTGATAATATACAAAAAAAAACGCGAATATTTTAGTTTTTGTATTTTTTTATATTACATAATAAAACATTTAAAATACACAATAAATTACATCTTATACAACTTACACTATAACATCACAAATCAGCGAATATTTCGACTGCATGATACAAAATACAATAATTTGTGATTGTTAATATCAACAACTCATCTCTGTTAATAATTTCAGAGCATTTTAAAGTAAAAAATATAATAGTCTTTAGGTAGATGCAAATAATATTCACCAAAAATATTGATGTTCGATTTCCTGGGTGATTAGATTTTAATATCACACACATTTTTGTAGATTTAAGAATATGTAAAAAATCAAAACATTAAATATTTTTCAGCCACTTCACTTTTTCTCGTACTCAAACTCCTGGTTGTTAGAGGGATGGAAGGGTTGAGGGATATGAAGGGGGCGACGCTGGAGTAGAGGGATGTCGACCTCTTCAGGGGAACGGAACACCTGCGGACGTCGTTGAGGGGAAGGAGTGGGGTTGGAATGGATTGGTCTGGAAGTTGGGCGCCTACCTGCTACCTGCTGGATCTGCAAAATAAAAAAAGTGCTGAATAATTTTTTTTAACCTTTACTTTATGGAAACTAACAGAAATGCTCGTGGATTAAGTTTATACATGCATTTTATGAAATAGGGAGCAAAATACGTTATATACATTTATGACTTGAACGGAAACTATATTTTTATTAAGGAGTTAAAATAAAATTATGATACTAAATTCAAGCTTATAAAAAATAATCAATTAGAATTGTACTTATTATATATAATTAAAAAGAGCTTGGAAAGGCACGACAATAATAGTTAATTTTATATTTAAATATGGAGATACGTTTTATGAGAGTTTTTTCATAAGTACCTAATATATTAAAATAATTAGTTATCAAAACAATAACCAAATCTTATAGTATTTAATGGACGTGAACTGCTATTCCATGATCTATTGATTTAATTCTATGAATGTTATATATTCCTACCGTTTCGGGTTCATCTGCTTCTTCTTCTTCGTCATACCTTCCGTCATGGTAAACCTCAGATGGGTAGTAGCGTTCGGAATAACGAAGAGTTACATTGGGCCTTGATTGAGCTTCATCAGCATTCAGAGCTTTGTACAAGTAATCATTTACGAACGTATACTGCGATGATTTCTGGCAGATGTTGTCGTTCGATGGAGGCATGCAGATCAAATGAACCTATGAGAAAATAAAAATGTCATTTGATTGCATCCGTTTTGAAAATTACATAATGTCTAGGCCCATAATATTCGCGATACTTTATTTACACAACGAATTTAAAATAGTTTATTATAGAATGAAAATAAAAGAGATTTCTAAACGAATCTGTTCCCAGAAAACAATTTACATCTTCGTCTCTATTGAGATACAATTAATCCTATTAAAAAAAAAATTATCCGCAATGGGTAAAATCCAGTGCTTGTCTACAAGAATTTGTATACATTCAAAATGTTGTGTAAAATAACTGGTCCAAGTTAAAGAGTTATAAAAATTGAAGAGACATATCCAGGCGTAATCTAGTACTGTATGATTTGCAGAGCCTTTCACAGTGCATTAATAAAGATTTTCTGCTTAATGCTTCCCAATCTTAATAGATGACGCTAGTGTAGAGTGAACAAAAAAATGTGAAGATAGGCGCAGCATCCTAGCATATATACAACTTCCAAAAATTTGTCAGACGTGGTGGTCGTAAGAAGGGCGGAATGGGGAATGTTGTTAAACATAAAGCAATCGCTCAACCCAACCAATTACAGGTCATAAGTCCTGGAAGCGCCTCGGCCACCATATTCTGTTCCCAGAAAACAATTTCCTTTTTTGTTTATAATCAGTTTCTACTATGTACGTAATATAAAAAATAAACAATGAGATATGTTTAATTTGTTATCTAGTTTATTGAGGCATTTGTTGCAAGTTTTTGTTATTTTCGTAAATAGTGTAAAAACTGACTGAAAGTTACGGACAAACTTGCAATTTATTGTTGTGAGCACAGTGCATTGTGTAAAAAATAAATTAAATGTCAAATTATTACATAAATATTCTTACCAATCTATTAATATGTTCTGAATAGTAAACAATATAAAAAGGCCAATAAATTAGAATAAGAAAACCAATTACATGCTCGGCTGGTTGGCCACATTAATTTATTCCTTGTTGCTTCACAGTTATGTGGTATTATGCTTATCATTCACAAATAGGGGGCCAACTCTAAAAATCATTTCATTTGGCTATTACCCCATTCCTCCTGAAGGGAACGCACGGAATTCTTGTTAATTTATACGGTATTTACATAGTAGTTTCCTCTCAATTTTAATTCGTTTTAAGTATCGTGTTAGAATATGTCATAAACGAGGAAACATTGTTAACTATTATTTGATACATAAAATTAGGGGCCTCAGAATTAACCAAGTCCGGTCACGAGAAATAAACATTTTCACCAGGTGGAAAAAATTGTGTACCCGAGAACCATAAAGTTTTATGTGATTTTTTCGCCGAAATGGGTTATAATGATCATGTCAGATTTTTATAATGTTTTGAGTGCATTCAGGGCATTGTCTGCCTTGACGGTTTTTTTACTATATTATATACTAATAATTTATTATTTATATTACTATGAATATGTTAATACATATAACTCATTTCGAACAAAAATCACTTAGGACTTTATAGCTCTCAGGTACAGAATTGTTTTTCATATTGCAGAAATACTTTTGTTTAGAAAATTGTTCATTTTATTGTAGACATTTTAATTTTGAAAATTTTCTCAACTTTTATATATAATAATCTCAATTTTAGTATAGATAAAAATTCATTATAATGTATGGGGACTCTACCAAAAGCCAAGCATTTGACATTTGACCTAACCCAAAGAAACATTTGTAATACATTTTCTAACAAACGTAAATAAATTATTTTAAAAAATATGGCTGTTATTTAGAGTTCATTACAATTATTTAAAAACATAGGGAATACAGTTTGGCAAGATAAATACAGTATTTCCACTGATTTTTTTTATATAAGTTGAGTCGGTTTCCTTGAATACATATTTGCATTTATTATTTCCAATTTTATCATAGTAACTAACTAAATAACCATCACGCCATTTCCCCTGTCCTGACATAGCTCTGTAACTTCTTCCACATTCATATATCGTAATATGCACGTTCGTCGATTATTCCGATTTCGAATATGGCCGCCTTTCAGTATTTGATTATTTTGGTCATGCCATGCTTTCCTTGGTCTTCCACGGCTTCTCTTTTCACTTGCACTGCCTGTATACAACATTTTAACCATTATTCTCTCGTCCATTCGTTCCATATGTCTAAACCATCTCAGGGATCCTTTTTTAAATTTACCTATGATACAATCATCTGCCTTACATGTCTTCCTCATTTCGTCGTTCGGTATTCTATCATATATCGTTTTCCCGCACTTTGCCAGCTCTAAGCTTCATTTCCATACATAAGGGTTGGCACTAGAACTCCATTATGTACTACCATCTTTGCTTTACTTGAAATATTTCTATTTGCAGTGATTACTTTGAGAGTGCCATTAATTTTGTTCCTAGCACCGACACTTCTTTCTATATCTTTCTCCATTTTTCCATCACGTGTAAACATGCTTCCCAGATAAAAAAATTCGGTAATTTGCTCCAGTTTCTCTCCGATACACTTATGGCACAATTTGTCATACATTCTTATTTTTCAAATACCATCATTTAAGACTTAGACACATTCATTTCAATGTCACTCTTATTGACCTTATAACGAATGTGTTATTGCATGCTTCATACATTCTTGATACTAAGACTTGCAGATTTTCCATTCTGTCAGCGGTTAACACAGCATCGTCTGCATATAACAAACAGCTGACTGACAAATTCATTTTAGCACCAGCGTTTATTCCCTCTAGTTCTTTCATGCACTTATCCAAGTATAGATTAAACAACCACGGGGACATCACAGAGCCCTGTTTGACACATTTAATGATGTCAAACCAAGACGTGACAGCCCCGTTTACTCTGACACAGGCGGGGTTTCCTTCATAAAGGGATATGTGATGTAGTTTTTAGTCTAATTTAATAAAAAAGCTACCTGGTGAAAGGTGAAGCCATCGGGGCAGATCCAAGAGTGCTTGGTGTTGTCCTGGCAGTAGTGGAAGACCTCGCATGCCAGACCCTCATCAGCATAATATCCCGTGTTGCGACCGCCGCAATCGAACTTGGAGTTGGGCAGCAGCTGGGATAGCTTGTCGGGCTCTTCCTTCTCGAGCTCATCTTCCTCTTCTTCCAGCCTTAGCTTGAGTTCCTAAAATAAGTAACAGGATTAATACTTCAACACATGCAAACTAGATATTAAAATATTCGTGTTGGCAAAATGTTACACAACAATTTTCGTGAATATGGTGAATTTTTTTGTATGATTTATAAAGCAAATTTTATGAAAAAAATACTGTGTTGCATGATGGCAAAATGTACTGATGGCGGGTATATTAACATTTAAACGGCTAAAGGTTAACAAAATCTCGAAATTAACCAATATATAAAGTAATTTGTAATTAGCATAGTAGTATTTGAAGAATAGCAATATCTCGTGAATACGATCAAGTTATTATGACTATCTTATAATATTTGAAGGCTGGTTATTACAAAGATAAATACTAATTGGTCTGATTTTTGGTCTTTATGTTCTCTCTTACTCACTACTGATATTTTGATACTTAGCACCTTTGTAATGTCCAGCCCTCAATTTCAATAGGTTTTTTTAGGTTTGGATTTTGAGGTTCGCAACCCATCACACCGCGTCTCCCGCGGGGCGAAAAGAGAAGGATGGAGTGCCGCATCGGTTAAAGTGTGACAGTCCATTATTTTTGCCTACCCTTTCGGGGAGACGGCGTGATGGTTAGTTAGTTAGTTTTTTTAGATTTAAATGAATTCTGGAAATACTATTTTTCAACATAAAAAACAAATGTTACAAATTGAATCAATGGACACAATAAGAGATTTAAAAATACAACGGCTTTTAATTATTCACGAATATAGCAGTTCTTTTTAACAATTGAATGATTAAAGTATAATAGGCTCTAAGTATAATACCAAAAAAAGACAAACTGAGTATGCAGTTTCGTTCTATATGTCAAAAAGAAAGAAACCGTGTATCTTTTTTGTTACTTCAGCCATTCAATATATCTATCGTATATGCGATATTTATCCTACCAGTGCACTGTGTGCTTTGCCGAGTGCATTAAACGAAGAAGTGATTTACATCAAAGCGAGGCATCGTGTCTAAATAATAATGTCACCGAGCGCGATACTGAAATTAAAAATAACACAATCATAACCGCGTCGCCCCATTGCATTGTCGCAATGGTGTCGATTCGATCATGTAACAAGCTGAGAAGAAGTGATATAATCTCGATTGTTGATAAAAACATTTCTCAGATCTGTTGCAGAAAACTAACTACCAGAAGTTTTGTTAATCATTACGTTCTAGAGACAAAAAAAAACATATCTTAAATTAAAGTTAATATTTTCGGTCGAATAGTAAAACAAAGGAAATATTAGATAGACAAAATATTGCATAATATCTTTGTTATGTACCAGAAATTATCGATCTTATTAGACTCACTGCACCACTCTGATGAGTAAAAATGCAATAACTATTAATTGAGATTTGAAAAAATGGGCATAATTGATCAATTATATTTTAGTTTTCTTTCTAGAATGTTATTCCATAACGTTCAAAAATACTTTCTAATAAATAAAATAGTTAGTTAGAAAGTTTCAATCCTGGGATTGGTTTGCAGCAATTTCTTCTATTCTTCTCTTCCATTCTTCCCTGTCTTGTGCGGCTCTTTTGAAATCTGCATATGATGAGCAGCGCACGGTCCTCCAGATACTCTCGGCGTGGGCGTCCCCTAGAGTTTGTCCCCTCGGTCATACCCTCCATTATGGCATGCAAGAGACCTTCTTGACGTATTACATGGCCGATTCATCTTGCACGCCTTTCGGACAAGGTCCTGAGCAGGTGCCTTCCTCCTTCGATTCCTTGAAGAACTTCCTCATTCGTGATGTGGTCTCTCCAGGAAATTCCTAATAGTCTTCGAAATTCCTAATAATAAAATACAGAAATGGTTTTTCTTATTAAGCGAAATGTTTAAATGGATACCTGCGAGAGTTGGGCATTAGGCCTCTTGATAGGAGCTTGAGGTCTTAAGGGGATCGAGTTCTGGAAGGAGTCCACGTCCTGTGAGTAGAGGGGGCGCCTCTGCTGCTGGCTGGGTGCATGGGCTGCGTCCTCTGCGCCGCCCCCGCCTACACCCTGAAGCCGGAATCCGCCCAGTTGGTTCTGGGTAGGGTGCACACTCTGGTATGCTCTTGGCCTTATATTACGCGCCTCCTGATTTCAAACAAAAAAGATACAATTAAAATTCTGTACATATGAGAATGAGCTCAAACCGAATATTCTTAATAAAGTTTATAAAATATAACAATTGAAGCTGAACAACCGATTGACTCTATTAACTTTATTTATAGATATCGTCGCCCTAGAGCAATAGTAAGATAAACCAGTGCCATCTTGACAATACAACAATGTTCCTTTGATATTGTTTGTGGTTTGACTTGGTGGAGGCCTTGCACTTATTTGAGTTTCCTAGGCCCTAGGAGACTCAAATAAGTGCAAGGCCTCCACCAAGTCAAACCATAAACAATATCAAAGGAACATTACGGCTTGTTATATTGTCAAGATGGCACTGGTTTATCTCACTATTGCTCTGGGGCGACGATATGTTAAATAGTTTACGAATGGTGACGCAACATTTATGCTTTTCCCTTGGGTATGAGTTATCTTTTTAACCCGATTTTTTTCATAAAAATTGTGTTTTTTTATATATTAAAAATACTCGAAACTCGTTTATCCAGAATTGAGATATTATACATCTTAATCAAATAAATATTCTTCTTCTTCAGCCTATTCCTGTCCACTCCTGGACAAACTCCTCCTCCGTTCGCTTCCACGTCACTCTGTCTTGTGCAGACTGTATCCAGGTTATTCCGTCATGTCTGTTCAGGTCATCCTTCTACCGTAGTTGCGGTCGCCCTGTACTTCTCTTTGTCGTCCACGGTCTCCAAGTCATCAATCTTCTTGTCCATTTTCGTCCGAGCTTCTGGTTACGTGACCTGCCCATTGCCACTTTAGAGTCGCTACCCGGTGGATGATGTCAGTGACCTTTATTTTTCTCTCACAGTATCGTTTCTGACTCTGTCTCTTAGACTTATTCCTAACATGGCTCTTTCCATGGCTCTTTGGGTCACTCGTAGTTTCTCGGCACTTTGTTTGGACAATGTTACAGTTTCAATGGCATAAGTAGCAACTGGCACCACACAACCTTCACAAACTTTTCTTTTCAGGTTGATCGGTATTTTCCGTTTTTTTTTAAATGTAACCCATTTTTCCGAAAGCTGCCCAGCTTTGCCCAGTTATTAAAGAATATTAATAAACCTTGAGAAATGATTATAATATTATTTTAACTATAAATGATTTATGGTGACGTGAACAAAACTTTCAAAATTCATAATAACAAAATTGATGTAAGTTGTAAATTAATACGTCGTTAAACATATTCAGGGGATATTACTTGGCTGTACTAACAATATTTATTTTAATATGAGAATGAAAAGTATCGGAAAAAAAACTGTTGATTATTTCACTACGCCTACTTGCTCATAACTAATTAAAGATAGTGAGTTGCGAAATTCATCTCTATCTTATTTGCGAAGCACGTGATTCATTTCAAACCATTTTTTGTCATTAAATTTTTCATCGTACGTTGAATATTATGGAAATATTTCGTTTTAGAAGTTTCATGGTATTTTATGGGAGTAGCATACCTGTATTTCGCCTTGTTGGGGCATTATCGAATTTCAAGGTGAAACATTTATTTACCATTTGATATAACGAATCTTCAAAAAAATTTGGTTTTCATAAATATTAAATAGGTACTTCAAGAAACAACACATAATGTTTCACATTTTTTTCAAGCTAATATAAATCATATCTAGAAGGATTAACGTTTGTTATTCACATGTATTATTAGTAGAAGTTCACTGTAAAAAAAAATATAAAAAATATATTGTTTTAAATACATGTAGGTAAATATTGAATTTAATTCAACTTCTACTAGTTTTTAAGATAATCAAATGATTTTACTGAAATCTCTTGATGGAAGTTCATTTTAAATAATAATTAAATAAAACGATGTTTTTTAACTACTTCCACTTTTGTCTTTATTTAGACAGCAACCGGTTTCGCCAGGCTCGCTGGCATCGACAGACTGGTCATGCCAGCGGTCTGTCGATGCCAGCGAGCCTGGCGAAACCGGTTGCTGTCTAAATAAAGACAAAAGTGGAAGTAGTTAAAAAACATCGTTTTATTTAATTATTATTCTACTAGTTTTCTCTAACTAATAAATTAAACTAAATATGATTGTTTAGTGAATAAATTATTTATTTACGTTACTTAAATATAGAAGTTTCACGAAAATTACAATTTTATCACAAATGATTTATATAAAATCGTAATAAAACAGTAATAATCTTATAACAATGAAAGAAATGTATAATATAAATTGGGGTATCTAAAAGAAAACACGATGACAAGGTATCGAATTTCAATTCCTACAGAAAGAAATGTTTTCCACTGCACAAAAAAGGTTGTCATTCAATCTTAAAACATACTTTCTAACGATTTTCTAATCCGTTCTTAGCCGCGCTCTCTTGTAAAATTACATTATCATGCATCAGCACAGTGTGTAGTAACTGGTATAATTTCATGAGTCAAGTACTCTTGTTGGTAGGTACTCATTAGATTGTTTATGGTGCCTATAAAAAATTAAGAAACGATTATGTGCAAGTACTTGTTTATCTATGCACTTGAGTACCTTTATATTTTTATTAACGAAAAATGTTGAACGTAAATTTATCCAATTATTTCTTTGTTTTTGTTTTCTTTATTTCATGCGACTCGATCCTCAGGACCTCTCTAAATTCAATTGAGGGAGGACATGGATACGTGATGTCCAAGATCGACAGACATGGATGCAGACGGAGGCCTACGTCCAGGAGTGAACGGCTTCAAGCTGATGATAATGATACGATTGATTGTATTCATATACATGCTTACGTTTACCATACCATTTAATGAACACAAAATTAAATCGCTGGCAATTCCTCAAGTGAGCGATTTTAAGATTTCTAAAATGTTAATTAGACAATAGTTACTGCATTCACTTACCTGGGGACTTAGAACTAAAATTTGTTGCCTATTTTGCTGGAGGTCTTCGAAGTCTCTTTGGGCCACCACAATCGCCCCAAAACTCACTGCCAATAGTATTATTTTCGTACACCTGTGAACAATATAATATTATTAATAACAAATAAACATTTTTATGGGGTACCTTCTTAAATAGCAAAATATCCAGGTGAAGTAGACTTAATTCTACGGAAAAACTAGGATATAATTAAAATTACTTTCAGTTTATACAATTATATTCTTATTTATATATAATTAAATCAAAGTGCGAACCAGAAAGCATACCAGTTATATATTATAATATACTAGCGGACGCGACAGACATTGTCCTGCCCGAACGTTGGCTTGCCTACTATTAGATGGTTCATCAAACGTTTTTTCGATATTCGTATTTTCGATAAACTATATACTAAATAACATTTAGCATTGAGTTTGATTTTAAATCTACGCCACGCTACAGTTTAAGTGATGTGCGCATGCCTTAATACAAAATTCGATATCAGTGCCATCTATGGTAAGCAAACATAACTATGAATTATTCTCAGAAGAAAGAAAAGTGTGGCAGTCCATTCTTTCTGCCTACCCCTTCGGGGAGACGGCGTGATGGTTAATTAGTTATTTTAGTTATATAACATATATAAAAATATATTAATGAATTCGTTCAAACAAAAAAAACACAACCGATATGATATGCAAATACCATTTAAATAAAAATAACAAATACACCATTTCTCTTTTGAAATGAATGAGCCAATACGCCTTTACAAATTAGATTCAATTGATTAATGTTTAACATTTAAATTATTCAGTATTACATGGTAATAATATGTAGATGATGTCTAGCCGCGACACACATTATAATTTTTAATATCATTACACCTTAATAACCAACGTAATAATTGGTAAGTCTCTATTACGTACCAGGGATTGTTTAAATTATAAAAAAGCGTAACATTGATTTGATTCTTTTGTATTTTTTAGGAAAAAAGTTTCCTATTTTATGCATCTATTTTTGATTGATTAATGAAATGTATTTTATATTTTGTTTAAGAGTTAAGCTAAGCCGTTCACAATAGAGTTCTGATTGACTGAGTTTGTCGACAATCCAGTATTTGTATATAGGTATAATACATACGCATATACAACACTAAGTTTTCTATAAAGAAATGGGATCTCTAAGACGAATGTGTGATAAATCTGTATATGGTAGAGTGTCAAATGTAAATATAATAAGTGAATTTGGCGCGAATGAAATGTTATGAACAAAACAAAGAAAGAGTCGTTAAGATGGTTTTGACTTATGGAAAGAATGGATAAAAACAAATTGACGAAGAAAGTATATGTAAACGACGTGAACAGAGCTAAAAATAGAAGAAGGTCGAGGAAAACGTGGCACGATGAAATCAATAAAATATTAAATGTCGGTCACATAAGGAATCGGAGAAATCGACGTGCGTGCATGGCACGACGTATGAATTTAGAGGTAGCGAGAGAAGTTCGTCAGGGCGGAACAATGTGGCGGTCTATTATTTCTACCTACCCCTCCGAAGAGACGACGTGATGGTTAGTTAGTTAGTTTAAAGTGATTGGGTATTCTCTTTTTTAAAATATTAAATCATACTTTGAAATTTTCAAATATATTTTAATGGACTTATAAATATATACATCCATATAATTCGTATTTTTAATATTGATAATGGGAAAAACCACTACGAAAACGAAAGTAAAAGGTCCACAAACAGGTACAAGCTTAGTATCCTGGGGCGGTGAACTGACAGAGGGCGAGTAAGTACTTTATGTAGGTTGTTCTTATATGGTACACTCTTATATCACGTTATATGTGCAATGTTAACATAGCAAAATTCATAAAACTTATATTGTATTGGGAAACGCCAATTAATGTTATGTTTTCCGAGGCAAGTGTAATAATGTTAGTAAGTAAGTAGGTACTCCATATATTGATTGATAACTGTTTTGAGTAAGTAATGATAAACTTGTGTTATAATATATTTAATTTTCAGTGAAACAAATTTTCTACAAATTTCATTCTTATTTGCGTATACTAAAATAAATAAAATGTTGTAACGTAGGTGCCTAAGAACAAAGTAAATTAAAACAGTACTTACCTACATTTTATATAAATTAGATAATTTAAATAAGTCTATGTGTATTTTACGATTATAAAAAGAAATTCGGTCCGCTAAATTTGCAAATGCACGCGAGTATGTGTGAAGTAAATATCAATCATTTTTATAATACTCAAATATAGCAGCATATTCTAACCGTAGAAATCAAAAGAAAGTTAATCGAAAACGCTAATTTCGATATCTTTGATTTACCGTATTTTTCGGAAAATAAGGAAAATAAGCTTTTTTGCTCTGAAAATTCAACCAAAAATTGAGGTGCGTCTTATGGTCCGATCCGTCTTATCGTCCAAAGCATATTTTTTTTCTTCTTGAAAATTGATAGATAACTTTTGGGGTGCGTCTTATGGTATGATGCGTCTTATCGTCCGCAAAATACTGGATTATAGCTGGATATGAAATATGAAAAAGATGGGTTTTTAGCTTAGATCTGAAATCTGTCGGATCATTTATGCATCTAAGGTATGAAGGGTGATTGTTCCAAGCTGATGGGCCGGCTACCACAAAGGCTCGATCCCCGAAATTTGTACTAGGGTAACGCTTCGGCTCAATTAATCTTCCTATTGCCGAGGAGTTCGCCGAGCGAACTGTGGATTTCCTTGGATTTAGACTGTCCGTTATACAGAATTCGAATATAGGTATAACTTGGTGCCATTCCATGTAACGCTTTGAAGACTGTCCAGCAGACTGGATACCTTCTGGACTTTTAAGCTCGTGAAGTTCTTTGAAATGTTGTGTTATATGAGACTTTTTGGAATGCCTTTAATGAATCTTGCTACTGCATTGAATTCGTAATATTTCATCTACAGCTCATTTAATATCTACACATTTAAATAATAATAAAAAAATTCTGCCTGGTGGCAGAATTTTTGCAAGCTGCTGAAACCGGTCGAAGACACGAACACTAGTGGATTTTAATTAAATATACGTTTAAAAAATATTGCAAAAAACATATATTTTCATCATACTAGGTAGTATATTTCATCTTAACTTGAAACTCCGATATAGAGTGATTAAATGTTATATATGGTCTGTTCTACTATATGGCTGCGAAACCTGGACTCTGAAAGTGAATGTAATGAACCGGTTGGAAGCATTCGAGATGTGGATATACCGCAGAATGCTCCCTATACCGTGGATCGATAGGGTCAGTAATGCAGACGTACTACAGAGAGCCAAAGCCAATATAGAGCTGTTGTCGAGTGTGAAAGTAAGAAAAGTCTCATATTTGGGTCATGTGCTAAGGGAAGAAAAATCGACTGATATTAATGGGTAAAGATTTTCCTGGCTGCGGAACATCAAAGAGTGGACAGGAATAAGAAGAGTTCAGAACCTGTTCCAAGTGGCGCAGGATAGATATGCTTTTGCTACAGTGATCGCCAACGTTGGGGGGACCTGACAAGGCACCGAAAGAAGAAGAATTTATAATGAACTTCTACAGTGAAATTCCAAATACAAAATTAAGACTACACTTTTACCCAATTGTCTACCCACGTGGACTTGTGATCAATTCAGTATTACGTTCTGGTTTGGTAATACATGTGCTAATATTTATGCGTGTATACTCTCACCAACGCCTTTATGCAAGCTGGGATTACCTGTAGCATTTCCTACAGGTTTGTAGTATCGCACATCTGTCTGCGAAAAAGAGAGAGCTCCTCTCGATGCGGTCGCCTATCTCATGTCTGGGAGACACTCGGTCCATCGAGTTCATTTCAGCTCCAGTAACCCAATAAAACGCGACATTTAGTACCGGTTTACCACCTGGTCACATGACAATAATCACATAACACGCCCGATTGGGATCACATTATGGGGCCGGCATGACATCATGTGTGAATTATCAGAACTATCGAATCGGTAAACATTTCAGACGGCATTTATTAACCAAACATAGAAACATTCCATTTTACTTTTAAAATGTCGCACCTGCTTTTGTTTATTATGTTCGCGAGTAATTTAAGTACAAAGTGGGACTTATTTATGAAATATTAACTCTTTGTCCGCCATAACTGACTTTAGTCAGATTAGGCAATGAGTCGCATGCATCAGTATCTCGAACGTGCGTTTATTGATTCCTTGATATTCGAGGAAGATACTGATATAGGAAAAATAGTGTCATGCTCTACCGACTGAGAAGGTACTGACATATTCAATTGTTGCTATAATGATTTGGTTTGTAAGAAAAAAATGTTTTAAAATTGCTATTTTATTCAAAATGTGTCAATAAAGAATAAGCCGCGTAGTGATAACATACGTAAGTAGGGGAGATGTAGGCAATGGGAGTCAGTTGGCAATGGGAGTCACCCCTTTAAATCGAAAACAATACGCGTGATGGCGGTTTCAGTGACGTCATACGCTAGCTGTTTGCCGGTAACATCCGCGGTAGGCAGCTTACTTAGTTCGCATCACGTGCTAGAGAGTGGTAGACGTAACAAGTTTTCGGGCCCTTCTGATCTAATTTTTCGAGTGGACAAATCCGAAGGTAAGGATCAAACTACTGAGTGTTTCTTTTTGCGCTTGTGATATGTAATGACTAAAGCATTTTAGATCGTGATTTCAAACTCATTTTACCACTATCACTTTTACTTTTATGTCAAGGTAGGTTTTTTCTCTTTTTTACCGATGTAGGCAATCGGAGTCAGGTGACCCTTATTGTTAACATTTCCTCTCTTCGATAAAATCATCTTATTTTTGGTTTGTAGATACCGAACGTTCGTCCTAGAAAGACAAATAAGGCTAACTGGTCTATAGCTAACCTGAAAAAGGCCGTGGAGCTCATCGATGAACAAGGTTATTCAATAAGAAAAGCCGCGAAAACAATGAACATCCCATTTTCGAGTCTTCAGAAGAGGTACGCGAAAAAAATAGATAAAGAAGAAAATTCAGCAGGAATCGAACAAAACTTCAGCGTCAGATATGAACACTGATGACTTGTACCAGGACGACAAAAACGATGATGCAGAAGATTCTGACAAACAATGTCTTGTATGCGGCGAATTCGGGCGAGATAATGAGATGTGGTTCCGATGCACTTCATGTGGGCTTTGGGCTCATTCAGATTGCGCTGGGTGGGACTCAGCTTGCAATTATGTGTACGATTTGTGTTGACCCCCATTGTCAACATGCTGATCACCATTGCCAACAGATGTGGGCAATGGTGGTCAAACCTGTTTTTTTTTTAAATGATTATTGTTCCAAAAGTAAAAAGCCAAAGTGATTAAAGGTGATCTCAATTAATAGTTTAATAACTAAAGTTTATAATAAGGCTTAAGCAATAAATAGTTAACTAATAGTTTGGTTTTATTTTCAATTCTCGCTTAAGTGACTCCCATTACCTACATCTCCCCTAAGTACCTAACATTTGCTTAACGGTTCACTTGGACTTGGACTTGAATCTTCTGGCTTACAGAGGTTCAGCTTATGTGGCTATTCCTCTAACGTCTGATGGGAACATTGTTCAAAGGTGATTTGGTGGGTTGTTGGTTTATGCGGTGGCATGATTTGTGTGGCTTGGAGTGTTCCTCTAAAGTAAGATCGATTTTGGGCGCTTGTGGCGGCTTGAGGTGTTTGGGTCGTAATTTGAGAGGTATTTTATTGTGGGGTTAGGATGTGAAGGGAGTCCTTTATAATAACGTTCGGCAAGTTTTAGAATGAATTCATCTATCATCGAGATTCCTGATTCTACGCACTACTTCTTCTACGGCGCACCAAGCGATAAACGGATAATCTTATTTTGCAGGATTTGGAGTTTTCGTATACGTATGTGACTCGAAGCTGCATAGTCCCGGTAGGGGCTGCGTAAGTGAAGGTCGGTCTTATGGCCGTTTTGTATAACAGGAGTTTATTGTCGGTGCTTAGTTTACTATTTCTAGCTGACATTGGATAGAGGGCTGAGATCGCTCTTGACGCGGCTTTGACTTTATTTGTGATGTGTGGCCTCCATGTCAGCTAGAATCCAAGATTACCCCAAGGTGTTTGATTGTTTTGGTCCAAGGAACGTCTTGGCCGAACATTTTTATGTTGGGAATGTTTGGAGGAATATGTCTGGCTTAAAATAATATTGAAGGAAAATATCACTCTAAAAATACTAAAACTCATAGTTAAAAGACCTTCGTAGATTCTTGAATTATTGTTAGTACCAATATTAAAGAAATCAGCATTTCAAAGGTTAAAAAAAATTGCGAATTTTGATTTAAAAAATTCGAATTAAAATTATGAGAAGTATTCTCTAACAACAATAAACCATCGGAATGACGGAATATTAATTTACAGATGTTTAAAATAATAATAGTTTATTACAATTACTTTCATTTTACGAGTACATATACGTTATATTCATCCACATATTTAACTAACTCATAAAGTTGTAATTATTTAATATTTTATTGGATTATTTTTAGTTTAATTAAATCCATGTTTATAAATTGGACCATTATTCTCGACTGCAATTATATTAGCTAATAAATTTCATTTTCATTACAGAGTATGATATAATCACTCGTAAGCAAATGATGCATAAATAAGATTGGAAATGCATGTAATAACTTTTTCCGATACCTGGTAAAAGTACTGCGGAAGCGGGATAAACATAGAGAAGTAGGTATTATGTTATTATTGGTAATTTATCGAGTCAATGGCCGCCAGGAAAACAAAACACTTTTGGGCAGGCAAGTGCCTAACCGTGAATATATTCGCAATTGTTTTATCTGATAAAGCTGCTTTCACATTTCATACACCGATCGCAATCCGTCATCCGATACACTATCGCGCGGCATGTTTCAACGTTTACCTGATTTGAAACTTCATTCGTGTTAGATAAAAAATATTATAATGCAGTCAAAACGTTTCGTGGTGACACATTAAAACAATATATAAAATCAATATTCTTAGTTCATATATATAATATAAGATTTGTTTATTGTTTAAAACAGTGGTTCCCAAAGTGGTCCGTACGAACCCCCAGGGTCCCTGAGATCATTCAGGGGGTCCGTGGAAAATTAAAATTGAGTTGGGGATTCCTGAACAACGTCAGGGGGTCCGTGCAAGGTTAAATTCCCCGCATAGTTATAAGAAATAACAACGGATATATTTCGTTAGCGATCTTTTTTTCGCTAATTTTTGAAAATCGGATACCGAATGAGCAAAAAAAAAGGTTGACAACGAATTCCAGATTATTTTTTCTATTGGTCTAATTTTGCTCTATGTCAGCTTCAAAAACTCATGTCATAGTTATAGGTAAATTTGTAAAAAAAAAAATATTATGAAAGTAGGGGGTCTGCACAAAATAAAAAAAATCAGGAGGAGGTCCACGGGACAAAGAAGTTTGGGAACCACTGGCTTAAAATGAAACATTTTTTTAAATTCCGTAGTTGAAAAATTTATTTGATATACACAAACAATCAATATTTATGATTGTATAACTGTGGGAATCAAAGGGTATATTTTTACATAAAACCGATAAAAATAAAATTAATATATTTTTGGGAAAGTTATTATAGTAAAAAATATGTATACGAGAAATAACATATAGGTATGTCATGAGACATTTAAAGAGACAATATTTATCTGACGCTAGCTTAATGCTTCACTCCAAGTGACTTGGTTGGTATTCATAAAACATTATCAATTTAACTACCACACTCTCTTCTTATTTATCCTTTAATGTGTAACTGTAAAAGCAATGTAAACATTTCGATTCCATTTAAGGAGACAACTTTTGGGTTAATGTCAAAAACCATTGACATTATTCGGATACGTGTGTTTATTATTGCTGTTAATTAAAATACTTTTATGTTATAATTATTATTTTGACTCTTATCGGGCATACGAGTATAGTATTCAGAACAACGAATTAAGTATCGCACATATAAAGTTACAAAAGTATATTTATAACACATTATGATATGCGCATGGATTATTGATATTAAATATGATTTAAATCAAACTAATGCATTGATAATGTTAAGAATACATATTCTGGTAACAGTTTCTCTCTATAGGGTCATGGTGAATTACCGATTAAGCTACGTCGAGATTATGATTATCTTCTTCTTCTTCTTCTTCTTTTGATAGATCTGACGATCTGTGACACAGAAATCATATCTCGTCGGATGATGAGATCCAGCTGTCCCTCCATCTCTTAGGCGGTCTTCCAGGTGGGCGGTGTCCGGAAGGGATTTCATAGGCGGCTGTATACGCGAGTCTGTCACCATTCATTCGGGCTACATGGTCCCTCCAGTATCTTCTTCTGGATCTACTCCACTGAACGATATCCTCTATTTCGCAGGTTTTCCTTATGTCTGCGTTGCGGACACGATCTCGGAGGGTTTTTCCAGTAATTGATCTTAGGACCTTCATCTCCGATGTTCTAAGTAGTCCCTTGGTTCGCACAGTGTCAGCCCGCGTCTCTACAGCGTACGTCATGATGGGTCGCACGCATGTTTTGTATATTCTGATCTTGCTGTCGATACGCATGTGCTTGTTTTTCCAGACTAGATTCTTCAGGCATCCTGACACGGCAGAGGCTTTACTGACTTGTTCACGTACTTCGGTATAAAGGTCACTTTGGCTGCAGATCTCCACTCCCAAATACCTGAAACTCATCACCTGCTCCACAGGTATATCATCAACAGTCAGTTTACATCTTGCAGGTTGCCTAGATATAGTGAGACTTTTTGTTTTGTTGACTGATATAGCCATATTTAGCCTTTGGGATACTGTGTGGAATTTGTACAACATTCTTTGCAGGTCATCTTCAGACTCTGCTATTAATGCGGCATCGTCCGCATAGCAAATGACATTCACAGTTTTACTGCCCATTTTATAACCTAGTCCTAGGCCAGCTACCTCTTCTATAATTTCGTCCATAATAAGATTGAACAGAAAGGGGCTCAAACTATCTCCCTGTCTTATACCATTGCTTGTAGGAATTTCCCTAGACAGTTCATTGTCAACCTTAATTTTCGTTTTGCAATTGGTATATAGATCTTGGACAGTCTTTATCAATGTATTGGATATTCCTCCTTCCTGTAATTTTCTTACAATATCTCTTAACAACACCCTGTCAAATGCCTTAGTCAGATCGACAAAACATATATAGGCTACTTTATTATATTCAATTGCTTTCTCTTTCAGTTGCCTCAGAATGAAGATTGCATCTGTTGTGGAGCGATTTCGTCGAAAACCCTGCTGTTCTTCCCTATTCGTTATCTTTTGCTCAAGTTTCGTTTTCAGAATACTTGTAAATAGCTTAAGCATTGTGCATAATAAGGAGATACCTCTGTAGTTCTCTAGGTTTTTCTTTTGCCCTTTCTTAAATATATACTTATTCTCCATTCCTGTGGTATAGTTCCAGCGGCCAATATCCTGTTAAATATGTTTTGGATCTCTTTTATACATTCTACGCCAGAGTACTTAATTAATTCATTGGGGATGTTATCGATTCCGGGAGCCTTCCTATTTTTTGATTATGCATCATATTATTTGTATGCGAGTCATTCAACTCAAAAGCATTATATTCCTTCCATGAGTGTATTATATTATCTTTGCTCCGTCACGCAGAACCAACCTGCCTTTGGTGATGCCAGAAGGAGGAGCGTTGAATCTAATCGTCTCGGTTTTGGACATTTTCAGTGTCAGTGATAAAGTATTCATAAAAAATAAATTACAAATTCTGGAAAGCCTCACTGACGTCGACATATTTGGGTTCCTTCTGATATGTATGATTTTTTGGTTTCGTATCGTTTTTATCTTTGTTACACTGTTTTGTGTCCAAATGAGTCGCCTAAATGTTTTTCGTTTGTTATGTCTCATTTGTGTCTTATGTATAAATAAATAAATTTTCAAATTGTTCACGTATATTAATCAATTTTTCTACCAGCCGTATTGAATCATATTGAAATTATATATTTTTTTTATTAATTAATATTACGAACCATTAAATAAATATTGTTTAAGTTTATGATTTCTAAAAATATTCAGAATATGTTACATAATATAATACTTAAACGGTATTTAAATATATGGATTGACATGGATAGAAGCTTATAATATAGAGGTGACACTGTCATAACCAAATACCTCATTTGAACCAACAAAATGCAGATACTCGTAAACGTTCTTGACAAAAGCCTTCGTACAAGAATACAAAACACAGAGATCCAAAGGATAGACGAAGACAAGGATATTGTAAAATTGTGTCAACAGAGAAGAAAGTTCTGGAAAGAACGTCAGACCAGAATGGCACAGCCTCTTATTAATTCATCTCAAGGAAACAGACATCAAGGACGATCTCCAAAAAGATGACGAAAGAAGGACAGCTGACAGTCCACCTCTCAAGCCTTAGCCGATCCTCAATTTTAATTACAAGTTATTTTAATTTGCTCGTTCATATTTTTTCTTTTTTTTTGTTCTGGTTATCTCTGGTGCTAGTACTCCTGGTCCGTGGTTATTATTTATTATTATTATTCTTGTTATCATTTGTTTATTATTTCTTGTTTATTTTTTTAAACCTTATCTCCCTCCCTCCTGTGCCTCCTGCTGTGCATTATTTATTTTTTATTTTTTCTCTAACATATTTATGTATCAATTGTGTATTTTATTTTGCTGTTGTGTTGCTATGTGTGTACGTCGGGACATCGAGGGAGAGTAGCGTAGCTTAAATGTGGTCTGGGTCCCCCTTGGTTGCAAATATATAAATATATTATTATTATTTTTTAACGTAAGTCCCGCATGGACGGCGGACCGGCCTTGGGAGTGCACGAGTGAAGCTGACTAAAGTCACCGCTGTGCCTATAGCAGCTTCGGGTAAGCGGAGGGAGCCCTCTATGACTCGGCCATATAGTCCACCTCTCGAGAGGAAAATTTACGCAAATAATAAACAAATGATGATCAAATGAAGGCACAATAAAATTAAATAAAGATATTAGTTAATGATCTCAGCGAATATTTAGATTATAATTAGAGTACAACTATTTTAATTTGGAAAGTATTTATTCACTGACGATTATTATCTAAAAAGTTATATAGTGGTTACGTATTGTACGTCAATTATTCACGGTGATGATTTTTTTTTGTATAATATATTATCGAATCTTTTGACACTCACGAAAAAGTAATTTGCAAATCATCCGAGTCATTGGAATGGATGAATCTGGTGTTCTGAAGTGAGAAGAAAGTTATAACAATTCCATTAACCCGCGCTCGCAAGAGGAAAGTGATTTACATGTTTTCTTCTTTACTTTCATTCAATGTCATGAATTGACTATGCGCATATACCTACTCAGCGCTATGGCATGAGAAATAGCGGCATTTGCATCATCTTATTACAATACTATCAACTCTAGATTAAATATATTAAATAAATTGTGTTTTCTTATCATAAAAGTTTTTTGGGTTGTCAATGTTATAACAATGTTATAAAATCCACGATTTAATCAAATACCATTTTGTATTATATTTTAAGACACATGAAATGACATGATAAAGTGGTTTAACTCATGTTAATGCAATTTTTTATATGTTATGTTTTGAAATTCTTTCTATAATTCTGTACTTATTTGGCAAAAGGTCCCAGATGCGTTTTTTTATTGTGAAATTGAGTTAAATATTCCAGCAGTATTATTTTTGCACACTTTATATTTTAACAAAACGTTAGAGCTGTACTTTTTTTATACATTTTTTTATGTACAATTGCATTCAACCCCTATTTTTTTAAATTTTGTTGCTTATATATCTTGTCGATAGCGTTATGCTACGTAAATTGACATTTGAAATAAATAATTTTCAACAAAAATAACATTATTATAAATAATCAAAATAATGTAAAAATCCTATTTTTGCTCTCCTGTAAAAATCATAAAAAAAACAGTTGGGACATTTTGCCAAATAAGTACCGAATTAATTAAACTTGTTTAGTGCAAATACTTTTAATTTATTTATTAGCATTAACTCTGTGATCACATCAATTTTTAAAACAATACATACGATATTTCGATATCTTTAATATACCTACTCGCAATAGTTTATTTGCAAGAAAAGAAATGAATAATAAAAGATAATGTTAATAACCATTACTTTCTATGAAAAAACTGTATGATTATAATTAGAGTTGTCTTATTTGAACCTATTTATAATATTATTCACTCCGCTATCAATAGCCCATGCGTGCAAAACAATCACTATGAAATAATAACCTTTTTAGCTTCATTTGCCAATGCATTCCGCATACCTACTTCAGGGTAACATTTTTCGTAAGATGTTTTTTGGATTCCAAAGCTAGCGTCCAAGTGACTCTAATTCCACCTTGTCCATTGAACCGTCAAAACTAAACAGAGTGTGAACGGCGTGACCGCAAATGACCACTTTCACATTGATTTATATAGGAAAACTTTTTTCAAATTTGACTTGTCTGTTTGATAATAATTTATATATTCGATACGAATTTAAAATAAGTGTATGATCGTAACGGAACTGATTATCAGAATCTGACACCGTTTAATTAAAGATTGATCGAGAAATCGGAAAAATTCTCCATTTACTGTATTTATTACGCGAAACGAAATAAGCGATTCGCTGTTTCCGATAAGCCACCGAAAAATGCGCTTAATCTTGATCTTGATCGGTTAATTATTGAAATCGACGATTTCTCTGCATTATAATCGGGAGTACCTACGTACCCGAATAAAAAGAGAAAAACATCTCTAGTCGAAATTAAGTTTATCGTCTGGATAAATAAGAAACTATTTATCGCAACGATACGCACTGAATTTTATAATGTGAAGATTTTAAAATTTCACCGCAATTCGCCCATGACCCATCGCGATTTTAAATTAAGAATTAATAAAATGATTCGTGAATTAATTAAAAACTAATTAATTAGTAATAAAAACGTAATTTATTATCCCGAGTACGTGCTGTTAATTTTTATTATGTATTTGTAATAGAAAAAAAAAGAGAAATGCATTCTCACATTACGCTGGAAAATAACCTTTATGGTTACTTGTTTAATTAATGGAAATTTTATTGAATTTTCTTTACTTCAACAAGCTATCATTAAACAGCATGGCATAAAATTCCAATGTATTAAAGTATGCTATTGTGAAAATATATACCAATAGACACCTTGTTAGCGGCTATTCATGACACAGACCAAATTCTTAACTTTTGAGAGCAAGAAATTTGACTGGAAAGTTTCAAAGAACGAAAGTCGTAACGTAATATAATAAAATAAAGAATAAACACCGGAGAAAGCAGAATGTAAAAATACGCGAATTATATTGACCACAGCGGCAGACAGCGTTGTTCCATGGTCATTCACGTGTTTACGTGCTAACAGGGTTTGATTCACGATAATAAAACTACGTTTATTACTTTGCAACGCTTTTGTAATCATTGCGAATAACGGTACCGCTTATATCACGTAGCGATTCTCTTATTTACATAAACATATGACTTTGATTCGTTAACACGATGTCACTCGGCATACCGGCGATGCCATGAATACGCTTTGAATTGTTTTTGCATAGCATAAACTGAAAATTAAGGTGTGCGACCCAGTACTATGTAGACAAACTATGATTAGCACGACGCCATTTTAATAAACCACTATTTATCAAAGCATTCGTATTACGGTTCTATTTAAAGGATATCCAACAACATAAAATAATTACCTATCGTAAGGAATACATGGAATGCAAATAAGAATAATATTGAATACTACAAAAAAAAAACGAGAATGCGTGATTAATTTTCCTGGTATTATTTTCATTATTTATATAAATAAATATATATTGGTATTTAAAAAATGTTGTTATGATGTGTGTTCATCCCTTTTAAAACTAACATAAATATGATCATAATGACGTTCGCAGAATATTTATTAATTGCATTACAATTATAACAATACCATATGTAAGTTCTTAGAAAATTGGATGACCACATAATATCTCAATAATCGTTTTTTTATGAAAGCAAATCATTTGGATTATCAGTTTAAAATGCAGTTTCAGTTACAATAAAATTCTATCGCTGAAGATAATAAAATAAACCTATTTATATACCTATTATATGTATTTAATTCTCGGATTTTATATTCATATTTAATCATATTTTATACATACTACCATATTGGTTTTTCTGTAATATAAATATTCCAACAATTTAATCGGCTCGTATTTTTAAATAAGTCTGCTTCTATAAAGTCCGATGCGAATATTAATTCGTTCAACTGCGCCTTCGATTGGAATGAGGAAATGATATAATTGCATGTGAAAAAACGTGGAAAATTCCAGTTCTGTCAGAAAAATAGATAAATTCATACTATTATGGCACATTTGTTCTAGAATGTATTAGCTCACATGATCGACTTCTTGTGCGTGTCAGCACATGCAGCATATAACTACCATAGTGCAAGCAATTAACTGTCGGTAGTACTCGTACCAGAAAACTTGTACCAATATTCCTAACTTACTATTTAATAATGTAACTAGAATCAATCAGAGAATGATCCATTTAAGTCAAGTTATGCAAGATAAAAATAATGCATATCTCGAATCTTGGCAGTTTTAACCGCCCTACCTTTGGGTTATTTTTCAAGAAACGTGCAAAAAACAAGCAGGTTTTTTATTAATGAAATTTAATTACATACTAATTTTATTTTTTTAAATTACGAAACGTCAAATACTCGGCCGCACACTTCGCCTGCCCCTTGTAAAACTATCATATTTATGAAGACTTGTGCTCAAGTTTTGATGGCACACGCGCGTATCCCTAAAACTTTGTACATTTTAGGTACATTACTTTTTCTCAAGCCCGTACGTGATACGGGATATCGTAGAATGGTACAGTCAAAGTGAACGTATCATGTACGTTCAAATAGGTAGGGTGGTTGAAGAGAATCAATAAAGTTGTTAATATTTTTTAGCAAAGGCATAACATAATTTAAAAAAAAACGTGTTTATTTTTTTAAACTTTTTAACACTCATTTTATGAATAACATAATTTCCGCAAAGCCAATATATATTTTTTAACAAAACATTTGATAATGTCTTAGAAGGGCGAAACATATCATTCCCATAAAACATAATAAAACTTCTAGAAAACTGACGTTTTCGTTCGTATTAATTGACCAAAATAATTGTATGTCACATATTGTTAAAATGTTATACCTAAATCCTTTCTTATTATTATAATATTGAAAAATTAACGATGCAAGCACAATAATCAAATATTTAATTGTAGCTTAAATCATTATTGAATTCTGGGAAAAACATGTTTCAATCCAAAGCTTTCTTTTCAACGTTAAATATAATAAAAACAAATAAATTATAATAAAACTTCTAGAAAACAGACGTTTTCATTCGTATTAATTAACCAAAATACTTTAATGTCACCTATTGTTTAAATTTTACATCTAAATCCTTTCTTATTATTATAATATTGAAAAATCAACGATGCAAGCACAATAATCAAATATATATTTGTAGCTTAAATCATTATTCAATTCTGGGAATTTTTTTTTTTAACAAAGCTTTCTTTTGAAAATTTAATCATTTCGTGCATTCATCAGGATACTTTTGTATTTGTCCTAATAAAATCATTGTCAACATGCAAATTAGTTGGCGATTTTAGTTTTAACCAGAATGTATTGTTATGATGTTTGATCACATGTTTAAGTACTTTTTTAATAATCACAGGTAAGTACTGAATATTTAGATAGTACACGGATGAAATCTCACTGGATGTTCCTTATGGTGCATTTATATGACCATCAAGATTTTTAATTCATTAACGAACGTATTGAATATGGGAAAATAACAAATTTATTCACCTTGAAAAATAATTGAGTAATACTTTCGGATTTAAAAAAATAATGCGATGAATTTACACAAATACCGAATTACATAATACTACTCAAACGAGCATTCTCTTTTGAACGTGACATTGAAACCGCGAATTAAAATTGTACAAAATAAATTAAATGGTACCTACGTCATTAAATAATGAATCATAAGAGTACACCAATATAGATATATTTTATAATCATATGCCATATTTTACTCATTTAATTTAAACAAAAATCTCATGGGAAACGGCTATTGAAAAATGTTTTTAAATATTGCAACCGAAATTAATTAATGCAGAATGCAAAATTTAACTATTAATAAACTCTTAATAATTAAAATGGGGTTAAATAGATTGTTATGTCGTATGTAAATTTAAAAGAATTAGTATTAGATATGTATCGGTATCAATAATGCCTTCGGGGGTATATAAAAATAAGAAACCAGTGCACTCGTGAAACGTTATTTTGAATTTCGAATACATTCAAATAGCGATCATTGTACCATAGGAATGTATCAAATGTAATTAGTAAATCAAGGAAATACATATACCTACGAGTATACACATGCAATGTTCGTTTGCATAATCTCATGGATATTTTCACCGAATAGAAAATATTCATATGAGTTATTATTGTGAGCTTGTAAGGATGTAAATGTAGGTAGGTAAAAATAGATAGGTACTAAATACTCAAAAACATTTTTTCAAACAAATATTAATAATAATGATTTGACTAATTTGTATAGCGCCGTTTTCGAGCATAACTCACATTAAGGGCGCCTTGACAATGTTTTTGGTCATGAGACACCAGCAATAGTTGTAAAACTAAGTAAGTAGTTTCGATTTATATGCCACATATAATGAGACTGCAAACTTAGTCTGATTTTTTTGGCATTGGTGCCTATTTTATTACATCCATTCATATGTATTTAGAAAATGTTTTAATAATTTGAATCATAAAGCTATGAAGAAATGCGATAATTAATTCACAATATAAATAGAATTGTATTTATACAGATAGTTTGGATATAAATTAATGTTAAAAACAAATATTATTGTCCGAATAAGTTGTAATATTTTCATTGTATATCATTATACGCGATTATACAAAACTTTTTCACGATTGAAATTCATAAATTATATAAACTAACTAACTAACTAACTAACTAATCATCACGCCGTCTCCTGGAGAGGTAGGCAAAAAGAAAGGAACGCCACACTATTCTGTCCTGATATACTTTTCTCTCGCTTCCTCTACATTCATACACCTTGTCATGCACGCATGTCGATTTTCCCGACTCCTCACGTGACCGACATTTCATATTTGATTAATTTGATTGTGCCACGTTATCCTCGGCCTTCCTCTATTTATAGTTCCGTTCACGTCGTTTTTACCTTCTTCACCATTCTGTCTTCACTCATTCTTTCCATGTGTCCAAAACATCTTAACGACCCTTTCATTATTTTGTTCATAACATTTTCATTCGCACCGCATTCACTTCGTATACTTGCATTTGACACTCGTATCATACTCGTATACAGATTTACCACACATTCGCCTTAGAGATCTCATTTCTACTGCATTTATTCTACTTTCATCCTTCTTTTGCCAGTTCCATGCTTCACTTCCGTACATAAGGGTCGGCACAAGAACAAATTATATAAATATTTGAAATATGGTTAAACCATTTATCAACTGTATTTTAACTATCAAATGTTTGATAAGATTATGCGTGTGTATCGCATTATATTTCATAATCAAAGCAAACTTAAAAGAATTGATTCAATTGTTTGCTTTTTGCGTTCCCGCCTTTGAGGTGTGATAATTATTATTAATGTCTCAGATGTTGTATAGAGCAAATAAAAAACCGTGGGTAAAGTCAATTAAATTTCAAATCACACCTAATTTAATAAAATGGAGTCTTCTGTGTGTAATTCAGGCCATCTGAGATATTTTGACATAAGGTATATATTTATTGTATTCTGGCTGCGGTGACGAAAAGGATTTCTTCGAGATCTCGCAATGGACTTGACTTAATTTTACGCGAATTAGACATAACAATGCTATCACTGGCTGATGTTGCTTTGTCTGAGTACCAATAATATAAACAGCACTTGGGCAAGTCTCTGGCGGCATTCTACGTGGTTTTTGTCTTTCATGGAAGTGTGTAAAAGCATACAAAGCAAAACATTATATAATTCGCTCTGTGATGGTAATACAAAATAATATTTTATCAATGTTTAACTAACTTAAAACTTTGGCACGAAATTTATTAAAATTGTAAAAGAGACATTCTTAAAATAGATTCTGACGTATTATAAACTCCATATCTAATATTAAGAAAAATGAAGAAAATGTTTTTTTTTAAGTTTCATTATATTTGATAATTTCTCATCACTTCTATAAAATAAAATTAAAATAACCCTTTGTTCTTTGAACAATGATGTAAAACTCAATATTAAATAATTAATACGAATGAAAACGTCTGTTTTCTAGAAGTTTTATTATAGCTTACGGAAATTACATGTTTCGTCTTTCTAAAGCAGTATCAAATGTTTGTTACAAAATATTAATAAACAAACATGATCAAACATTCGATAATGCCTAAGAAAGGCGAAACATGTCATTCCCATAAATTGTAATTAAACTTTTAGAAAACATACGTTTTCATTCGTATTAATTAAAATAAAACTTGTAAAAAAACTGACGTTATGATCAATGTTAAACATTTTAACAACATGAATTAATATATAATACTAGGAAATCCTACATTTATATTTTAAATTTGAATCAAATTAATTTTATATTTATAAACAGACTTGTATAAAAAATACGAATTGAAAATAAAGTTTTAAATTATTTAAATTTATTTATAAATTTTGATTCAAATCGATTATGATATATCAATTCATTCAATGACGAATTATTCATATTTTGCCATCAAATATTTATTAATGAAATAAATTATAACTAGAAAATAATTGTTTTATATGTTTTTTTTTTACATACAAAGTTTGCATTCTATGTTCGTGTGTATCTTCCGATAGAATGTATGCACGAAAGATAATATGCGTGAGAACCTTTTCTTGTGATTTCTTGCGGAATACACTCGGTATTTACATTATTTTGCATACTAGAAATGCAAACACATAAGAGTTGCATAAAGCTACCTAAACTTCCTATTACCAAACAAGAGCCTCGGTATCGAAGAGTGTCAAAATAAAATTTAGTATACTTTAGAACACATCGCACTAATGCATAATATACAATTATTTGTTTTTAGTGCGGCATATTAACTTTCTCCGTCGGGTCGGTGGCAAAAAACAATAAACATTTCGGACCCACCTGCTCTCCATGGTTCGTCTTAACGTACACCGGTTATCTTCTTGCAGGCGGAGATGTCGGCGATGGTGCTTTCCCGTGGCAACTGAATCCGAAATTGCTTTCTCTGGTCTTATAACCGAGAAGTAAATGGAATAGCGCCATCCCCGGAGCGGGCGCTGTGGAAGCTATCGCCCGTACCTACCGCTGTCCATTGCTCGACACCAGACATTCGCGCGCCTCGGGTGCGATCATTCATACTGAGTTTGAAATTCGAACTATAGAACTGTGATTTTATCAAATAACATTGAAAAATCTAAGACGACAAAAAACACGTATGTTATAACTAACAAAATGACACATGGTGTCCTTAAGTACTTTCCACTCGTAACATCAAACGCACTGTAAATACATATAAAGGACCTTAGATACTTTTTTTAAAGTTTCAATCCTAGGGATTGGTTTGCAGCAAAGGCTTATATATTTGCTGGTTCTTAAGATGCCAATTGGGCCTTTTTTAATGTGATATTTTCCAGTTGCTTTCCATATTCACATGATACTATTTGTAGCTAAAAAAACTAGTAGTTTTAAATAAATTTGTACAATCGCTAATACCTGTAGGTATATAATGTTTGGAAATTTACATGTAAATACCAGATACAAAGCAGTATTACCACCAAAGCCAACCCATAAATAAATAAAAACAAACAAATCATCACGCCGTTTTCACGTGGGGGTAGGCAGAGAGAATGGACCGCCATACTACTCTATCCTGGCACACCTCACATTCATACAGCGAGTCATACACGCACGTTGATTCGTCCGACTTCTAACATGACCAACCTTTAAAATTTGATTAATTTGATCATGCCATGTTTTCCTCGGTCTGCCTCGACTCCGTACTCCATTTACATCATTAACGTATACTTTCTTAACCATTCTTTCTCCATCCATGCGCTCCATATGTCCGAACCAGCGCAGCGATCCTTTCATAATTTTGTCCATAATACTTTCTTCAAAAATAAATAAATAAACTAAAAATAAAAGTTTTTCATTTACAATTTGTTAATTTCAAAAATAAAAATAAACTCATTTCACTGATTACTGTTGTGCAAAACTAACATATTTTTTGGAAACTAAGTGCAAAAATAACGAAAATATTTAAGCAAATCACTATTTTTGTTGTTGGATTGTCATATAGCGTTATATCTGTATACTCGTATAACACGAGTTTGATGATAAATACGTACATATAAACAAGATGATTTATATTTTAAAATTAAAATTACCATGAAATATTAAATCGGCTTATCCCACTACATAATCAAAAGGAAAGTGATAAATGTTTTAAGTCTGCCAAGAAAATATTTTTACTTCACCATATTTATCCACAGTGAAAATACTTATCAAGTCAACGAGGAAGAACTTTCGGTTTTAATTTTATCCAAATTTCATTATGATTTTTAATGAACTTTTAACTTACGTTCACCATTATTTTCTAATAATTTTCTTTTCTATGACAGGTGCATTCTTTATCGATCATGAGGCTCCTCAGATTTTTCACGAATTCATAAAAAAAGCACAAATGTTGATATATATTTTTTTGTACTTAAGTTATTTGGTTTATGTAACTTTGTTTTGTCAATATAGAAATAAATCTTATATAATTACACAAAATTACCAGGAATAATTTGAAACCGCACAGGAAAGAACTCATTTTTTAATTTAAAAAAAATTATTTGATTTATGATTTGACGAGTTTTCGGATTAGATTTGGTTGTTTTTAATTGTATGTGTTTTGATGAAATTTTTTTTTTAGTGACAATTAAGAACAGGCACACTCTTTATTGACAACGAGGCTCCCATATTTTTCATAAATTCACAAAATAACGCCAACACTGACGTCACCTTTGATGTGTTTAAGGTTACCGCATACAAGGCCAGCGCAGCCTTTGGGCGGATGAGAAGGAGAATATTTGACAACCATGACCTCAGAAAGGACACCAAAGTGCTTGTTTACAAGCCCGTTGTCCTGCCAACACTCCTGTATGCCTCGGAAACATGGACCCAATACAGAAGACACATAAAAGCCCTAGAGCGATATCACCAGCGCTGTCTACGTAGGATCCTAAATGTGAAATGGCAGGACAAATGATAGCATACTTGCTGAGGTCAATATGACAAGTATTGAGGCTGCCATTATTCAGAGACAACTGCGCTGGGCTGGTCACGTCGTCAGAATGCCTGAGACAAGACTCCCAAGGAAGATTATGTACTCTCAGCTTACCCAAGGGAAAGAGGAGGAGGAGAAAAAATACACCACTGGGAGACGGTGACGGCTCCATTAGAAGCGCCTTCCCCTGCCCCAGAAGCCTCAGAATTTGTGGGTCCAGGATCGAGCTCTTCAGTCACATGCAGACCCACAACCGTGAAGGACAGTCTTCCTCGGACACGAGGGACAGCCGATGATGATTTAAGGTTACCATATTTACAATGTGCATAATTCCACACCAAGTTTATTGATGTTAAAGCATCATTAAAACATTACATTTTAATCTGTTCAATAATATGATAATCTAAAGTACAGAACGCTTGGCTCCTGATCTAGGAGATTTGGGTTCACAAGACACTACCAGATTCCTTCTTCATAATAATTAACTATTATCTGCTCATATTGGAGATTGTATAATAAATTCTAATACTATTCTTGGTGATAAACTTAAAAAAAATATACAAAACAATAAAATAAATTTCCATTTCTTAATTGGGTTACAAGTCCACCTATAATTTATGCATAATATTTGTGTATGTACTAATTGCCAATTCATATATTTTCGTCACCAAGAAAGACTTTAAGTACAAATAACCCATAAAATAAAGATTGTGTGAAGACGCTAAGAAGGTAAAGTATTTTCAATTAACATATAAAGTTAATAGAGCACCAAAGTCCTGGTTTTTATTTGGTTCACAAGATTTGGAACTTGGCTTAGTCTAACACAATAATCAGCGAACCGATGACTTCGCGTTATTATAAAACCGCTTGATGGTAAGTAATGTAAATGTTATCTACTCGGAGCGTTTCTACAGAGGTGTGGTGCAGCAAAGATACAAAAAATTCTGCCACTGCAATTTGTGTATAAATTCTCTAATAAATTTATTTCGATAGATGAGCTGCCCGACCATATCTATATTTACCTAAACTTAAGATCTAGAAAAAACCCAAAGATATCTAAATTTTTTTTTAACTAACTAAGTAACCATCACACCGTCTTCCGAAGGGGTAGGCAGAGAGAATCGACTGCCAAAATTTTCTTTCCTGACATATTTCTCTTGCTTCCTCAACATTCATACACGACTCCTCGCGTGGCCGACATTCAATATATGATTTATTTTATCGTGCCACGTTTTCCTCGGTCTTCCTCTATTTCTAGTTCCATTTACATCGTTAACATATAATTTTTTACCATTCTTTCTTCATTCATTCTTTCCATGTGTCAAAACCATCTTAATGATCCTTTCATTCTTTTGTTCATAACACCATCATTTGCACCTCATTCACTTCTAATATTTTCATTCGATACTCTATCATACACAGAGTATCTACACATTCGTCTAAGACATCTCATTTCTACTGCATTTATTCTACTTTCATCCTTCTTTTGCCAGTTCCAAGATTCCATTCCATACATAAGAAACTTTTTTTTATAAAGAAAATACTATGAAGAAGATACCGTGTTTGGAACAAGGATCCAGACGGCTATCTCAAGCTAGTTCATATGTTAGTGCTATCTCAAACTAGTTCATAGGTTAGTGCTATCTCAAGCTAGTTCTTATGTTAGTGCTACCTCATTTTAGTTCATAGGTTAATGCTATGTCAAGCTAGTTCATATGTTAGTGCTATGTCAAGCTAGTTCATATGTTAGTGCTATCTCAAACTAGTTCATATGTTAGTGCTATCTCAAGCTAGTTCACATGTTAGTGCTATCTCAAGCTAGTTCATATGTTAGTGCTATCTCAAGCTAGTTCATTTGTTAGTGCTATCTCAATTTAGTTCATAGGTTAGTACTATGTCAAGCTAATTCATATGTTAGTGCTATGTCAGGCTAGTTCATATGTTAGTGCTATGTCTCAAGCTAGTTCATATGTTAGTGCTATGTCTCAAGCTAGTTCATATGTTAGTGCTGACGAGTTGTAGGGTCATTACCTCATCACCTGATCATTAACGCCAGTGTCAAAGTAAATTGAGAATGGAAGACTGGTGAATTTCCAGCGTTATAAAACTGGAGTTACGAAGCTAAGGAAGGCAAAGCCAACAGAAAACCCTCAGGAGAAAACAAGGGTAAACCACTCTGGATATCATTCCCTGTGTCATCACTATGAAAATGAATCAAGATAAGGCTCCGAGTCTAGGAAAACCCTTGAATGGGTCAGGAATGCTAGTAAACATTAACTCCTTCAGACCTGAATTATTGATAATGGTCTTTTCTCAACTTTGACAACTGTCACTACAAAAGTGACAATTAATTCGATTGCTGAAAAAAAAATCATAGCTTGTTTATGTAATAAATTTTTTATCGTAAAAAAATTGTTCATGCACAAAGAAAGGTAACATATTTAAAATAACAATTTTAAAGGTTTCAAATATAATGTGCATAATTCTGCACAAAGGGTCTGAAGGGGTTAAAGAATTGTTTCGAGCTGACCGGAACAAAGATGCCTTGTCGAGACCTGACACGACACCGGGAAAAGAAGAAGAACAGATACCCATGCTTATCTAAAAACTAACGTTTCTCTATTAAAATATATATATATTATTAATAATGATTTTTTACAATATATAATTATAAAAATAGTCTTTGTAATCAATGATTACTCTTACACATTTGCAAAATAATTTAATTACGAGTACGAGTATATATGAATAAAATCCAGCGTAAAAGCATAATTATATAGGGTGTTTTTTTAGAGGATTAGTTTTTAAACTGGCAACATTGTTTCTACAGACTGTCAATTTGACAGTTGACATTTGATTTGTAGTCGGTACGTTTTTCCATTTTACCATGAATAGACAGACGTCAGAACAGCGGTTGCAAATTGTGCAAATTTGTTTTGAAAATAATGGTTCGGTTCACCAAACTTATCGTGCACTACGTCCATTTTACGGTCGACATAATCGTCCATCCGAGCAAGTTATTCAGAAGATCATGGATCGTTTTCGCACCACGTACACTCTAGTGGATAATACGCATCCACAAAGACGACAATTATTGTCGAAAATTGGACTTCACGATTGCGCTTCATTCAAGCTAGCCGTGGCGCTCATATGCTCGAAATCATATTTAAACAATAATGGCATAAAATTATCTATTATAAAAGCCAATATCATAGACTATAACATTATTTTAATGTGTGTTTTTCATTTTGAATATGTATTGTATACCTCTATAATTTGTAATAAATGATTACTCTTACACATTGGCAAAATAATTAAATTATTTGCGAATAAAATCCAGGGTACAGGCATATATAAATATTATAGTAAAAATGACTGTAAAAAATACGCAACGTTAATGTGTCACTTTTATTTATTTATTTAAATGTACACGACACTGTAGACATTTTGAACATTCATAACAATTAAAAATAACATGGCTATAAAAAATTTATATGTAAATAATTAAACAACTTCATTTGTATAAACAAAAATATATATAATATATAAATCGAATAATCCGGATGCTTAGTTTTCCGGAAATGATCAGTTCGGTTATAGAACACAATAAGAAATATTAATTTCGCACGAAGTGATGTAACATTAAACATTATAAGAAAATTTATTGTACTTTTTTACGCGTTAATTAGTTATGAAAATAAGTCAATATATTGTAAAACTAAGTTATTAAATTATTTCGTCATATAATGTTTTGAAGTTTATAATTTACCAACAGCTTTACCTTGCATACAATATAAAGTTCTATTTATTACTTGGATCACCATATTAATTAAAACAGACATTTGTGTATTTTGATATGCCAACCAATAACAAGCACAAATCACATTATTAATTATTTTCGACTTTTAAATAAAATGTTTTAAACAAATCACACTTTCAGTTTCATTTTAGTAACTGGAGTTCTTTGAAATGTAATGCAACAAAGATATTTCTATATTGCATTCTGACACACTGTGAACTGGGAAAATTAGATACGCGCTGTGTAGCTTCAATTTGTCTTGATGCGGAAGTTGTTATACGTATATATCGGAATGGAGTGCTGATTTTTGAAGACCGTTTTGTCGATTCTACTCTGCGGACTGCCCGTCGTCTGCAGCCAGCGCTTCATGAGCCCCAGCGCCCTACTCGGGCCCTGTATGCGCCCTTTCACAGTCCCAGACGAGGAATTTTTCACCCAACCTCGGACTCCTAGCTCCGTGGCCTTGCGTGTGGTGTACTTCCTGAAGAATACGCCTTGGACTTTACCGAATACTTCAAATTCGACACTAATCAAATTTTCCATCTCGTGACACTTCTGCGCACACTTTAACCGGATGTAAACAATCGAAAGCGTGTATATCAATAATAATGACAGATACTTTAGATTTGGAACGAAATCATTATAAAATATCAAATTATTGGGTACTAAATGGTACCTACCGACTACATGAACCTACTTAATACAAAATAAAATCATGATTATCGGGCTTTTAGAAATAAAAATATAATATTCCGTGCGTACCAACGTTTAATAGACGATTATTAATGTTTTGTCCTTCTTTGCACGTGTTTAATCGATAAATTTTACCACGGGTTTAACACCATTGCGTGTCATATTTTGGATTAAAAATAACAAGCTTTATTTTATGAATAGAAAATAACAACAAAAAATACATTTTCCTAATATTTTGGATTCAAATATAAAAAGATTTATTTTAAGAATAGAAAATACCTGATGAATCTTTTCGTTTAATAATATTAGTAATTTTTTCATATATTCATTTCAGTCGCATTTTAATGCTTCATGAACTTAGCAAAAAAAAATACAGAATTTATCGTTGAATACTGGAGAGACATTACAAATGAGGAGGTTCTCCAAAGAACCAAAGGAGGAAGGCACCTGCTCAAGACCTTGTCCGAAAGGCGTGCAAGATGGATCGGCCATGTAATACGACAAGAAGGCCTCGTGCATGCCATAATGGAGGGTATGACCGAGGGGACAAACTCTAGGGGACGCCCACGCCGAGAGTACCTGGAGGACCTGTTGGTGGACGTGCGCTGCTCATCATATGCAGATTTCAAAAGAGCCGCACAAGACAGGGAAGAATAGAGGAAATTGCTGCAAACCAATCCCAGGATTGAAACCAGAGAGAGAGAGAGATTTAAATTTTAAACCACTCATCACTGATAATTTTTACAAAACCTATAATTATGGTAAAGATATGGTGCGCTAATATATACATATTAACGGGATGATTTTAGTAAAAATATTAACGATAAATAATAATGATTACATTGGCACGTTTTTAATCCTTTCATTGCGATCAAATAATACGTTGAAATATTTCTTTACATCTAATCTAGTAATCGATGAATTAGTCGATATGATTTTGAAAAGTGCATATTAATAACTTTCTACATCAGACTCGAGCAAATCTCTTTTTCCTTTATGATATAAATGATAGTTTTTTTATTCAAATAAGCAAGTCAACGTATTCTAATAATGAGCAAAGTTTTTCAACTCCTATTTGCAATTTCGGGTTATTTTTAACAATATTAGATATCATAACAAAAAATAACGATTAATATATTGTGTCAACATATACCTACATGGATATTTTAAACCTATATCATAATTTGATAAAAATGTTTTACCCATCGAACATATTAACAAAATAAAAAGATTTCAGGTTATTTCAGAAAAACGAGTGAACGATTTATTGAAGAAGAAATAATTTTCATTTTGCATTTTTTTTAATTGCACCAAAATGATAGTTTATTCGGGCGTCTTTAAAAATCAATGAAGGTATCAAGACTATAACTTATATTTTTAATTCAATCTTTCAGTTAATTTGGTATACGAGTATATCAGATCTATAACAGGATAAAAAATATACATAAGTATAGACATTTTATGACAAAGAGTGTCGTAATACCAATTTTCATTATTCATCATACTGAATATAATGTTAGTAATTTAGGTACCTATAATATAAAGCTTGATAAAAAAAGGTAAAACTAAGGTAATGCACGTGGGTAGAGATGAGCGCCGGATGAGTATAGAGATGGCTGGAGCTGCGATCGGGAACGTAAAGTCTTTTGTTTACCTGGGGAGCTGCATCACACGGAATGGTCGATCAAAGAAAGGCTCGATAGTCGTATCCACCAGCCTAAACTTGCCTTTAACAAAAAAAATCTAAAATATTCAAGTTCAACAACATACTCGTAGATCTAAACTTCCGAAAACAACTTATATAAACATTGGTGTGGAGTGTTTTACTGTACGACTGCGAGACTTGGTGCCTGGGCGAAAGAGAGCGCAAAAGGCTGGAGGCATTTGAGATGTGGACCTACCGACGAATTGCCCATGTTTCATGGAGGGACCACATTACAAATGAGGAGGTTGTCAGCAGAGTTGAAGAGAATAGGCACATGTTGAACATTATAGCGGAAAGGCGCGTGAGATGGATTGGTCATGTGTTGCGACACGAATGTTTCTTGCATGATGTATTGGAGGGAATGGTCGAGGGATCGATTGGCAGAAGACGACCTCGCCAGGAGTACCTAGACCAGATTTGCTGAGATATGGGCTGCACCTCTTATGCGGAGTTGAAGAGAGTTGCCGAGGACCGAGCGGAGTGGAAGAGGAGATGCGTCGCCTTGCTGCAGACCAATCATTAGATTGAGACCGGAGAAGAAGATAAAAATGAGGAAGTTTCCAAAAAAACTACACAAGTGACTAAGTAATTATCTTTTAACCCATGAACATGCCATATACTTTTCTCTCAATAAAATAGAACGATTTTCCCATCTAATCGAATGGTGATCGTATATTATAAATGCATTTAGCAGAACAATTTACGTACTATACATGTTATATATGTCTATCTTTGAATACCAAAGTAATAATCGACTTGCAATTAAATTTCACCTACAAGAAATTTTACGCGTTGCGGTTAATTTCATTTTCGGTTTCATCGTAGATGCAAGGAACAACTACCAAATTATACATTAATGTATATTACAATGATATTATTGATTTTTGGAACTCTGAAATAAATACTTGTAATGGTCGTTTATCAGAATATTTCTATTAAATTACTGATCACTTCGGAGATGGTAGATACTGTACATTCTCAAAGCATTTATTTGTATTTGATTGAAGTCTTTTAAAAAAATCATATCTATTAAAAACATATTATTTTAAATTTCGGATAATATAAAAAAAATGGTTCGTTCAAATTACAACGGTCCGAAAAGAGTAAGGGCGTACCCGTGGCTCTATAATTAAAACATTAACAGATGAAACTTTATGACTTTTTTTTTTTTAGTTTATTTTCATGTGTGGCCCACTTTATTCCCAGCCCCGGTACCTACAGCATAAACAAAATTCAAATACACAGATGGCTTATAACTGTTCATTTGAATAGCCTATGTCATACCGTATTTTTATTCCAATGACAGTACTCCGCTGTCAGAAACTGTCAGGCCAATCGGTTTTTTGAAGTTCTATATTCGCAATTTTATATTAAACCAGGGAATGATAATTAAACGTTAAAATGGAAATTGAAAACGAGGAAAGTTCTATTTCAGATGATATAAACTGTAAATCCGAAGGAGATTCTGGATTTAAAGATGTCAACGATAGAAAAAATATTGACGACATTGCTGCTCCTTCCGACTTGAAATTTGATAATGGTATTTTTGCTGTTTGATTTATCCTTGACTTGATTTGAATAATATTAACACGATTTTTCTGCGTACCTTTTAATTTTATAATATAGGTTATATGTATTTTTTCTAATCTGTAAAACTTTCACTTTTTCAGTTGAAAGTAATGTCGAATATTCTCTGAAAAAGAGTGTTTTGGAAGCCGCTCTGAAAAATTCTAATATTACGGTCGAACAATGGAAGAAATACGCCAAAAGCCCAGGAGGACTGATGTCAGGTTAGTCATATCGTTTCCGAAGTAGATAAATCATTTATCTCATCAGTTCATAATGCAAATGGGTTGAATGCATACTTTCGTTTCTTAAACAGGAATCTTATATTTGCAACCATTTATCGGAATCAAAGCTTTCAATTGTTTTTACTTTGTAATGTTGTTTCCATGAACTGTGACATTTGCAATGCTTGTGAGCGATGTATTCTAAAATGGATTATTATAATTTGATTATATTTCGGGTATTTATTTTTTAGATCAAATTCGAAGCACTATTTGGCCGAAGCTAGTTGGTGTAACTGAAGCTGAAATTTCAGAGGCTCCTTCATTGTCCTCTTTGTCAGAGCATTCTGAATACAACCAGGTGGTGTTAGACGTAAATAGATCTCTTAAAAGGTTTCCTCCGGGAATCCCTTACGAGCAACGAGTGGCCCTACAAGACCAGCTGACGGTTCTGATTCTTCGGGTGATAATTAAATACCCTCACCTCCAATACTACCAAGTATGTTAAACAATATCATTACAAACTACATTTCTTTAACCCTTTGGTTGCCGAAATCCGATATATCGGCTTTCGCTACACCGGCTAGAAGTGACGAATCCAACGGATCAATGTCATGATTTATAAAAGAATCATATACGATTTAGATACGTGTTTCTCTGGAAAGTAAACCATTGTTTACACAATGTGAGTTTTGGTGAATAGAACAAGCAGCACCTTGCTTAGATTATGTTAAAATAACTCAGATTTTTTAAATATAATACTCTAAATAAGTGTAAAACAAAATGGTGCTGTGCTAGCATATGGGTACCAGAATTTTTTATACAATCTCCAATGTAATCAGAAGCAATGACACATAGAACAGAATTAATCCAGGTCAATCAATCCAGTCCAGGATTGAACCCAAGTCCCCTGGATTGGAATGCAAACATTGTGTGCCCTAGACCACCATGCCCTCAAAGCACATTTAACTTTGTCAAAATATGACCCACCTAATTGCACGACTGACGACATTCGTGGCCGAGTGGTAAATGCTTCGACTGCCACACCGAAGGTCCCGGGTTCAATTCTCGGCGATGGCAATGTGTTTGTCACGCCGTCTTTAGTCTGGTGAAGAATTCACATATTGAACGGCGATAAAATGGCGATACATTGGCTACCTATGGCTACCATATCACGAGAATCAATTTGAAAGCTGTACCCTTTACATCAATTAGGCTTGCACTGTAATGATGTAAAGAGCGATTTAACAAAATAATAATAATAATAATAAATAAAATATTTATATACTCGTATTGATGACAAATTGAAATAAAACTATGAAAATAGAGATTCATAAGTTTCTCAATACTATGAGTCTTAGTAATGATTGATATATATCTTAATATAGACCGTATGAAATTCCAAGTGAAATTAATTATGATTTTGTACAATTTAAACTATTTTGCACTACCTGCTTTTTCGAAAATCTATCTGAATAAAATATAAATTTATCTTTTTGCTAAGGGCCACCTTAATGGAGCATATTTGTGGATATTGCACTAATATACAAAATAGATGTTAATTACCAACTTGAGTTTACCCTCTCGACCTTAAATTATTAAATGAGTCATATTGTTTACAGGGTTACCATGATGTGGCAATTACTCTGCTGCTGGTGTGTGGAGAGCGTGCATCCTTTCCGCTGTTGTGCCGCCTGTCGCATGGAGAGGGGGCCCATCTGGCACCCTTTATGAGCACCACCATGCAGCCCACCCAACATCTTCTTAACTTCCTCCATCCCCTCATTAAGACTGAACACGAACAACTTGCTGAGTTTTTATACCGGTAAATGCGTAAAACATACTATAATTAGGCATTTTAAACTTTAGTGGAATAATATTTTCTTCTAGACTCAAAATTTAAGTTTGAAAGAATTATACAAAAAATTTAGAAACCTATTGTACAGTATTGTTCGAATTAATGTGAACACAAGTGATAATTAAAAAAAATGACATTTATTAGTTATAGAACAAGAAAACAGAGAAATTAATACAATTTAAGTTGTTTTAATAGAAAATGTGTCCTCCCTTGACTTTTATAACTTTTTCAACACGTTTTGCCAATAAAGCCTTAATTCACTCAAAACACAATAATTCTTAAAAACAACAAATGCAACACATCTGTAGCTTGCTATGTGTATATTTCATGTCATTACTCACTGACTGACTGAACAGTAAAACAAAATGGCCGCTTCTTTGACATAGGAGTGTTGCCAACTGTGAAAAAAAATGTAAAATAGTGAAAATTTGTATGTGTTCACGTTTTTAATGAATCAGTACTAATTTATAGCAATGAAATAAGTAACCACATCATCAAACATTATTTAATATTATTCTTAATACGGAAGGGAAGCATGGAACTGGTAAAAGAAGGATGAAAGTAGAATAAATGCAGCAGAAATGAGATATCTTAGACGAATGTGTGGATACTCTGTATGACAGAGTGTCAAATGAAAATATAAGAAGTGAATGTGGTGCGAATGATGGTGCTATGAACAAAATAATGAAAGGGTCATTAAGATGGGTTGGACAGCGGCGGTACTCCCATAGAAGCCCAGATGCCCGGCTTGCGTAAGAAATTTTGAATCAAAACCCCCAAATCTAAGTAATCGTACCCCGCATAAACCAACAACCCACCAAATCACCTTCCAACAATGTTCCCATCAAGATGTAAGAGGAATAACCACAAGATCTGAACCTGTGTAAGCCAGAAGAGGTTTTGCTTCAAAATTTCTTACGCAAGCCGGGCTTCTGGGCTTCTATGGGAGTACCGCCACTGGGGTTGGACACATGGAAAAAATGAATGAATAAAGAATGGTAAAAAAAGTATATGTTAATGATGTAAATGGAACTAGAAATAGAGGAAAACATGGCACGATCAAATTAATCAAATATTGAATGTTGGCCACGTGAGGAGTCAGAGAAATCGACGCGTGTGCATGAAACGATGTATGAATGTTGAGGAAGCGATAGAAATATGTCAGGAAAGAAAAGTGTGGCACTCTATACTTTCTGCCTACCCCTTCGGAAGACGGCGTGATGGTTAGTTAGTTAGTTAGTTAGTTTTTTTAATTTTACCCAGAGTAGATAGTCGATGTATCTTGTATTTAATACTTCATTAAGAATTTATTTACCAATTAATTAACTTTTTTTTTTAAAACAGTTTAATGTCTACTTTTATTAGCTCTTTTTCTTTGCATTTTACAATACATTAAGTTATTTGATAGCATGACACAGCATATTTAGTACACTATTATTTTTAAAGTTATCTTCAAATTCATTAGCATAATATGTTCAATTTATCTTGATTTGCTGTATTATGTTGTCGTATTGTATTTACGAGGATTGTATAGCAAATACCTGGCCTCAGCGAGAGATAACACTACTCATATAATCGCAAATATTTCATTTCTATATTAGAAAATTTTCCGCATATGAGTGCCATGATTGATCCCAATTTACCATAAAAGGATAATCGTAACAATTTGGAACAATCGTAACAATGGAATATTTAGCTATGTTTAAGTGCAATTTAAACAACTTTTGGTATTTTAATTTATAACTAGATGAAAAAAATATCTATTACAATATCACCAGAGGTCAAGGAACAGTCTAAACCAGTGATTCCCAAAGTGGTCTACATAGACCCCCAGGGGGCTACGACTACTTGCAGGGGGTCCATGACAGTTGCAAAAAATATTGGGGGTCCACGAGATGCTTCAACTAAATTGAAGCCGAATATTGAATTGAATTTTTTTTTAGCTCATTTGTGAATAATTGGACACCGAAATCATTGGCGACCTTTTTTTTTTAGGTCAACAGCGACTTCCGGTTAGTAGATACAGAAATCGTTAGCATCCTTTTTTTTAGCTCGACAATGACTTCCGGCCAGTAGATTTCGGCAGAATTTTTTCTAGCAATCGATTCGAAAAATCATTTAGAAAAGCAGGGGGCTACATGAGATAGAAAAAATCGGTAAGGGGTCTACGGGACAAAAATGGGAACCTCTGGTCTAAACAGTAGATTTGTCGTGGCAAATCTGTGCTGAAGAAGGCCAAGGTGACCTAATCCACCAACAAGTTCATGGCCACAGTTTTTAAAGATGAATGTAGCATAATCCACGTCATCCTTGTAAAGGGAAAAATGATCAACTGCAAATATCATTATTTTTTTAAATGTTTTTTTAATGTTTTTTAATGTTCAGAAATGGTTCTGCAATGTATTAAAGAAATGAAAACTTGAAAAATATAATTGCTTATAGTATACATGATTATTATTTTATTTTCCAGGTCGACGGTTGGGACCATGTTTGCCTTACCGTGGTTCTTGACATGGTTTGGACACAGTTTGAATCGCTACACAGATGTAGTCAGGCTTTACGACTACTTCCTCTGCGCTCCACCAATGTTCCCCATATACGTTACAGCAGCCATTGTATTGCATAGGTCACCGGAAATATTTCAACTTGATTGTGATATGGCATCTCTGCACTGTTTCTTATCGCAGGTAATAAACTTATTGTATTGGAAACTGCATTAAGTTGTTAAATCTCAGTCTGATAATCTTTAATAGAACTTGAAACTCCGATAATAGAAAATGATGCAGCTGGAAAGATGGTGTTTATGGTGATCGTTCATAAATATATATGTTGAAAAAATGAACATTCATGCAAAACACGTTGTATGGATGTAGATATGACTGGAAAAATATTGTAGGATAGAGTGTTGTGATTCATACTCTCTTTCTACTCCTTTCTAGAAGTAATGATGGATACTTAGCTACTATATTATAACAATATATTTTTTATATTCTTTTTAGTTTTTTATTGTGCAATTTCTGTAGTTTCGAAGGAATAAATATATTTTTTTAAATCATCACGATTAAACGTGTGATAAAAATTGTTTATTATTTTAGCTTCCTGAGGATCTTCCATTTGAAGATATTCTGGTCAAAGCTGCAGCATTATACAAGGCGCATCCTCCGGAAGAGATAGAATGTGATGTCTTCTTGATGGAGAAGAGAGAGTATGTATAATTTTGACTTTATTTTTTGCACTGAAACAAGTTTGCTTCTAAATTAAATTATTATTCAGTATCAAAGCAATATTTATTTGACTATGTTTGAAACCATTTTTATTATTTTAGCTAAAAGTTTTAGTTTATTGTTTCTTGAACAATGATGTAAAACCCAATATTATATAATTAATACAAATGCAACCGTCTATTTTCTAAACGTTTTATTATATTTTATGGGAATAAAATGTTCTGTCTTACTAAGGCATTATCAAATGTTACATTTGATTATTACAAGGGGAAACATGCCATTCCCATTAAATATACAAAAACATCTAGAAAGGAGACGTTTTCATTTGTATTAATTGATTCAAAGTTTAGTGTAACAATTAATTAGGACATTGCAGGAGATGCCTATTGGTGGCGATGGGGTTCGCAACCCATCACACTGCATCTCCCGCGGGGCGAAAAGAGAAGGATGGAGTGCCGCATCGGTTAAAGTGTGACAGTCCATTCTTTCTGTGCTGGTTGTTTGCATGTTTTGTTTAAACTATTCACATTTACATTCATGAATATGTGTTTGACTTATTAGGGAACAGCTGCGTAAAGAAGAGGAAGAAAGAGCCAAGAAACGGCAGATGGCGAGGATGGCTGGAAGAGCAGCAGGTGGTTCACGGTTTGTTCTAAAGTTACGGCAGATCCGGCGGTTTGTCAACGAAACACCCCTCCTGGCTATAGTGCCTCCGCGCTACCGTGCCATTCTGGCCACCGCTACGCTGATTGTCGGCGCCTATGCTATTTACAAGAGTGATTATACAAATTTTAATTACATCAGATAGCATAAACATTCCTACATGATTGTGTTTCTGAGGTTCTAGTTGTAATCCTCAGCCATTCCTCGGCGTTATTCTTATATTTTTTCTACTTGTAACCATTTGAAATTTATTTATGTTAATAAATTCTTAATGGGGTATTTTTCAGCGATTCATGCTTTAAATTTAGTATCATTTCACTACTTTGTGAGTGGACATCACATCTTACACTTTTTAATTTTAGATTATTGTGGCCAAATTCAAATTATGAGTTATTTATCACTTGATCAATCTTGTAAAACTCCATGTTTAATATTGAGGAACACATGTTTTCTGAAAGTTTTATGATATTATAAAACAAAATGTTCACATGACTAAAGCCCTAGCACTCTAATAAATTATATTAAAACTTCTTATTATAAATACATTTGCCTTGATATTAAGGCAAAATTTTGAAAAATAACCCATTGTTTTCACCTGAATGCTGAACTAATTAATACTCTTTTTTAGAACAATACTCTGAATCAGCATGTTTCAACTTATAGTTTTGTGTGAGCTCATGTAAACAATAATTTTGTTAAATTTATCAAATTATAAAGCACCAGCTTTTCACTAACAACATTTCTTTACTTATCCCCTATAGTGCGGCTGGCTACATTTGCAGTCCAAAAAAAAAGATTTTGAACTATGTCAAACTTCATTTGCAGCTCATATTTGGATGTATCTCTTAAAGTACGTAATATTATGATGAACTGAGACATGATATCTGTTTGAACTGTAAATACAGTAAACCGTAATTGAAAACTTTTTTATACTGACAAAGAAACCCAGCCTTACAATGGGGATTAACTCCATTGTGCGGCTAGCTTTATTTGCAATTAAAAAATAGTTCTTGAACTGCAATTGGCTACATTTACAGCTCAGAGAGATAGTCCCAGTTCATCATAATATTACATACAATTTAGTAGTAAGGAACTGGAGAAAAGTTTTATAAGTCAAATACGAGCTGCAAATGTAGCTTACAGCAGATTGCAACCATTTTTTTTTCAGACTTCAAATGTACCTACCCGCACTCTAGGGGTTAAAGGGCTTTGGCATTCAGCATGCAGCAAAACACTTATATTATGTTTATCCTATTGATAATATCTCTGATTATTAAAAATATTCAGTACCTTACTTTTGAATTGTAAACAAATATGGGTTTTTTGGGATCTTATGTATATCTAACTAATTCTAACTAATAACTTGTTATCTTCCTCGACCAACTTTTCAGAGATCGTTGCAGTCTCCATCTTCAAGGTAGTTAAATGGAGACTGGAACGATCGCAGACAAACGAAGGGTGATAACTAGTTACACAAATATATCCAAGATTCCAAAAAACATATTACTACCAAGAGTGAAAATCTACACATTTATTAAACAAATATGATTTGTACAAACCAAAAATTCACATTATGATATGTGGCTCTTGCTACTTAACAACTTTAGCCAATAAATTAATTGATTCACATTTTTTAAATGTTATATTTGTAAGGAAATCCCAATTTTGCCATGATCGATTGAATTGTTAAATTTTAGAGTGATACCTTCATAATTTATTTCATGGAATATAAAAACTATTGAACCAAGATTAAGTTTATGTATATTTTTTTAAATATTTTAATAATACATCAAATTTTGTATTGCTGTGATTATTTGGTTTAAAATTAGTGTTGGAATTTTTTTTAAATCCAATTTAAAGATTAAAATTATACATTAATTATTAACAACATTATTTTCTGTTACTGAACATTTTTAGACATGAAGGACCGCTCGGTTCCTAGAGTGGTTGCGGTGTATTTGTGAATAGACTGCATCTTGAAATAGGTCTTGTATAATTTCTATTCAATCATAGATTTTATAGAATGTGAATGTAGATTTTTTAGATTTTTAGATATTTATATGTAGTCATAATATTTGGCCTGCTTACCACAAACACATCACCAAATAGTATTGTTAAATAGATTACAATGTAATAAAGCTTACACTTATGCTTTTTGTCGTACTACACTTCCCTATATTACAATTCGAATGAGAGAAGCCAATTATGTAGGTACTATTAAGTAACTTTAAAACTGTGTAACTACTGTTTGTATTTTAAGATATTTATTTTTTATTTTAAGGTATAGAATATATAAGTCATTTAGAGTACTTGTTATATCTGACAATGTGTATATTTATTTATAATTAATATTATTACAGTCTGCTTTTGTATGTTACCTATTCCTTTTAAAAAGCTATGATAATTTTTTTCAACGAATTACGAGCTGTGAATTTCAGACATACAGAAATATGAATATCGGGTATAATAGTCGGACTCAATCTGCAACCTCAAAGGACGATCATGCCCATTATAACACATTGTTTGGAGGTAGATTTGCGCGCTTATTAATACAGGTAACTTAAAATTGAAAATCATTTATAACATTTAATTTTATGTATACTTTAAAATCTGTTCAAAACGTGTCGTTAAAATTGTGTAAAAACACCTTTACACCCTAACCGCTGGCCACTACCAGTGCAGTAAACGGGTATTAATACTCTTTAATATTGGTTTGATGCAAAAGTTTTGACATTCTCCCACCTTTTTATCGTCTTATTCCATTAGAGTAAAACTCTGTTGACTTTGATGTAAAAATGCAGGATTGTGTTTACATTATTTACCATTTTTTTCTGCTATGATCTGAATGAATGGTAACCGGAAGAAGCAAGGTCCATAGAAATAGGAGACTGCTTATAACATCCCAATTCAATCAATTTAAGTCATCATCGTCACACATTGTCGCGCATTGCATGATGCAACACTTCCTATTAATTTTTTCTATGGATTTCAGCCTTCGAAGTTGTTAATGGGGCATGTCCAGATGTAGTCCAATGTCTTATCCATGTTACGTTATGGCACACGAACCAGTTTTCATCTGCTGTCACCAATTGATGCTTAAAGGGGCCGCACTCAATGTTCAACACATTTTGAAATACAGTGCAATAAATTGGCAGCTGACAATTTATAAGGAATCCAAATGTTATACGGCAAAACTCACCAGCAACCAATCAAACATGCACTTGTTTGATTGGTTGACTCCCATCTTACCACAATCTTTTTGGTATTTTGGTGCGGATTAGTGTCAATTATGACTTTTAACTTGTCATTACCAGACTTCAAAGACCGCTCGGTTCCTGGTCTATCTGTCAATGAAAAATCCCCAGATAGTAATTTTGTAAACCAACTTTCTGGAATGGAAATTTGAAGATATCTTTGTTGCCATTCGCAGTATTGTCTTTACAGAACTCTTATAATACACCATGAGAAAAATTGCACTTTATTGCTCTCTACTGCACGCTGGCCAGGCAAAAAATGAATAGAAAGTAGAGAGGAAGCAATCACCATCATAATCATGATGATGATAAAGAATTCTTTCTTTATACAAAATGAAAATTTTAAAACAAATATTACCCATAAGTTCTGACATTTTTTCTTCTAGGATCATACAAAAATATCATAACTTTTGCATCAACCCAATAATTAGGATTTTTTGTTATTCAAAATTATTACTATTCAAAGTGTAAGTTTTAGTAGAAATGACTTGGAAATGGTTGCAAGATGGATGTAATATATTTATTTAATAATTTAACAAATAAATAAAGTATTGTATTGTTATATTATCTATTCAAGATCTTGATAAGTAATCTAAATAAAGAATTCCTTTTACCATTATGCCAATAAGGATGTTATCTTGATATTTTCATCTAGAAATAATGCTTTTTTACCATGTTGCTTCTTCTTATTGTGCCGTATCAAATCCCCCTTGACATTGGCGATCACTGTAGGCAATGCTTTCTCATCAGTGATTTCCTGGGAAGTGTTACCATGTTGCACATTATATTTATTACTAAAAATTATAAAGAAAACATTCTGTTTACAAAATAATATTTTTCAATGTTATGGATAAGTTTGAGATATTATACGAGGCATCTCCAGAAAGTAAAGTGTACTGAATTTTTGTAGGTTACAATTTTTTTTATTTAAAAAAAAAATTACGTGGTTACCGTAGTACATATGTAAGCTATTTTTCGACATAGTCGCCATTCCTCTCAATGCAGGTGGTGAAGCGGGGTTTCAACTTTTTAATGCCTTCCTCGAAGTAGTTTCCCGCCAACCCCTTCGTCCACTTCTCCACCTCCTCCTTTACCTCCTCGTCGGTTGAAAACCTTTTTCCACCCATGTGCAGCTTAAGGGAGGTAAAGAGATAGTAATCTGAAGGTGCTAGGTCAAGGGAATGCGCGGGATGGTTCAGGATATCCCATTTAAACGAGGCGAACAGTTCCTTCTGGCATTGTCGTGCAGCAGGCAGACTCCCTTTGCCAGCATGCCTCTCCTCTTGTTTTTTTAGGGTCTCACAGTATCTTGCCAAGTTGATGGTCTCTCCTTGAGGCATATATTCAATTAAAATTATGCATTGACAGTCCCAAAACACGGATGCCATGATTTTCTTGGCTGAAATTGTGGTTTGGAACTTTTTTGATCATCATGCACAGATGTATGACCGTTTTTAAACTCGCGACACCACTTGTACACACTCGTACGATTCATAGCTTTATCACCATATGCAATTTTCACCTCATAAACCTCAACCGGAGGTTTTCCCTTCCAAACAAGATAACGGATAAAGCCGCATATTTCGCACTTGGCGGGAGATTGGATTGACATTTTTCACGAAACATGTTGTAGCGTCGACACTTCTCAACGTACTGACCTCGAACCGGTCTCGTTGCGGAGGGGAAGTGTAGCCAACATGTCGAAAATAAAATCCATCCGGTCGTGAGAGCCTCAGCACACTTACTTTCTAGATATGCCTCGTATATTTTAACAAACATCTGTTTATTGAATCACTTCCATGTGAAAATATGTTATTAGGTAATGCATTCACACTTTTTGTTTAAACAAAATTTATCTTTATCAGGAAAATCACATTACTATTAATTGTTGATGAACTAGAATATATAAAATTTTCTGATAAAACTAATAAGATCTCGTGCACAAAAAACATGTTTGTATCTGGTAATGTCCGTAAACAAATTAATTAAAACTAACCTCAAAATTAAGTTGGTTTTTTTTTACAGTGATTGACTGAATAATCGGAGTTGAATCTGAGTACTTTATAACACATTTTACGTGTAAAAAAAGTTAACACCAATAATTTTGATTCTTGGTTAATATAATAAATTTGAAAGCTATTTTATGAGAAACAATATTTTAAGATGTGTACATATGTATATATCATAATATTTATCCTTCTTTTGTGACAATGTGTAGCACCATATTACATTTAAAATTTAATTTGTTTAACAAATCCTATTCAATTTATTTCGTATAAAACCTTGGCATTAATTAGTTTTATTTAATAAGATTCATATGAAATCCTACAAAACTATAGTTTGCGTAATAAAATATTACTAAATGAGTAAAATATGATTGTAAAGTCAATATAGTGATGTTTATTTTTAAATTTAACCTGTTTCAAGGCTAAGAATATTTTTCAATGCTGACATTTTTTTGATTAAACTAAAATTAGCACTTCTGAGAAAATTAATTTCACATATGTGCACACATTAGATTTAGAAGGTTGGGTTAGTATTATAAATTATATTTTCATTAAATTGTGTTTTCAGCTAATGAGAATGATAGATAATATTTAATTAATAGTCTAAAGGTCTTTGAAGTAACCAAAAGTAATTACAAATTTCTCGTTTTATTCTGGTTTTGTAAGGTTCCATTTTTGTGACTTATTTTCATTTACTATATTTCTTCATCTTACCTATATTATACAAAAGTATTGATGATCATTTAAGAGCCAAGTTCAAAGTAACACATTATTCATATGTCAATTTACAGATAGGTTTTGGAGAGGTAATTGTAAAACCATCTTTCTCAAAATATTTTATAACAAACAACACTTAACATGGCATTTTGCTGATTGTTTCAGATTTAATTTTGTAGAATTTGATATCGTTCAGGGAAATATTTTTCAGAAAAATATGTATGTATATAAACAAAAAAACAACTTTGTTTATGGTTTTACCAATTTATTTTTATGTTTATCACACAACAGAAATTTAATTGACGAAGAAACTGAAACTTATCCTGAAAAAATGAATAAATTGATAGAATTTTAAACGAAATAATTTTTTCTTTCTTTTAAATATACAAGGTGGCTCAAAAGTTGTCACCCGATGTTTTTTGAAGAAAAGTTTTGGATTGTGTTTATTTGATGTCTTAATTTTGTTTCTATTAAGTCTAGAAAATAATATCGGCGAAGTGGTCGCTGCCAAAATTGATGACCGTATGGGCCCGATTTATGGCATTTTCCATCACCCTTTCCAGAACTTCCGGCGATAGGTTCTCGCATTCTTGACAGATATTCTCTTTGAGGGCTTCAAGAGTCTGAAACTTATTGACATAGACTCGTGACTTCAAGAAACCCCACAAAAAGAAGTCTTCTTCTTCTTCTTTGCTAGCCTTCTTCCCTCCACTGCTGGATATAGGCCTCTTCCAATTTCTTCCACTCGTCTCTATCCTGCCCCTTTTGCATCCACAATTTTCCAACCCTTTTGATAATATCATCGGTCCATCTCATCGGTGGCCTTCCGACACTTCGTCTATTTTCCCATGGTCTCCAACTGAGTATCCTGGGTGCCCATCTATTGCCACCCTGTCTAGCCAAGTGTCCAGCCCATTGCCATTTCAATTTTGCCACTCGGTCCATGACGTCAGCAACCCTGGTGCGGCGTCTGATTTCTTCATTTCTTATGCGGTCATGCAAGCTCACACCAAGTATCTGTCTTTCCATGGACCTCTGTGTACACTTGAGCCTGTGGACACTTTTTGCTGTAAGAGTTGTCGTCTCTAGTCCGTATGTCATCATGGGCAGTATACACATATCGTAGACCTTTCTTTTGAGACAAACCGGTATTTCAACATTTTCAAATACATGTCTCAGTTTACCAAAGGCAGCCCAACCCAGTCCCACTCTTCGAGGTAGCACATCGTCTGGTCGATACTCTGAAGTCCTTTGCGACATCTTCAGCCACAGTCGCGATTTTCTCAGCAGAACGGCTGCTCTGGGGCCGGCCAAACCTGGCAGCATCTCGTGTTGCCCATACTAGGCGAGTGGCTAAACGCCGCAATGTTTGCCTATTTGGTGTCGGAAGACCGGGAAATCTGCGCCTAAATTCACCACTGATGAATTTATTTCTCAAAAAAATAACAATTTTTCCGCATTCATGTCTTGTTGACGTGTATTTTGTATCTGTTTAATTCACAAATGTCAAAGCAGAACTGATATTTGCTTCCATTTGCAAAAATTATGGCATCTTCCTATAGGGTGATGAATTATGTGCCACCTTGCATATATAAGTATTTTTATTTTATTTTTATATTTCCCTAAATGGTATTTCACAATATCACAAAGTTAGGTTTTAACACTACTAGATTTTTGAAGCTAATTTTTGAATATTTGAGTGTCTTACAACTTCACATGTTTATTTCTTATGAATCTATCATCTTATGTTATTACAGGCTATGATGATCAATTGTGTTTACTACTTAATACTATAATAAAATTATATTTTATCAAATCTTTGTACCTTCCCATTGATTTTCATATATATGATTTCATAATTATATGGGTATTTTTTAAATTATATTATAAAAAATGAAAGATATTTTATTTTGTAAAAACCTTTATTGTCCTCATTTGTAAAATAATGTTACAAAATAGCAACCCATATAATATCACATACATTCTTGACCAGCACTGCACCTACACTCATGGAGTTGCTTCTCCCAGTTATGTATAGTCTCTTAATTTATAACTTCACGCAATTATTTTAAAATTGAGCAACGAGATGGGCCCCTCAAGCTTTACGAAAGTAAATAATTAAAATCTATTTAACTCTCTATTTACAGTGGTTCATTTGGTTGATTAGCAATTTTGTATTTTTTGTAACTCTTCAATGGTGCGTCTTATTAGTATTTATATCATAAATAGCATTGAACACTTTTGATGTCTATTAAGAATAAGGTTTTTAAATATATGAAGAAAATTAAAAATCAAAGTCATGTTTCTGCTACCCAGTCACAAAATTAATTTCACGAAAAAGTTACATAATGATATAATGAATTATAATTAGATAAAATATCAAGAACAGAAATAATCGTAGGTGTTGATAGAAGCAGTTGACGGACTCAGGTGAAAGCTAGCCATGGGAGAATATTGATATAAATATATTAATAGAAGAAATAATTCTAATTTTTATATTAATGTGAATGTGATTAATACATAAAGGTTTAAATTAAAAAGTCACCAAATATATTAATATTTACTTCTACATAACTTTTGTAAAAATAGTTTAATAAACAAAAATGGTAATTATTTCACATACATAAAGGTTTATTTATCTCTTGTTTAAAAACCTTTTATATCTTCATAATTATGAAATAAAAGATAATTATCCTTTATTTCTTGATGGTTGAGGTATTAGTTTTGTAAAACTCCATTATTAATTTATAATATTAAACACGATTGTTTAGTGGATTTACTTGGATTTAATTTATATAAATTAAATACAAGTAAAACCACTAATCAATCCTCTTTACTATTAATTTTTTTTTTAAATCCTTTATTTCATCTATTGTTTCCTTTTAAATTATTTGCTATGATAAAAATAATAATAATAATGTACAAAATATTTGCGGGTACATTTTTACAAAACTTAGATATTTCCCGATGATAAAAATAAAAAAACATTCGAAACATGTAAAAAAAAATAAACTCAAAAGTGGAATTTTTTTTAAAAATTCATTAGAAAAATCGCCATAAATTACTTAAGTATATAGTCCATCACTTTTGTAATTCATTTTCTTAAAAATAATGAAGCCAAATGCAAGGTAAGTGTATTTTAATCCCGTACACAAGAGATTTTTTAAACATCCCCAACTAAAAAAGATTCATGTTACTGAAAGGCAGGGATACAAAATATTTAATTAAACACTATAATATCCTATTATGGAGGCAAGAAAGGTGTCAGGTATTACTATAATTATAACACCTGGCGCCGCTGGATACGACACAGTCAGCTAAACTTTCCACCACAATGGCAAGAGAAGAGATACGATTCTTTTAGGGCCATCCCTACAAATCTAGATATCAATAATATACACAATAGGTGAATAAATATTTTTATATCAAATTATCACAAGTGTTAAAATAAAGAGAGCTTTCTTAATGCTGAAAGGAATAAGTCACAATAAGTAATATACAAAGACAAGGAAATATATATAGTAAAAACACTATCATCAATACAAAAAATAAAATGACTAAATTTCGAAAGACAATGTTCCAAAATATTTCATTTAGATTATTTTAGCTATTTAATATAACAAATCACTTATCAAGAATTATATGTATAAACCAAAATACATAAAACAACTTTCTATAAATTTTAACTATTCATAAATTTATCATTAAAAAGCTATTTTCTTAAATATATCTGTAATTTAAATGTCTTGGTGGAGATTCATTTTAACCAGTTAATTAAATTTTATATATTTTCAATCGGTTCCATTAATGAAGTAAAAATGTTGCTGTCGAAAAAATAAATGATTAATATAACAAAAAAGGTAAGAGAGTGGCATGGAAAATTACTTCACAAATATTCAACAAATTTATGCATTTTTAAAAACAGTTTTAAATAGTCAATAGTCATGGCACTTTAATTTACATGTTAAATTAAAATTGTTGAAACTGATGGTGCATAATAATTTAAATTATTTGATATTCTAAAGTAAATTACCCAAAATTTCTCAATAATTTCTTGAATACATTTTTTTTTATATATCTGTGCAATGTACACATATAAGCACAAAAACTTGTATACAGATTGCGTTGTATGTGACAGACCAATTTTGTTTAGCCACCATTTTGTTTTGGCTGTCATTTGACAGTCGTGAAGAGTGATCTTTCCACAATTGTCTATGTCTACATATATAAATATGAATGTCATGTTTTAATCCTTTAACATGCGTTAATTAACGTGAATGTGTTAGCTGTGTACTTATATCGTGAAAAGTTTTAAAATATTCCATGTTTGAATATATTCTGGACACTTATAGCTCATTGATTAATTAGAAATATTATAAGTAAATACATATTATTATTATTATTATAATGTTCATGATAATAATAACTAACAAAAATAATAAATAATATATTTTTTCAAAGTATACCCATTTATTAAAAGATTATTAATAAAGATTGCAACAGTTTTCAATTAGACAAACTAAAAATTGATTAATCTCGCAGCTCCTGGAGGAAAACTGAGATTTTTTAAAAACTAAAATATAATTATTTATCATTAGGAAATTTTACTCTCAAGGCAAGATTATAACTTGTTAATACATGTTTTTACTAACATCCAAGAAGTTTTTACTTCTTCAAATAAATAAGGCCTAAAAACTAAATATAAGTAATTATAAAAAAAAAATATATCTAAAACTGATCAGTAATATTATAAAACAAAATATATTATATGCTTTTGATAGTTTTTTTTATGTACAGAAGCGCTTTTATGGTGACTGGGTAAAACAAATGTATTTAATAATTATTTCATAGAAAAGAAAATGTTAAATTAAGCAAAAATCTTTTTAATATAATCAAGCACCCTAGAATCACTTAGAATACCCAAGTGGTCGGCCTTTGAGATTGGTAAGTGTGAGACAGACTTGAATCCGCCGGACTTCATGCCCCATTTTCTTCTTTTCTTGGCCGACCAGTGGAGACAACCTTCTAGAGAACGAGTGTTCACTGTTCCATCGCCATCTCCTGTGGCCAGAGTCGGATACCCATCAAGCCATGTTCCAGGTTTATATACCAATCTAAAATATCAAAATCCTGTTTAAAAAATATCACAAGTAGTTTACATAATAACCTTCACCATTTTGCTAACAGAGTAGCCATCTTGGACCAATTAAATAAACTTCAAATTCAGATCATTTGATATAATTTTTACAAAATATTGATTGCTGCTGAAAATTTTGCATATTTATGTGTAATTTTAGTCACTGAATTTAAATATGAATGAAGAAAGAAAAATAAATTGCCAAGACTATAAAGTGAAAGAAAATGTAATACTTCGGACACATTATGAAACGAAAGATAAATACATAATGCTGCAAATGATTATCCAAAGTAAAATTAACGGAAAATGAAGTGTCGGGAGAAGAAGAAAATCCTGGCTAGAAACTGACCTTCGAGAATAGGTCAGTTGCAGCATAACATCCCTGTTTAGAGCTACTGTTTTAAGGATAGAAAGAGCCAAGATGTTGTCCAACCTATGATAGGAGAGGAACAAGAAGAAGATTTTAAATGTAATAGTGATAATATTTACCTTTCTACAGTAGGCACATCTTTGCCATACAAACAGTGCAGATCTACTCCAGGAGGGGTAAAATCCATTGTGTAAGGAAGAGTGTCCTTTCGCATTTCCCAGCCAGTCATATAATCTATGTCACTGAAATATTAGAAAAATTATCAAAACACAATAGGCACAATAGCATTGTTTTATAACAATTATTTTTTAATAAATATAATGTATTTTATAGATAAACATCATTTCAGGTAATTGTCAAATAAAATATTTATTAATCATAATGACTGTAAGCATCTGTACTTGATATAAGATTTTTATTGGAATAATACCACTTTACAGAACAAAAGGTTTTTTCTTTTTTAAATCAATATGTACCTACTTGAAACCAAAAATAGCATATATGTAATAAATGTACTTTTTTCTATATAATCATAACTATATGTTATAAATGTACTTTTCTCTAACAATATAAGAATTTACAGATGTCACATGTAAATTCTTATATTGTTAGTTATATTATTAGTATTTCTAAAGTTTCTCATGTCAAAAAGCACATTTTTTACTAATGTTACTTTAGAAATAGTATATATTATTCATTTTATTTTTTCGAATACATTTTGATTACGGATATTACATTTAGAAAACTAATGTTAAAAAACATGTTTGAAAAAATAAAATTAATTAACATATCATGCTAGTATTTCTAAGACGATATAACACGTTTATGACTTGTGTCATTTTTAAAAGACTGGTATACATTTTACTTAAACCAAAATAATGACATAAAATTGAATATACAAAAATGCATTTACATAATCACCAACCTGAAAAAGGTCTGTAAATCTTTGATTGTATAATTTCGTTTGTCAGTTTGTACCAAAACCTCAGATTGTTTCCAAAAAAGTGGAGATGGAAGCAGCCAAGAGAGTGATGGTGATGTTATTTGTTGTTCCTTCAATATACTTTCCCGCAGAACAAAAGATCCTAAGTCATCCCCTACAAAACAAACATAGCATGCATGTTCTAATGGGTTTGATCTCAAAGGGTTACTTATGAATAATAATAAAACGATCAGATAAAATGAGACCATACAATTATTGATATTTTGTTTGATGACGCATACCAATAAAATAAGAACAAAAACAATGATAAGAAACTTCAGTACTTGTGGCGTGTCTTTGTCCTTGATAAAAAAATAACAAACTATGAATTATATTAATTCAAAGACAGATAATGAAATTCTTGGGAGAATTAGTAAAATCGATAATGGTGCAACATCTGTATAAACTAAAAGTTTCAAATAATAAATCGACATACCATACATTATTTATAATAGCTAAAAATCAATATTTATAATTATTGAAAGAACATATTATAATTCCTCGTGTGTTTTTTCTCATGTTGTGAAATTAAAATTTTATATAAGTATATGAGGTTAGTATTTCAGAATTTTCAAATATTTGCTTAAAAACTGAGATGAAGTACGTGTAAGTTAACTAAGAATAGCTGAATTTAATTTATAATTTTATAACAAAGCTACTAACCATTTTTATTTTATTTATAAGTATGCTAAAGTAATGAGTTACCCACCAATGGCAAAGACTTTAATGGCCTTGACAGCTCCGCCCCAAGGTGCTGCAAGGGTGACCATTTTATGAATGAAGGTGTCCTTCCACTTCTGGGGTTGTTTCTGGAGGAAGTAAAGGGCCATGGGGCCACCCATACTATGAGTCAGTAAAGTCACTTTACTGTGATTGTTGAGATTATACGTATCTTCAACTAAAATCTTTAATTTTGCAAAGTATTCTGCATTTTCATCTGTAATAATGATTTAACATATTTTTAAATGATTGAAAATTGTATAAACTAAATATATTTTTATTAACCTAAGCCGTCTAAGCATTCATCAATTTAAATGATAAAATAATAGAAGTAAGCATATTAATTAATAGGTGCATTTTGTTTAGTTGAATTGGTCTTCATAGAACAACAGAAAATATCCGTTTTCTTAAACTATTTGAAATGACATTTTACATGCTGATAATCGGTAATGATAAAACAAAATGAATACATAAAACAAACTCATGTAAAATACTGGATTTGTTAGCAGAATATTAAACATACACAACATTTTTTATTGTTGATACAAATTGTAAAGAGTTCATTCATATTTGAATTGTAATACAATACAAAATAGCAAAAAATATGCAAATAGCAAAAAATATGCAAATAGCAAAAAATAAGAATATTTTGTAACTGTAATCTGGATCAAAGTTCGTTTTTAGAAGAACAAGTATTGGTTTTCAAATCAATATTTATTTTAATGAAATGGGTCAATATATTAATGAAGATATCACTATTAAAAAGTAAATAGTGGAATATCAATTAATTTTCAAGGGTAGGAACTCTGACAACTGAGCTACATTCTGATCCACTTTTCTCAATATCCGATTGAACTTAATATATTTTCATAAGCAAAAAATAAGTAAAACAAATAAGCAACATCAATAAAATTATAAATTAATATATTACTTGGTGCTTTTCTGAAATCATATGGAGCCCCTCTTATGGAGATGTTTCGAGTATAACCAATGGTGACTAGAGTATCTGCAATGCTATTAAAATAAGCCCCAGCCGATGCACGGGAAGGATCAAGCCACTCCACGGGCTCTGGATTCCCCCAGCCAGGGACCCTCATGCTCACCCCCTGTGGGTAGTCCGTGATCCTCGTCACATTATTATAATGCAACTTCATATTGTCAATAAAGCAATCTATCACAAGTGGAACAAGAAGCTCCTTATTCAACCAAATAGTGAAATAATCTGAAGTTGTTTTTTCACATAGATAATGTACAACATTAGTCTTGTTCAAGGTGGCTTCTAACTGACTCCCGCCATCACCAGGAACTAAAAAATAACAGAAGCATTTAATTTACAGTTCCAAATTTATTTGTGTATTTTAAATAACTTATGATGCAAAAAATAATAACATACTTAGTATAACTGGTGATTTAGCACTTACGAAATCGCATAAACTCAAAGAAAATAAGAAAACAGAAATTCCTGTAGAAAACAACATGATTTTCATCTTAACACGCAAAAATGATTTCGGTCAACACAACTAACTAAAGCCATACACAGTCATTAATAACACATGTAAATTAAATACACACTTCTAAAAACACGCACAATACATATGCATAATTAAATAATTTGAAATATAATATAAAAAACCAATCTTGTTTAAAACACTCGGCTGTCACAAACGGACGTCAAAAGTCAAAACCACGCAAACAAAAAACATGCGCTTCGCTTCGCCACACACATGCATACAGCTAGTGATGATTCACCACTACATAGATGAACACAGCTGTTTATGTGTAATTGCCAGTGACCAAAATAATATCTAAACAAATTTTTAAACAAGCAAATTCATAAACACTTCATTTTCTATATTGTGATTTCTGAACGGTCCCGCTGCAAATAAAGCTGCTTATCGATAAGCAATTCCAAATTGAATTGTTGGTTTATTTTTAAACACGCTTTGATCAAGTGATAATTGTATAAAAAGCAAAGAGAAAGGAATTTTATAGAAATGCAAAGCTACATTGCTCTGCATTTTTAATAAATATGTATAAATATATCGATAGCGTCACTCTTCTTCTTCTTTTTCCTTATTGTAGACCTATGTGGTCTGTTCTCCAGAGAGTTGCTCCTCCTGTGAGGTAGATTCCCAGCTGTCCTTCCATTTTTTAGGAGGTCTTCCACGAGGACGAGTCCCATGAGGTTGATTATGCAGTGCAATATAGGGGAGTCTGGTGGAGTCCATTCTTTGAACATGACCGTACCAGTCCCTTTTTCGCTGTCTGCTCCATTTTAGAATATCCTCAACCTCACATATCTATCTTATTCTGGTGTTCCTCACGCGATCCCTCAGTGTCTTACCTGCTATCGTCCTCAGTGTCTTCATTTCGGATGTCCTCAAAACTTGTTTGGTCCTTACTGTGTCTGCCCTTGCTTCGACGCCATATGTTATTATTGGTCTTACGCATGCTTTATAGATTTTCATCTTACTCTCAATGGCCATGTCTTTGTTTTTCCACATTGTGGATTTTAGAGCCCCAGAGATTGCAACTGCCTTGTTTACTTGGGCTTGTATGTCTTCCCGCAGATCAGCTCCCCCCACCAGGTCTATGCCTAGATACTTACGTCACTCATTAATATAAAAAAATATATTGCTTTAGAAACACGGAAGAAATCATTTCGTAAGCAAAAATTTAAATTTACAATAGTTTAATAAAAAAAATGCTGATAATTTAATAAAAAAAACTGCTGATAATTTAAAAAATATATAAGAAATTTATCGAAATTGTGCTTGATATAATATAATATTATATTATTTTGAAGATGCTTTCGTTTTCATAGATTTTAGCGTTTCACCATATTTTAGTATTTATTTAGTACACAAATGAAAATAAATACAAACATATAATATTTTTTCATGTAGTATTCTGTTTCTATTCTTATACAAAAATAAGGCATTTCAACAATATGCGATTTTTCCAATTGCAATTTGTTTTTTAATGTGCGGTGAAACATACATTATGGTAACCCTGCAAAGAGAAAAACTGAAGCTACAAGTATTGATTTTCAAATGGCAGCGTGCTTGCGCACGCAAATCAATGCGATGAGAATTATCGTTCTCTTAATATTACTAATGTTTTGTATTTCATTGGGGAGTTTAGTCGTATTCAAGTTATCGAGATGGATTAAAAATGTCGAAGTATATTTGGTATAAAGCAAGCAAAAGAACCATTATTAATTTTTTTCCATAACTCATGTATTCTCTCTGTGGATTTTCACTTACGTATAAGGTATTTAATTTTTTTATTTACATATAAATAACAGTAGAACAATAAACTATTATCAGAACATTTAAGGAATACATTTTTAGTAGAATTTGTTTTTAATATTTTTATTTGTTTTCCAATGTGATAAAAACTAAGTAAAATAATTTATAGTTGCGTGTGTATTAATTTACTAAAAAAAACAAAAATATTAAAAACAAATTTAAAAAAAGTTGTAGAGTTTTTTGTGGATTTAATTTTTTTTCCTTTTTCGGTTTATTTTTCTCGACAAATTATAATTGTTCTCTTGATGATGACAACCTTCGAAACAACTCGAGAAAAATAAACTGTACAAAAGTGGAAAAAAATAGTGTTTTGATTAATAAAAAAACGTTATAATGGAAAATCACAGTGAGTGTTAACGCCGTAAGTTTATTAAGGGGTTAGGGGCTGTCAGAGGTATGAAAATACAAGTATTTTCAATATTATTTTTTGTCAGTAATGTAATTTATTTTATAAAACCAACAATATTAAATTATTATATTATGTTTCAAAATAAATGATGCTTTGCGGTGACCATTATTAATTTTTACAGATTCATCTAAAATTATTCAAATAATAAAATAAAAATTAATAGTTAATCTAGTGCCTGATCGAAGCTTTTTTTTTATTTTGAAAATAAACAAAATGCCAGCCTCTGATAATTTACTTACGGATTTTCGAGGAAAAATGCAACAGTTTATTGTTTATAAAAAAAATTAAAAAGAAAAAGTCCTTCGATCAGGCACTAGATTAACTATTAAAGTAATATTTTTTTTATTTGAATGATTTCAGATGAACCTGTAAGAAGTTATAATGGTCACCGCATTATGGAACAAGGTTCAACAGATATGGCGATAACTTCAATCATGATTTATATATTTTTTTCAAATTTGGGTCGAATCAAGTTAAAACATAATATAATAATGTTTTATTGTTGGTTTTATAAAATAAATTAAATTATTACAATTTTCATTTATTTAAGATACTAGTTTTTTTCATACCTCTGACTGCCCCTAACCCCTTAAAGAGAAAGAGAACAACACTACACTTGATTTTAACATTTTTATGTGTTACATTGCAAAACTTACGTGAAAGATTAACAGTATCAAATAGTGAATTTGTGGAATTTTATAATTTATAATTTAAAATAAATAATTCGCAACCCATAACACCGCGTCTCCCGCCGGGGCGTAAATAAAGGATGGAGTGCCGCATCGGTTAAAGTGCGTCATTCCATTATTTCTCCCTACCCCTTCGGGGAGACGGCGTGATGGTTAGTTAGTTAGTTATAATTTGAAATAAAATATCACATTTAAATGTAATGATTGTTAATCTTGTTGGAATCCAATAAGAAAAAATAATTTTAAAGTAATAAAACTGTATGGTTGTTTTGATTGTAAACGTTTTTAAGGATATAAATGGATCGTCTACCAGATTCCGGTGATGATTGGAGCTGGGATAGAAGGCACAGAAGTTCAGAGGTGGTTCTCCCAGAATCCAAACTCAAGGTGGCTATCTTCCATCCTAACTGGAGCAGTGGCACAGCTGCTATCAGAGGGACCCGAAAACTTAACAATGGGCGCTTTTATTGGGAAATTAGCATTTCCCAGAGAATATTTGGGACCAGCATGATGTTCGGAATCGGAACGAAAAAGGCTCGCCTTCACGCGGAATCATTTACCAACATTATAGGTGAAGACAAACACGGATGGGCTCTCTCGCATAAAGGACTCATTTGGCACGCTGGAAACTGGTATCATTACACAAAACCGTTTGTTGAAAACGAAGCAGTTTTAATGGGAATTATATTTGACGGGCTATTAGGTACTTTAACATTCATTAAAAATGGAGAAAATTTAGGAGTTGCTTTTAGAGGTTTACACGTCATAAAAGAATCTCTCTACCCGATGGTTAGCTCCACGGCTGCAAAAACAGAGATGACGATTAAAAAAACGAAAACACATTTTTGCAATTTGCAGGAACGATGTAGGGCCGAAATTGTAAAACGGATCTGTGATATCAATGACGTGGAAAAACTCATTTTGCCACAAAAACTTAAGCGCTTTCTTAATGAAGGTGCAATAGTTATGAATCAAAACATTCACAATAACAATAATTATAACAAGATATTGTACTAATTTATGTCTACCTTATTTCATGAGAACATTGTGATTAGTTTTAAGGTATCTGTTTAAAATATTTGATAAAGATAATAAGTAATTAAGATTATAGACATTTATTTGTACGTCAAAGTGTACTGTGCACAAAATAAACAAATTTCGAATCAATCGCTTCGATTATTTTATTCCACTTCATAAGTTATGTATACTTTTTTATTATATTTATTATCATATAACCTGTCCCCACATTCAATATTTTAATAATAAAATCTTCTAGTAAATATTGTGATAAAATAACCATTTCAAATCTGGCGCGCACAACTGGGTGCATACTTGATGTGATCATACTGGATACTTGGGAAATATTTATTTTATATGTGACAACACGGTCCTTGCTACAAAAGGCGGGTAATTTTGATTTTGACATTTGTCCGATTCGCATGCGCGGTGTTGATGTTGCGCGGCTCCAAATTTTCTTTTATGTTGTGTCTTACTGCATGTAGAGTAGCTCTTTGTGCCGATAGATTAGTCTACTATATTTTATTTATAAAACTTCGCATTTATGATAAAATAACTTAAATCACAACAAAAATGTAAGTTTTTACACATCCTCGCATTGTAGTTTTGATTTAATATAATATAATTCCGCAATTTTCAAGCTATACAACGCTTATTTTTCATTCCATGTATGATAAATCGATTTTATATACTTGCCTTTGCGACAGTTTCTATTCACTTTTCTCACAAATGTTTATTAAGAAATTAATTCCATTTATTTCATTTCATTTCAGAAAAATGTATTACTCTGGGATACGCGGGAAATCCGCGTCTTCCAGGCACATGCATGATTGAATATTGAAATGCTACCACAGGTCATATGACATTTTTTGTTAACAAATTTTACTGTCCATCGCAATGTTTATTTCGATACCGCAAATCATCAATTAACTATTTAAATAATATTCTTAAACCCAATAATAATTATCTCATGTAACATTTCGTATATAATATCATTTCATTTTTCTCGTGACCAAGCTTCTTCTGGAAGATTTATCATAAAATAACAACTGGGACCCAATAAAAACATGTAAAATACGTAATTTGATTACAAATTTTATTAAAGTAGGTATTCAAAATATTGTAATATTTCTAAATTATACAATTGGTAATAATTATAATTACTTTAATTGCAATATTAAAGGTTTTATTTGTGGTTTCTAGGATGATATAAATGGTATTGGTGTGTGGTTAGTTTGGCTATTTGGAGGAGTATTCGGTGTCATCCTTCTCTTGCTCGTTATATTCTACTGCTGTCTGATGCCACGCCACCAGAAACCTCACAGTAAGTCTCTAGTCTATCCGCCATTACTTTACTCCGTACAATTGTTCAGAGTTACACATTGTAATGCCTTTAACACATTAGAATAAACATTTAATTGTATCCTAATTTTGGCAAACTAATTTATCACCATTACTATAACAATCTTTCCATGGCCCGTTGGGCAACTTTAAATTTGAGCATTGCTTCTTTAGCTAACGTCCAAGTCTCCCATCCATAGATCATCACAGGTAACACACACTGCTCCAGCACTTTTGTTTTTAAATTCTGTGGTATGTCCGACTTGAAGATGTTTTCCAGCCTTCCGAATGCAGACCAACCGAGCTGTATTCTCCTATCTATAGGCGAAGAGAAGCTTACGTCCAGCAGTGGATGGAGACAAGCTGACGAAGAGTACTTTAACAATCATCATCATCATCATCGAGTGTCCCTCGTGTCCGAGGAAGACTATCATTCACGGTTGTGGGTCCGCATGTTGCTAAAGAGTCCAATCCCACCCACACACTCTGGAGCATCTAGGGCAAGGGAAGGAGTTGGCAGTGGAGACACCACCGTCTCCCGATGGTCTCTTTTTTCTCCTCTTCCTCCTCTCTGCGGCGTCGTCTCTGTCTTGTGCTTCAAAGTCCTGTGTGCCTTTACATACTGTTATTCTTTTGATGTTGTATTCTATGATGTTAGTCCTTGGGAGGTTTGCTTTTAGGGAGTCCTGGAAACGTTTCTCCTGACCTGGATGTGAACGTTTCCCCTGGGTCATCTGAGAGTACATAATTTTCTTTGGGATTCTTGTCTCAGGCATTCTAATGACATGGCCAGCCCAGCGCAGTTGTCTCTGAATGTTGACAGCCTCAATACTTGTCATATTAACCTCAGCAAGTATGCTGTCATTTGTCTATTTGTCCTGCCATTTCACATTTCAGATCTTCCGTAGACAACATTGGTGGTATCGCTCTAGGGCTTTTATGTGTATATACACTACACAATACTAACAAATTAATTAAATCTTTAAACAGTCATATTATTATAAATATTTTTCTGTGATAAAATACGCATATTAAAGATACTGAGTTTTCAACGTGTCTGTGTTTATGGCGTCACTGAAAATGTGTAATAAGAGTTTTGAATTAATAAAAAATTGGACACTGTATTTATTATGCACATGCTTGAAAACATTTATAATAAAACAATAACATGATTTCAATTGTTTTCTCTATTTCCAGTGGAGTCGTGCAGCCATAGAGAAAGTCCAAAAGAGATCCATTGGAATATGTATCACGCCCCGGATATTCAGGTCCTTGTTCAATAGCAATGCATGTCTTTTTATTTTCACACTTTTATATGAAGCACTTGTGGTGTAACATTATTAAAAATAATGTTAAACACTTTTATAATCTGTTTTAACATCATTTTATTTGGGTTTTTTTTGGGAACCAACGGATTTCGCTCTTTCCAAAGCTTCATTAGGGTTACAAAAAAGCTAAAATGATTTTAGATGATATCTATGATTTTTTTTGCTTCATGTCTTAAAATATTAACAGTTCCTTTGCTAAATCAGTGGCTAAGTTTAATAAATCACTTAAATAATAAGAACATCTGAGATGAAGGTTACTGGAAAAAGAGGAAATTACTGTAAAAACTCTCCGAGATTGTGTCCGCAATGCAGACATAAGAAAAACTTACGAAATAGAGGATATTGTTTGGTGGAGGAAAGAAAATATTGAAGGGACCATGTAGCCCGAATGAATTGTGTCAGACTCGCATATACAGCCGCTGATGAAATCCCCTCTGGTCCCCGCCCACCTGGAAAACTGCCTAAGAGATGGAAGGACAGCTGGTGCTTCCCATTTTAAGTGGTGTTGATCCTCCTAACATGATTTCTCCAGGACTCCCTGTCTTAGGTCAGCTCTCTATTAAATCCGCATTTTTTCAATTTTGAGAGTGGCCTCGATAGATGACCCCCATATCGCCAAAGGACGTCCTCTACCCCTCTGGACCATTGGGAATCGAATAGCAGACTTTATAATGTGGTCATCTTCTTGGTGCATGACGTGGCCAAACCATATCAATCTGGCTTCTTCTACCTTTTCTATTATAAAGGAAAACTTAAAATTACCCCGGACATGCACGTTGAAGACTCTATCCAATCTGGTTAAACCTCCAGTCCATTTTAGCATCTTCATTTGCGTCACGCAAAGATATTCTGTCCACGGTAATCTGTCTTAATTTTTAGTTATATTGCCTTATTTGTCTGCTGTTTACTGAGTGAGAATAAAACGTCCAGATCCCAAGACCCCCGGCGCGGCCCGTCAGCTACGCTGGGCACATCTGCCACACCAACGTCACGCCCTACTACTCCGAGATCCCCACCTACAACGTGCACCACGAGCGTTGCCAGGATCACGTCGTCAGCCACGGGTACATCAACAACACCCCTACTATCTCGGAGATAACCGCCCAATACGCCTCTAGCAACAGTGAGTATAGAAACTACACAATGCCAAAATATAACTATTAGAGCTGAACCTCTGTAAGCCACAAGATCCAACTCGAAATATCGCTGCTTCTTCTTCTTCTTCTTATTCAAGTGCCCTGTCGGGTCCCCCCAATGTTGGCGATCACCTCGGCGAACCTGTCCCTGTCCTGCGCCGCTCGAAACAGCTCCTTCACACTTCGGATGCCGGTCCACTCCCTCACGTTTCGCAGCCAGGACATTTGTCTCCTACCGGGCCCCCGGCGTCCCTCAATTTTCTCCTCCAATATCGGTTGGAGAAGGTGGTATTTTTCCCCACGCAGTATATGACCCAGATGTGAAATTTTCCGAACCTTGATAGCTTATAACAGTTCTCTGTCAACTCTAACTCGTCTCAGGACTTCGGTATTAGTAACCATGTTTGTCCAGGGAATTCTGAGCATTCAGCGATGGAGCTACATTTCAAATGCTTCCAGTCTGTTCATTGAGTTGACTTTCAAGGTCCACGTTTCACATCCATACAATAAAACAGACCACACATAGCATTTGATCATTCTCTGGTGGAGTTTCAAGTTTATGTTATCATTGCAGAAGAGTGATTTCATTGTATTAAACGTAGCTCTTGCTGCCTCAATTCTGCATTTTATCTCTACATCTCTACATCTGGGTCAAGAGATTGATATTGCTGCTTGAGCTAACTAAATAACCTGATTGACCATCACATTGTTCATTCCTGGCACACTTCTCATGCTTCTTCAATATTCCTACATTGTATCAACCGCCCACGATGATTTCTTTGACACCTCACACGACCGAAATTTAAATTATGATCAATTGATCATAACACATTTTTGTCTAAGTGATCTTCTTTTCTATTATATTAACGGCTTTTTTATGAATTAATATTTCCATTACATTTATTTATTGCAATTTCATATCTCTTTCAACAATAAATATGTATGAAATCAACTGTTTTCTATAAATTGTTTTATATCTTGGGGAAATGACATGTTGCACCCTGCCAATCTTATTGTATAAAATTGATAATGCCTCAGCAAAGCTAAACTACTCGTATAATAAAACCTTTGTAAACAAATGTTTTCATTAACATTTAATATGTAATATGGAGTTTTATATCATTATGCAAAACACAATAAATATATTTAATTAGTCAAAACGCTCAGAAATATATTATAACAGGCAGAACTCTACACGATAAAATAAGAAACACCACTATCAGAGAAATGTGTGATATCCAGGTTGTTGTCAGATGGGGGAGACATAGAAGAAGGTATTAGAGGGCCTGGAAGACCCTCCAATAGATAGAAAGACAGCTGGGAGTTGATATCGCAAGAGACAGTAAACTCGACACAAACAGGCCTTAGCTGCCTTCGACCAGAAGAGAAGAATTACTTTTATACATCAGTTTTTAAATTGGAGCAGCATTACGTGCTGTATAATGTTCAAATATGATCTTATTGTTATTTATCATTGTAGTGTTGGATGATATGGTGAGCGCCGGTAGCGAGGACTCGCTCAAGACCAGATCGCTGCCGGCCTTCCTCCGCTCCAAGCAGCGCCCGCTGTCCACGGAAGATGACATGTACCAGCTCTATGCGAAGGTAAAACCATTTCAAACAGCTGAACATTCAAATAAAAACAATTGAAATTCATGATTTTACTGAACACAATAAAATTAAATTGGTACACTAATAGTATAAACATATTAAAAGTAAAAATAAAGTACATAATAAAAATAAAGTACCTAAACACATTGTAGTCGGGTGCTTTGTAATGTGATTGTGGTTTGCAGCAAGTCTAATATCTTCGCTGGTTCTTGGGATGCCACTTGAGCATTTAATGTAGTAGTTGCTTTCCACATTTTTGTGTATATCAGGTTATATGAATCCAATTACTATATACAACTTTTGAGCTATTGACTTTCCATCACATGTGATAGTTAGCAAGTCTATCGCCATTTTTACTGTAACGTTAATTCTACCAGACCAAAGACTGCGTGAGAATCGTCATCGCTGGGAATCAAACTGGGACCTTAGGTGTGGTGGCAGTCATGCTTTTGCCACTCTTCCACGAAGGCCGTCTATGTATCATGATTCTATAAGTTATCAAATATAACTAATACATTACATTACATTTTCAAGTTTTCCGTACCCTAGTTATATGAGGGGGGAAAATGTGTTTTAACATTTCCCGCATACAATGTGTTAAGACAATTCAATCTACAGTCTCATAATAAATGTTATATAAAATAAAAAGCACCTTAAATAATATAAAAGTGACGAGTTTCGCTTTGCTTTGGACATTATAAAATGATAAAAAAAAAACATTGAAGAAGGAATGTCACTACTATTAAACGTAATAAAATTTAATATTTTCATTTCTTCTTCCTAGCCTTCCCTCCACTGCTGGATGTAGGCCTCTTCCATCTGTCTCCATTTTTCTCTATCCCGTGCCGCTTCTATCCATTTTTTCCCGGCGACCACAACAATATCATCGGCCCATCTCTTCTGTGGCCGACCGACACCCCTTTTGTTTTCACATGGCCTCCACTTTAAGACTTTGGGAGTCCATCTTGAACTTGGCTGTCTGGCTACGTGTCCTGCCCACTGCCATTTCAATTTTGCGATCCGATCCATGATATCGGCGACTTTCGTTCGGTGTCTGATTTCTGTATTTGTAATTCTATCACTCAGACTTATGCCCAACATTTGCCGCTCCATGGGTCGTTGCGCGCATTTCAATTTGTGGACTGTATTTATGGTCAGGGACATTGTTTCCAAACCATATGTCATCACAGGCAAGATGCACGCTTCGTAGGTTTTCCTTTTTAAATTAATGGGGATATCCTTGTTCTCATTATATGACTGAGCTTTCCGAAGGCTGCCCAACCAAGTCCAATTCTTCTGGGTATTTTCATTTAGGTACTACAAAATACTGTTCATGAAACGAATTTAAAAAATTTGTGAATTAATTTTATTTGATATTAATTCTGAATATAATTATCTTTAACAATTTTTTTTCAGGTTAAATTCAGTAAAAAACGTCGGAATCGTATGCGCAACGATGACGCGGCGGTGATAGCCCTCAGCAAGTCTCAGAGCCAGTGTCTTAACGCAGACGCCGTGATAGTCTATGACGAGAGAACTGCCCTCTAGGACCAGAATCATCGATTAGCAGCTGGTCTTACACGTACAGCCGATGTAGTTTTTATAAGATGCAAATTCGTATGTAATGTAACACAATTTTTAGAAATCATTTATGTATCCCTTAGTTTTCAAACAGTTTTTGGTGCTCACTTTTCAAGCAGCGGTTCGATGTCGCACTCTTTATGTGTAACAAGCGCGTTCTTGCAAGTTGCACCTCAACGCTCCCTCAATTTGGATTGGACCAAAAACACCCCCCTACAGCTCTTAACACCCAACACCAGCAGAGGGCGGTACCGACCTCGTTGGGAACCACTGTTTTAAAACCTGGACATGTGTGTGTTTTTTTTGTATTTCCCGTACATAATAATCAATTTCATTTATTTGCATTCTGAGATATTTTTACAAATGATTACATATTAACCGCCCCCTACGTATGGGTTATTTTCCGAGAAACGTGCAAAAAAAGCAGGTTTTTTATTAATGGAATTTAATTAAATATTAATTTTATTATTTTAAATTACGAAACGTCAAATACTCGGCCGCACACTTCGCCTGCCCCTTGTAAAACTATCATATTTTAATAAGACTTGTACTCGAGTGTTGTTGGCACACGCGCGTATCCCTAACAGTTTGTACATTTTAGGTACTCAAGCCCTTACGTGATACGGGATAGTGCAGAATGGTACAGTCACAGTGAACGTATCACGTACGTTCAAATACGTAGGGTGTAGTTGGTGTAGTAGTTGTGTAGGTGCTATAAATAAATCTAGCGTAAACGGGTTTGATTTGACATTGTATATTTTTTATCAATGCAATTTATTCATTGTTCAACACTTTCAACGCCGTTTTAAATTAAAAATCATTAAAAAATATGTCAATCTTACTTCTCCCGGTAACAGGTTGAATAAAAAAATCTAATTGTAAAAACATCTTAGAAAACTATGCAAATCGCTTACATTTGGGAAATACAATTAATTTATAACTATCATGTATGATTTATTCATTTCAATTTAGACTCAATGAAATTTTACACTTTCTGTTGTACTTACTAAAATTGTTTTTTAGTATAATATGTATTGGTAATACAGAAAATGCCTTTTTATTTAAAATCAAAAAGTGAAAATATTTGTATCCACTTGCATTGATAAATGATCGAACCATTTAGGTATTGGGATTTTGCTTTAGATAAAATTAATTAGACGAAAATGATATTTATTGAGACTGAAATGAATTTAAAATAGTTATTCATACGTCGGAAATAAATCAATTGAATGAGTAAGTGTCTAGCGTTGTCTTTGTTCCAGGTCATTCTTAAAAATATTTCAAAATAGTTCTAGGTAAATTATAGTTGGTTACAATGATTTCTAAATAAAATTGTATTTTGTCACTTGAATTTTCATATCAACATATCTGTTTAATTTTGAGCAAGAATTTTATTAAAATAGTGATATTCAGTTATTATCTTCATGCCTACCATTAATCAGGTTTTTTGTGTATTAATTTTCAATTGGAATATAAAAAAGAAACTGTTATTATGATAGAAGTTTTTATTGATTCCCAATAAGTTAGATATTCTCAGAGTGGTGGTATAGAGGACGGAGTACATAACTCTTAACCTAGGGAACATGGATTCAATTCCGAGTCCTTTCACAAAATAATTTCAACTCACATTTGAAAATGCCGAAAAAATATAAATGCATTGTTTTCATTGTTAGCTTTTATTCAAATGTGTTTATAATTATAATACTTGCAGGAATAATCAGACATAAATATATCTAATTAACATAAAATTGTAAAAAAAATAATAACTTTCACATACGTTAGTGATTAAACACAAATAAAATATACTTCGAATCTCGTTGAACCTAAAAAGATGGCACAGGATAAAAAAAATGCAAGTAATAACTTAAATAAGTGATTTGAATATTAGTTATATGGTAACACTTGCTAATATAAAAATTCCTGGTGCCTTACTTCATACCATAAAGTTTTTAAAATTAATTATTGTTGGGAGTACCTACCTACATCTTTTTTTGAGTTAACTGATAGTATGCCTAAATCAAACACAATAATTATAGGAACTAAAAATTCAATGATCACTTGATTTTAAATGTATGAACTTCTAACTATGAAATTAAATAATACATACTCACAACGACATATGTATTTGCGGACCATAATTATCATTATTTTATTAGTGAAATGGCAGAAAAAAATATAGCATTTACAAGAAACGTATTTCAATGTGACAATCATTTTGTTTTCATTATCAAAGAAGCCCTGAAAACAAATCGATACCCGAAATATTATCTTAAATTACTTAATCTATTGAAAATACCTAATAAATCGGGCTAACATAAAGTGTAAAAGATATTATTTTTAAATACTACAATCACTAAAAATAATCGGTAAACATTTGATTTCAAGCAAGAATTTTTAGTTATTGCCTCGTCAATAACTTGATAAAATTAATGCTAATCATGCAGACATAAAAGTCAGTAACATCTATGTGCAATTGCTGTTTTATTATAAGTTTTTATTTTCGTATTTTGAGTTTTTATTAATTGTTAAAATAAAACTGTATTTACTCAAACTAATATGTTTTCTTATTTAAAAAAACATCCTCTAAAGTGGTTTGAGAATAGGATACTAAAAATTATCCTAGGATTCAAAACTGGTGTAACAATGTGAATTTGAAGAAATAAAGATTTGGATACAATGACCCAGCAGCCCTTTATATTAGCACCGTAAAAGTCGATCGCCTAGTACGGATTATGCAAGTATGTCTAACTGGAGAGACCTCTATGAAGGCCTAGACCAGTGTTTCCTAACGTAGGGCATACGCCCCAGGGGGGGGCAATTTGAATGTCTTGGGGGACAATGCGCAAATCATTAATATTTGTTACATTGTTATCTGGAGGAGCTGATTTGCGGGAAGAAATACAAGCCTAAGTAAACAAGGCAGCTGCAATCTCTGGCGCTCTAAAATCTACGATATGGAAAAAACAAAGACATGGCCATTAAGAGTAAGATGAGAATCATCGTAACGATAATGCCATAATAATACTATTTTTTATTTATTCATTGTTGTACTTAGATTCTTTAAAACATCTTTAACATAATTAAATAAAAATAAACCGTGAACAATATTTCGAAAAGTGTAATAGAATCCAAATAAATAGAAACCTTATTATTTCTTTGTCATTGTGAGGGTTGGGAAGGTCCTCAGGCGCTGCAGCTCAAGTTCCGTCTGCAGCAGGACTATGGATATGTACTGCTTCTGCACTTCACTCAGCAACCTGCTTCTTAGTACCATGGCCTCCATCCTACACAACAATCAATTTTTAAGTATTTTAAAACCAACCGTCAGTTATGTAAATAAGTATATAAAATAAAAATAAGGTTATTAAGAAGATACATATGAATAAAGAGATTCTACCGAAAAACACATGATTGATTAAAAAAAACTGACTTATTGTTGACATAGTGAAAAAAAATTAAATGATCACATTTATTCTACTTTTTGTATTATCTATATTTATTATTTCTTGAACAGTGAAGTAGAACTCCATATAAAATATTTAATATCAATTCAAACATCAGTTTTGTAGAAGTTTTATAATAAAAAAAATTTTGGGATGACATGTCTTGCCTCATTAGGGCGTTATCAAATGTTCTTACAGAAATAAAGCAAAACATCGCACTCCTATGGAACATAATATTTCTAGAAAAGGGACGTTTTCATCAATCAATATGTGTTATCCAGATGATGGCACTGAAACCGGTTGAAACTATTAGACAAACAATTGGATAATAACCAAAGTATTTTCAGTTACAGTGAAACAAGAAATTTCAGCATATCTCCTTTAATGTTATTTATTCTTCAGGTATACTGTCAATTCTGCTGTAATATTGAAAAATATTATTCAACTAAATAATATCATTATCAATAATAGCATATGATATTGAGACGAGAGCCGACACTATTAGAACAAAAAGTATCCTAAGAACTATAGAAACGAGGACCCTCTGATCCATTGCAGGAACGACACTCCAAGTTAGCGTAAAAAATTCTGAAATAAGGAAGATTTTTGATGTAGAAGATTTTGTGCAGTGTGAAAGGGCGAGAAGACGTTACTAGAGAGATAATGTAGAGAGAGCATGTCCCAAAAGAATGATAAAGTACCAAGGGCAGCCAACCTCCAGGAAGACCACCCAAACATGGCGAGACAGGTAGGCATCTACATTCAGGCTGAAAAAAATAACATGACACAGTCCTAAAGAAAGCAGAAGAAGAATACCTTTTGGCTTGAACCTTTCTTTTCTTCTTCAAAGCCAAGGGATCCTCCGCGTGATGTTTTTCCGAAACTTTAATTTTCAAACGAGCAATGTACTCATCCGTATTCTCTATATTAGTTTTAAATGAATCAATCTTCATCTGAAAATATATAATACCTCGCTAAAAATAATCATCAAATACAGACCCTAATAGAAATATTTCATATATATATTTAGCTTAGACTCATATTAATTAATATATTATGAATTACAAATAACCTCGAGTTCTTCTGCATGACTTATGTACTTATACAACTGATTGTTGAAAGAAACTCTCGTATTTTCCATTTGACGTTCAACTAGTGCATTATTTTGCACACCAATTATACCTTTTTTAGTTTTATCTTGAATGTATTTTCGGATTTCTTTTGTAACCTAAGAACGAAGTATAAAAGTAAGTACGAAATACAAACAGGTAAAATCATTATTCAACAAAGATATGTAAGCAAATTTTAAATGTTAAATTACATACTTTTATTCTTTCCAAATGATATAGATCTTGCTGCAAATGCCGTATTTTCATTTTTAATTTGGCGTGTTCCCATTCGCTCGACAAAATGTGTTTTTTAAAGCTTGTTGTAGCTCGCATAGCTTTCAATTTTAACTGCCCGGCTTCCTAAAAGTAAATTAATGTACAAATCTACTATGCGCAATTTCATTAAAAAAAAAGTGTAATTGTCAACAGAATATACTCACTAAAATTTTAACATTTACGGCATCGACATCCTCTAGTTTGATCAGAACCGCACAATCAAAATCTTCAATATGACCCGTCATTTCAGTTTCGACAAAACCACTTTTCATGACAAGCTGAAAAATAAAGATTTTATTAACACATTTCAAATGAAAACTCATCTAACCATTCATCAAAGATACTTATCATTTGGTTAACATATCATGTTTTTAAATTGCAAACATTTTGCATACTAACCTGCATTGAAACATTTTTCGCTGCATTTTCTATGTTGCTCCGTTGCTGCGAAAGATCATTCCTCATCCGCTGTCCGGCAGTTTTCAAATTTAAACTGCGCTTTTGCCACAGTGCCAAAGTAGCTTCTACTTCAGCTATTTCTGCACAAGCAGCCTTCATCTTTAAAAATATACATGTTTAGTTTTTCATTAGTGCTGATCAATCAATCAAATCAAATCAAATCAGTTTATTTTCTCAAAAGACATTACAAACATTTTTTATTGTTTAAGGCATCTATTGAGAACAGGTAAAACATAAGGAATATATAATACCAGGAACGCATGAGAGATGGTTCGACATTAGGAATACAAAATACTCTCCAAAGTCAAGAGTATTTGTCTTCTGAATGTACTTTCACGAATATGAAAGACATCGATCTCCGAAGCGATCATGTTCAGCAGTTTGATTGCTCTCCCCACCGGCATCACCAGAGGCAGGTTGGTTCTGCATGCTGGGAGATAAAACAGTCTGTGCTGACGCTGTCGAAGATAGCCATCCGGAACATAAAGATGGATAGCCTCCAAGATGACGGAGTTCTCAAAGAATCCCCTGATAAGTCTGAAGAAATGGGTAAGTGTGCACCCATCCCTTCTTATCTGTAAACTATTGGTCCCCAGCATGCCCAAGAGGAATGCAGTGGGATAAAGCCACGGATAGCTACCAAACTCCCTCATGTAGAGATATCTCAGAAATCTTTTCTGAACCCTCTCTAACATGAGCGAGTATCTCGCCTCGTGGGGACTCCATATCACCGAGCCACACTCGAGCCGGCTCCGGACCAATGAGTTATACAAAATTCGCAAAACATAGGGATTCTTGAAAACTCTACCAGTTCGGAGAATAAATCCCAACATTTTCAGTGCAACTCCACATATTCTCTCGATGTGAGCATGGAAAGTCAGCCTACTTTCATAAACGATACCAAGATCCTTTATCGTTGAAACACGCTTAAGTTGTTGGTTATCCATTGTGTATCTGTAATAAACAGTACGCAATGCTCTCGTAAAAGATAAAATTACGCATTTAGAGATATTGAAATAAATTTGATTGGTTTTACTCCAGCGGACGATATTATTTATATCTGACTGGAGATGGAGGCAATCTTCGGGGCTTTTTATCTCAAGGAATAATTTAAGATCATCTGCAAATAAAAGAAATCGCGAAAATTGTATAACCCTCGCGACATCATTAATGAAGATGGTGAAGAGGAGTGGACCAAGGTTTGAGCCCTGTGGCACTCCGGAATATACGGGAAAAAGTGCAGATTGAAATATACCGTATGAGGCAAACTGTTTCCTCTCCCTCAGGTAGCTAATAAAAAATAAAACCAACTTAGAAGAGAAACCAATTTCCGACAGCTTTCGCAGAAGTACATCATGGTTGACGGTATCAAAGGCTTTAGAAAAGTCATTATAAGAGCAGTCAACCTGGTGACCATTGTCCAAAGCCCTTGTCACATATTCTGTGAAAATCATAAGATTGGTTTCAGTAGAGCGCCCCTTCCTGAATCCGTGTTGTTCTGAAATTATGAAGGGTTCAACTCTAGGGAGAATCATTTTATAAATAATAGATTCAAAGAGTTTGGCCGGAGCAGACAGTATTGCTACAGGTCTGTAGTTTTCAACTGATTCTCTCGGGCCGCTCTTGAAGATGGGACTGATCTTGGAGATTTTCCACAAATCGGGAAAGGTATCAGTATTTACTGACAGGTTGAAAATGAAGTGGAGAGGAGGTACCAAAAATTCAGAGCATCCTTTTAAAAAGAAGATAGGAAGAAAATCAGGGCCAATTGAATGCGAGTTTTTCATGGCTTGAATTGAAATTTTTATGTCTGAGATGTCAATTTGACTGATTTAGCATGCATATACTCCAATGTCACATATAATAATTTAAATAATGTAATATTAATCACCGTGGTGAGAAAACATTTGCTACAGCGATCGCCAAAGTCCGGAGGACTTGACATAGCACTTTAAAAATAAGTTCTCATCGACAACGCCCCACAAAAACACCGAGGAACAGATATAGTTATCACAAATGCCAATAAACAGTGGTTGGATCATTTATCCAAAGAGGGTTGCATGGGGATTGCATTGCACTAGGGGACAGAATGCTTGGCTCCTGATCCAGGAGACTTCAAGCCCGAACATGACCAGATTCTTCATTATTATAATGAGCAATTTTCTGCTCACATTACAGATTGTATGATAAATTCTAATACCATTGATTTCACTATCCAAGTGTTAGTCTTTTTTTTTTTAAGATTTCCAAGATATATAATATATTATTTAATGTTTTCTGAGACGTATTGACATATAATTTTTAAAGATAATATTTATAATACCTTCACTTCATTATCCACCTTAATCCTCCTGAGTTTGCACATGTTTAGCCAAATATTCTCGTCCATTACAGGTGGCATGTTAGTTATCAAATCCAGTTGGTCCAATCTATGCAAGAATATAAAAATTGTCAAAATTCATTACAAATAATTATATTATTTATTATTTTTTTTTTAAATGCATGCTTCATTGCTAAACAACAATAGATTGTTGTTTAGCACTCTAACCATAAACGATAATTAAAAAAAAAGTTTATTACTCACCCTTTTAATAGGTCATTGCAATCGATATGGAGAAACTCCGGTCTCTCTTTAGTTAAACATGCGTGTGCCATTTCATACAATACTCCAGGAATCATGGATGCCCTCAGTTGCCACTTTGGTCTTTTTCTAAAATAAATATGAATGATAACATGGGAATCTTTTACATTTAGACTGAACATTTTTATTCCTATTCAAAATTCTTGACGTAATGAATATTTATATTTTACTAAAACATTTTTAATTTCAAAACACCCCAAAAGATTACAGCAATGTAATGGAAACATTAAGATAATCTCTCTAAAAATGTTACTTAAACAAATTTATTAAATTTAAACAAGAATTTAAAATTTGTCTCAAAAATAACTTATTTATTATTTACTTACTTATTCTAGAAAAGCAAGTACGATAATTAAAAAAAAAAAGTTTTATAATTGTGTACATAAGTAACTAACATTAAGAATTGTGTTGTTTGGAATGTTCAAACTTAATCAAAGTATACCATTGAATAACAATTAAATGTGAAAATGAAGGATCCCCATACTTAAAAAGTTTGTAGCATAAATCCGCAACAATTGGAGAAACATCACTGAAGTTGGACCTGAAGTTCTTGTCTAAGGATCGGTCCCGAGCCATGAGAGCCTCATACGCAGTATGGCAGTCTGACTGCTGACCCTGGATATCCTGGATGTCCTTCAAGACTTTCTCAATATCTAACTCGTTATTATATATTTGCATTCTGTAAAATAATAATGAATAAGGCCCTTTCCTATAAAACAGATTGAATATAAAACTCTATCATATTACGTTTGGTTAAAAGTTCCATCATCAAAAATATAATATGATTAAATCGAATTGACTTTTTGGACTTGAATCTTGAAAAGTATCGTGGCAGTCGAGGTATCAATAAATACCATAATCATCAAACATTGTAAACAAATAAATCAAGTGTAAAAATAATTAAGCAAATGAAATTGTAATTATTTATTGTTTCTTGAACAATTATGTAAAACTCCATATTAAATAATAAATACGAATGAAAACGTCAGTTTTCTAGAAGTTTTATTATATTTTATGGGAATGACATGTTTTGCCCTTCTAAGGCATTATCAAATGTCATTTGATATAATGCCTTAGAAGGGCGAAACATGTCATTCCCATAAAATATAATAAAACTTCTAAAAAACTGACGTTTTCATTCGTATTAATTAGAAATTTTAATTCTTAGGATTGGAATATAGTTTAGCAATTATCATAGATAAATTGACGAAGAGAGCAGTAATCATGCCTCTGTACAAAGGAAAAGGGTCACTTATGGAATGTGAAAGCCACAGAGCCATTATATTAGTATTTTGAGTGTCATTGGTAAAGTATATGGCAGAATTTTAATAGAAAGAGTAAGAAAGATGACGAATGACAGGGATGTGTAAGGCGTCTTTATGAATGGCAGAGAAGTATGTCAGGACAGAACAATGTTGTGGTTAACTTTTTCTGCCTACACCTCAGATGGCGTGATGGTTAGTTAGTAAGTTAGATGATAAGAAAATCACCGGTTCTATGTCTTTCTATAAAAAAGAAAACTCATTCATCAAATTTAACAAACATGAGGAATTTTTTTTAACCAAGATTTCAAATTTGATTATATTAGTAACTTACTCTAAATCTTTGATTTTCTCCACTGTTTCGATGCGATCTAAATGGTTGACCCTCAAGCGCATGAGTTTAAGGTTCTCCTGTCCTATAGCCGACTCCACCTTAAGTTTCAGCAAATAGAAGTCTTTGATTCTCTGGTTGAACCGGCTGATGAGCTCATTGACAGAGGCAGACAGTTTGCTGTACTCAACACGCAACATTTTCCGGTATTTTTCTCTTTCTTCATTGCGAAACTCGACATTCTTCTCCCATTCCATTATTTGTTTCAAATCGTCTTCTGTGTAATCTTCTGGTTCTTTAACAGTCTAAAAATATTATATTAATTTACACAAATTTTATTATACAATACTATACAGGTACTCGTACATAAAAATAAAATAGGAAACATTCAGCATCTGAAATAGAACAATATTAATTGTTTTTAAATTTTGCATTCCATTTGATTTAATTTGGAGAAAGAAGCCGACCGAAGAATTCAGTTGGGTTAGGCAGCCTTTGGAAAATTACGTCATGTTCTCACCTCTAAAATACCACAATGCCTCAAGACTAAAGTCTTCAACCAGTATGTCTTGCCAGTCATGACGTACGGAGCCGAGACGTGGACACTGACAAAAGGTCTAGTCTACAGATTCAAGGTTGCCCAACGCGCCTTGGAAAGAGCCATGCTTGGAATAACCTTGAGGGACAGATTTAGAAACGAATTTATTCAACAACAAACTAAGGTGACTGAGGTGGCTCTGAAGATGGGCAGGCTGAAGTGGCAATGGGCTGGCTATATCTGTCGGAGAACCGACGGCCGATCGGGGAGACGGGTTCTGGAGTGGAGACCGCGTACAGGATTCCGCAGAGTTGGACTTCCCCCTGCCCGCTTGACCGGCGATCTGAAGAAGATTGCTGGATATGGATGGATGGGAGCGGCAATGGATGGGGGCGGTGGCATGTTTTGGGAGAGGCCTACATTCAGCAGTGGATGACAGACGGCTGATGATGATTTGATTTAAATTTGTTTTTTAAAAGAAAAGTGCAAAAATAGTGTGGTCACCCCTTTTTAAAAGAAACATTATGTATTCATCATAACACAATTTTCAAAAGGATGTTTAGGTTGATATATAATATATTATTCTTCTTCTTCAGCCTGTGGACGTACATTCCTGAACAAAGGCCTATTCCATTTGCATACAGGTCGCTCTTTTCCAGACTATCTGCATCTAATTTATTTTTGTCTGCAGTCTCCAGATACATCTTTTGTGTAGTCTTGGTCTCCACTACAGTAGGGTCTTGGACCATTTCATTTGATCTCTGGCAATTTTACCTGCTTTACCATTTCATATAAGACACTTTATTTATTACATCGTTTTGGAAGGTATTTTATTACTTTGCTTTGTACTCTATCCCTTTGGCAGATTCTGAGTCAGTTAGCACTGTTAATGGTAATATACATTTCAGATACTGAATCATTCCAATACCATTTGGGAAAAAACGTTTTTATCCTTGAGAGAAAACCAAATTGGGCCAAATGAATTATTACCATGCATTGTGGTTTCGGAATCGGTTTTTTGATTTCTTCATGCCATAGTTTTTCCAATACTCCGTCCATCATGTACATAAGTGCTTTTTCTTTAAAGTCATCTTTTGGTCCCAAATCAGGCGGAGGTATAACAACTTGGCTGGGACTTACGTATGGTGTAATACCAACCTACAAACAAAAATAATTTCTACAAGATATTCCATTTACAAACAACATATTTTGGGATTAGCTATATGTGTAGTAAGTAATAAGAATAAATATGCCCTGTACACACATATGCACCCCCTGCCAACAGTCATTATAAATATACACATAATAATGTAAACAATTCCTACTTATTTAAAAATTTTATATCTGGAAAGCACCAAAGTATCTAAACAACATTTTAATATAAAATGCAAATTATTAGTTGCTTTTATTATGACTCTTGGTGTTATGCGTAGTCCGCATACTTAATAAGTATATTTTATAACTAAATATTTTCTACAGCACCCTTGAAATGATTAATTAATTTTTTTTAAATGGCACTTTATCCAATGTATTATTATTATACAAATAATCAAATATGCTGAAAAGGGATAAAGTAATAATATTTTAATAAAAAAATTTAAAAGCGTAAATTTAAATGTAACCCCATTATGAGGTTATACAAAATTATTATTAACTGCACTGGTTTGTACTGATAAATAACTTTTTTTAAACTTTATTGAATACCTCATTTTCTTCTACAGTTATTAATTTTGATGGAATTTCTTCTTGTGCCCATTCCGGATTACTTATGTAAATGTTAATAACTTCATCGCTCTCTTTCAATGTAAAAAGTATGTTCAACTCTGAAATAAAATAAGTATGTATTTAATATTAAGAAAATACTAATAAATTCTGCGTTTGTCATGATATAAAATTGAATAGTGAACATGCCTGATATTATAACATTTAATCTGCTATTTTTATCTTCAATCATTGATAATTCCTTTTGTTTGTTTGACATCATATCATCGAATTGCTTGTTGAACCATGTTTGAATACTGTGAATATTTTTCTGAAATGAACAGCAAATATCATCATTTGAAATTAATTGATTAAATTATAATATTATAATGAAAAATATCACAGAAAAACGTTACACACGACAAAAACCTATGATTTTGTGCGACGTCAAGGAACCTAATAACCACTGGTAGTTTAGAAGACAGAACAATCGGGACTTGATTCAGGTGACATCGGAAGACTTCTTTTTAAGATTAACCTATATAATCCACCCACTAACGCCATCTATGGAGAATGATTTTTTTTAGCATTTAGCAAACTACTTTATTAACACAATGCGAAGGCTATCGCCTATTAGCGTATTGTTTTAGAAGTCGCCTGCAGTATTATTCCTATCTTATATGCCAAAGAATTGAATTAAAAAGATTGACAAGTGTAATCAAATCTACATAGATGGACAATTGAAACTGACACGTGAAGATAAGTATGGATTTGGAGTATATATACAACTTCCAAAAATTTATCATGCATGATCATAATAACAAAGGTGGAATGTTGTAATTACATAAAGCGTGTGCTTAACCCAACCAATGACAGGTCATAAGTCCTGTAAACACCTTGATCATCCATATTCAGTTTCCAGTTTGCGTCTTCGTCTCTATTGAGATACCATTAAATTTGAATTAACCACCCACCATGGGTGAAAATCCAGGATTCGTATACAAGTATAAGTATACATTCACAAAAATAATTCCACATAACTCCACAATTCCAAATTCTCTCCTGAGGATTGAATTCTGCTATTATTATCAGTGACTAATTGAAATGATTTCCAAGAAATCTGTTCTTTATTGTTTTTCTATGACATTTCATAATGTTTATAGATTTATTGCATAATTAAATTGCGATATATATTTCTGAATAATATAATAGCAAATGAAAAAAAATATTTAAGTTACTTCTGTCATTGTTGTCTGCCATCTCATCTGCAAATTTGACTGGGCTAGCATCTGAATATAGCTGTGCGGCAGAGGAATGATGAATAAGTGGGCAGATGAACCCGTTATTTGGTAAATAAACTCTTCAATCGTTTTCGTCTCACTGGGTTCCAATTTCAACTCTTCAGATGCGGTTTCTTCTTCCACTATTTCACTTTTTATGCTGATCACAGACTCAACTCTGTGAAATTATTATAAAATTGATTTAATGGAGGAAAAATACCTAAAACTTTATTCCAGATCAAGGAGTTCTTGATTGGATCTCAAGCATAAATATAATGGGATTCTTTAGCTGAAATTCTTAATTTTAATACGACGCATATCTAGAAAGTAAGTGTACTGAGGCTCTCATGACCAGATGGATTTTATTTTCGACATGTTGGCTACACTTCCATGTAGCCTGACCCTTTCCCTCTGCAATGAGGCCGGTTCGAGGTCAGTCTGTTGAGAAGTGTCGACGCTACAACTCGTTTCGTGAAACATATCAATCCAATCTCCCGCCAAGTGCGAAATACGCGGCACCGGGCAAGAGTTTTTGAGGCGCTGCAAACTCCATGGAGATGAATTTCTCCGTTCAATCGTTACTGGATATGAAACTTGGGTTGCACACTACACACCTGAAACCAAAAGGCAGTCTCAACAGTGGCATCACACCTCTTCATCCTCCGCCAAAAAGTTCAAAACCGCAATTACAGCCAAGAAAATCATGGCATCCGTGTTTTGGGACTGTCAAGCCATAATTTTAATTGAATATATGCCTCAAGGGGAGACCATCAACTCTGCAAGATACTGTGAGACCCTAAAAAAAATATGGAGGGCGATTCAGGACAAGAGGAGAGGCATGCTGACAAAGGGAGTCTGCCTGCTGCACAACAATGTCAGAGGGAACTGCTCGCCTCGTTTAAATGGGATGTCCTGAACCATCCCGCGCATTTCCCTGGCCTAGCACCTTCAAATCACTATCTCTTTACCTCCCTGAAGCTGCACATGGGTGGAAAAGGTTTTCAACCGACGAGGAGGTAAAGGATGAGGTGGAGAAGTGGACGAAGGGGTTGGCGGGAAACTACTTCGAGGAAGGCATCAAAAAGTTGATACCCCGCTTCACCACCTGCATTGAGAGGAATGGCGACTATGTCAAAAAATAGCATACGTATGTACTATGGTAACCACGTAATTTTTTTGTTTAAATAAAAAAAAATGTAACCTACAAAAATTCAGTACACTTGCTTTCTGGATATGCCTCGTAGCACAAGGAAAAAATTCACTATTGACAAATGCAGAAAAATTCTGAATGGAAAAGAAGTTTAATATGCTAATATGCTAAAGTCTGCTTAACATTATAGAGCAATTAAAAATAAAAACATACACTTCTTCCAAAGATGGCGGTGGAATCCAGGGCTTGAACAAATTATCATCTTTCGTAGATTCGATGTTCCTGAAATTTTCAATAACCGATGTCTTTTCTTTGCGTGCAAATGTTTGAGGAAGTAGTGGATAATTTTCTACAAAAGCAGGTGTAAATATTGCATGAATTTCTTTCCCGAGAATGTCCATTGGGTCCCAGCATTTCACTTTAATCCATTCAGTTATCACATCTTGTTTTTTTATTTGTTCCTCCAACTCGGCGTGCACTTTCTCGCGATCTTCTGCAGCCTAAGTATATTCACAAATCATTATTACATGAGTTTTTTTATTTGTTTCATAAATCATAGATGTACAGTTTTGCATTTATATTCCCGCAAGTTAACAAATCATATTAGGTGTTCAAATTAAAAACATAATAGTCTTTTTCTATTTTATATACTTGGAGAAACGGCGTGATGGTTAGTTAGTTAATTGAAACCTTGTTTTTATATAAATTTAAGTTAAACATTAATAATGAGTAGATCCATCGTATATTTGGTAACTAACATCGTATATTACAACTTTCCATGTATGATATACATTGTTTGTGATAATACAACTAGAAGATAGTGTAATGGCTGACATGGGATAATACTTACAAGTTTCTCCCTCTGTGCCTGAGCTTCCAGGTGCAAATTGAATAGATTGAGAGGCAACTGATGTAATGGCGGAGCCGATATATTTTCTTCTAATAAAACCAACAGTTTATCTTGTAGAGAATCAAATTCCTGTATAAGTCGGTTTCGCATATCTGCCCACTGGTGGGTTTCTTGTTCTAACTTTATTATTCCAATTCTTTGCACCCATGTTTCTATATTTCGTTAATGGAAAAAACGTTTTAAGAAAAAAATATTAACCAAACAAATCAAATCAAATCAGATTATTTTATTAAAACATAATGAAAACAAAATTAAGGTATAAGGCATCTATTAAGAACAGGTAAAAAATAATATACAATACCAGGAACGCATGAGAAATGGTTCGACTTTAGGAACACAAGATACTCTCTAAAGTCAAGAAACGTACTTTCACTAACATGAAAGATGTCGACCTTCGAGGAGACCGCGTTCAGCAGACAAGACAAAGGGCATGAAAGGGTGTCTAACATAATTAAAATAATTTATATAAATTATACCTGAATCATCTTCGAAAATATCATCCATCACAATCCTGTCAGGTATAATAAACTTCCCAGAAAGATCAACAGATTTGGGGTTTATAACAGAAGACACATTGTGAATCATCAAAGAACCATTATATGTCAGAGTGACGCCATATCTCTGCTGAGGATCAATCGAGGCAGTCTTTATTAATTCATCAAAATAATGTTTTGCTCTGATTTTGAATTCTGAAATTGCCAAAATGTATAAATTGATAAGTTAAGATGGTTTATTAGTATGGGAGACGTGTCTGCATATATTTTTCTTAATAGATATGGATTTGCTTCTAATTGATACCATGTATTTATAGAAAATAAAAGCAAACGAAGCGGCTAAATCGCGACCTGGCTATGCCAAGCGAATATGAACTCTAAAAATTGGACTCAGAGCTCGATTATTAAAGTCTATATTCGCCTGTATTATGAAAATTATCAATTAATTGATTAATTTATAAAATTAATTTGAGCTCGATTTGTAACAAAAGTATGCCTATAACCACCGCCTGGTTCCATTTAATCAATTCTGAAATAATCAGGAGGATCTGTTATGGATTTATCAAGTAAAAGGGCTTCACAATAACACACATTCGCTTTTATTTACATAGAAGATAGAAGATAACTAGAACATAGTTTTTGGTTGTAAAAAAATTAACTTACTCAATTCAGATCCAAATACTGAAGGTTTATATAGAACATTTCCATCCATCCCCCACATCAGGACACCACCACGATCTTTATGTATGGAAATTCCAGATATTTCAAATAACAATGGAATAAGATTATCTGAGTTCATTTTCAATAGATCCTCCTGTAAAAATCCCATATTTACTCTTTCTTGAACAATGATGTAAAACTCCAGATTAAATAATTAAACAACAATTAAGTAACGAATATATTCCAATAGGTGGAAAGATTTCAGTGCTCGCTACTGTAATTAGATATTATTTAAAAACTTTTTAACCATATTAATCCTATGTGTGTAAATTATTAAAATAAAAAGCCACCCTCAATACTAACCTCTAGAAATACGCTGAAGACTTGGATTTCCTTTGGCAAAGTGTTCACTCCAATTAGAATATTATTTTCTATATAAATTACTTTGCAGAGCGTTGGCTCGATTCGTGCATATGTTGGAATATTTTTACTTGTCAAAAAATTATAACACATTAACACTTTTTCTGGAACTAAGGATATTTTTTTATTAATGATGCATTCATTTTGGCTAATAATAAAGTGAAACAAGAGTTAATGAAATAAATTAGTACTTACTATTTGTGTAAACATTTACAACCAGTGCCAGACACATGAAATATAGATCTTTCCCGATGTTTATTGACCAACAGTCTACGAGATTGCTCTTGATGTTTATCATATTCACAACTTCAATGTTTGGAGGCTTGTACTAAAATTCACATATTTTTTTATTAAATCTCTTAACGAAAAATTTCAAATGATTATGTTTTAGGTATGTATTGTATTATTAATGTATTATTAAAGGGCAGGTGTGTTCAGTGTTGGAGCGATCAACGATTGTGTGTCTCACGACATATTAATGTAAAGAAAATCAAGATATGATCATATGGATAGAGGAGTCTGGTGGACCATTACAACATAATTGTTAAAAGTGTACAATGCTAATTGTCAGCATCCTTCAATATTAATTTCCTCATTCACTAGGTACTTCATATATTTATCTTATCGGGAGATGCCTATTGGTGGCGAAGAGGTTTGTAACCCATCACACCGCGTCTCCCGCGGGGGCGAAAAGAGAAGGATGGAATGATGCATCTATTAAATTGTGGCAGTCCATTCTTTCTGCCAACCCCTTCGGGGAGACGGCGTGATGGTTAGTTAGTTTTAGTTTTTATTATGTTTTAGGTGCTGATATTGATATTATGACGTCTACGAGTATATGGACCAGGTGATTAGGGACATGCGCTGTGGCAGCTGCACAGAGATGAAGAGACTGGCTGGAGATGACTGAGTGAAGGAAACGATTGAAGCTTGTTGCAGACCAATCCTCAGGAATGTAACCATGAAGAAGAATGTTTTAGGTAAAGAGATTAAAATCGCAAACCTTCAAAAAGAACACTTGTCCTGAAGTCATAGCAGATACAATCAACTCATTCCCGTTAGCAGACCAAGCGATGTGGTTCAGTTCTTCCGATGTTAAACATTTTGAAGCGATTAGCCTTAGTGCACCGTCAGCGTGCATAACACAAACACCATTTTCTGAATCAGATTTAATACACATGGCGATCAAAGGAGACGTCGGTGAAGAACTGACATAATTTATTTTATTGCCCATTTGAGTTCTCGAGAGCTGAAAAATCACGTAATATTTCATTTTATATAATTGATTTTTTTCATAATAAGACACAATTATTTAATTTATTTTGTTAGCATACCAATTGACCGCTTATGCTACTCCACAAACAAATAAGATTATCATAATTAACTGTAACTATTGTGTTGCCAAATGGATTTAAAGTGCATGCATACAGAATAAGCCTAAAAGAAAAAATATGAGTATTACTTGTCATTTGTTTTGCTTGTTTTATATGTTTAGTAATCATGGAACATTTTACTGTAAAGATATTTACCAACCTTTGCCAATAACAAAGCACATCCGTTTGAACCTCGTCATTTTCATAAGTTATATTAATCACTTCACCATTTTTTGAAACAATCATTAGAGTTTCCCCGAGACCTCCCACCACCATTTTAACAATAGGATCATCCGGATAATAGGTCCAGTCCTCTGTCCACTCCTTATTTACTTTAATCATATGCTGAAAATATTTGTCAAAAACATGACAAGCTGATTCATTTGTACATAGATTATATAAAACAAAACAAAAAAGTGAGTTGTTACCTTAATATGTAATTCTGGACCATAAATAACTAAACCATTTCTAAAATATCCAATGAAAGGCATGTATGGACCATTCAATGATGAATATTCCTTAACAACAATCATGCCAATGCCATCACTTACAACCTAAAATGTTTATATTCAATTAGAAAAAATATACTATTTAACATAATCCAACTTATTTAACTAACTAACTAACCATCACGCCGTCTCCCGAAGGGGTAGGCAGAACGAGTGGACTGCCACACTTTTCTTTCCTGAAATATTTCTCTCGCTTCCTCAACATTCATACATCGTGTCATGCACGCACCTCGATTTCTCTGACTCCTCGCGTGGCCGACATTCAATATTTGATTTATTTGATCGTGCCACATTTTCCTCGGTCTCCCTCTATTTCTAGTTCCATTTACATTGTTAACATGCGATTTTTTCACCATTTTTTCTTCATTCATTCTTTCCATGTGTTTTTCATTATTTTGTTCATAACACCATCATTCGCACCGCACTCACTTCTTATATTTTCATTTGACACTTTATCATACACACAGAATCCACACATTCTTATTTAGGTTCCATTTATACCAGTGGTCGGCAAACTCTTTAAAAGAAAGTACTAAATACAAGTAATTAAATTTATTTTAAGAGATAAAAATATTTACAATAATAACCCTGACTTTGAAAATTGCTTTAGTAAGGGTCATATTTTCTATTGATAATAAAAAAATAACATTTCTAGTATTATAATTCAACAATGTCATTTAAAATAAGAACGATGGGTTTGCATTTCTCTGGAAAGTTGCAGCCAATTAAGTTTGTATGTGTTTACCGTAATTATGTCATGTAGAATCAAACTGATTCTGCGGGACATAATTAATCGCTAATGGTCAAAACATTTTTTCCTTTTATTTTTTGTATTACTCACTGAATATATATTGGCATTCTTGTCAATGCAGTATAGAAACCCTTCAGGAGTCCAAGTGGCATCCACAAAATCGGGGATGCTCCCGTGTAGATGACGAGCTAAGAGCATACTCATTTTGTAACAAGGCGCGACTTCCCAAACACAGTATTTTTTGTCCCAACCATGGAATATTAAACTGTGGGATGGGCTACACCTTTAAACATAAAAATTAAAATTGGGGAGAGTTTACATAATTTACATTCATTAATTTGTGAGGTTAACAAACCATGCAGAACTCAGACTGCTGTACCAGCATATTACAATGGCGAAATACATTGCACGGACAATCAAAACACCTGACACAATAGATTCTCAGCCTAACGAAGCCAATGACCGCAGGGGAGCGTGTGCAAGAAAAATGATGAATCAGGGCCCGGTGTGCAAATGAAGCAAAACATATAAAAGCCGTACAGCCATCTACTCTACATGCCAGTCATTAATACGACTTCTAACCGACACGAGTCTACGTTATCAAGTCTACGTCACGAGGGATCTTGGACTCTCTCCCGCCGATCTACGAAGCTACTCTACTACGTCATGCAGCTTCTGGCGAGTAACATCGTCCTCAGCTGCTCGCCGCCAGGACTCTGCCCCGCTGCTACCGACACCCTGTGAAGTTACTCCATTGTCCATCCACGCTCCATTACGAGTACCTATATAATACTATTAATGTATAATTACTTGTGTTCGGGAATAAACATTGAAACTTCCACCGTCTTTCAACTCTCACCAAATACCCCAAAAATTAATTAATCTTTTCTTACTGCACTCAAGGTTTTGCGTTAAGATTATTTATTTTTCTTTACATTCCAAGATTTAAAAACCATTTTAACATGGTAATATAATAAAGACATTCATTTATAAGAACCTTTGGAAAAAAGTCAAGAATTTATGTTTAAAAATAATATTATCACACTTCTATTAGTTTTTACACAATTAAATTTTTTTGTTAAAACCAACCGGTTTCGCTCCCCCCGGAGCTTCGTCAGGGTTACAAAAGAGACATCAAAAAGATAAAAGAGAGTCAGTCTTAACCCTTATCAGACACTAGTTTTTGTATATGTAAAAACTAACTAACTAACCATCATGCCGTCTCCCTGAAGGGGTAGGCAGAAAGAATGGACTGCCACACTTTAACCGATGTGGCACTCCATCCTTCTCTTTTCGCCCCGCGGGAGACGCGGTGTGATGGGTTGCGATATTCTATAAATATTATATTTAACTTTTAAGAGGCACTGTGTATGTTAATCGCTCCATTGGTAATATTATACGCGCAGATTGCACAGACAACAAGATTCAACATGATTCATCACGTCGCCTCACATGTGCCATACGACTGCAGCGAAAAAGTTCTGTTGTCACGTCAGAGGTGACTTACATCCATTAAGAGTTAATATTATTATTAATAATGCCACACTAAAGTAATTTATATTTAATACAAGAACTTCTCAGTGGAATGTTCATATATAATTATTTAAAATAATTTAAATAAGTACCTGAAAAAAAATTCCGGAGATCTAATGCCAGTTTCACAGGAAATCAATTTTTTATTTGTTCTCCAACACCAGACAGTCATTAAATAGTTTGGATACTTTGACAAAGCTACTATTTGTTCCAACTCCGTTAAGCCTACAGCTGCATAAGTAGTTATAGTATCATCTAGAATTCGTTTTGTGGAGAAAACATTAAAGAAAAAATTATCAAAAGATATTTTAAATATTCATATTTTTCAGTATCCAATTTATTGATAAGAAATCATTTAACACTCATGTATTTTGGGATCTTGGGGAAATCAGTGTAGCTCATCTTTCTGGACCGACGTTTCGGAGATCGTTGAAGTCTCCATCTTCAGGGTGGTTGTAAATGTATGGTGGGTAATGTATGTTTAACTCCTCCGCTGCGCCGTGTCGCGGGCAATGTGAGAGCGAATGGGACGTCTCCAATAGTTAGCATACAGCGATGCATCACTCCCGAGCGATACATCACTCTCGGTCTGCAATACGTAAATGTAAACACACACGCTGTGTTCTCCGAGTTGGTTAGAAATACGTATCGCAGACAGAGAGTGACGTATCGCCCGGGTGTGACGCTTCGCTGTATGCATGAACGTTTCACGAATATGAAAGACGTCGATCTCCGAAGCGATCATGTTCAGCAGTTTGATTGCTTTCCCCGCCGGCATCACCAGAGGCAGGTTGGTTCTGCATGCTGGGAGATAAAACAGTCTGTGCTGACGCTGTCTCAAAGATAACAGAGTTCCGAAGAATCCCCTGATAAGTCTGAAGAAATGGGTAAGTGTGCACCCATCTCTTCTTATCTGCAAACTATTGGTCCCTAGCAAAGAAGGAGTTAAACATTCATTACCCACCACAAATTTACAACCACCCTGAATATGGAGACTGCAACAATCTCTGAAACGTCGGTCCAGAAAGACGAGCTACATAGATTTTCCCAAGATCCCAAAATACATATTGCAACTTACCGTGAAAATCTACGCAATTATTTTACACTTAATTTAATTAATGTTTATGTAAGCGAATATGAACATGGTCTTTTCTTTAAAATAATTTAAAAATAAATTACCTTTAATAATACGCATAACTCTGAAATCTGGGTATGTAATAAGAAATAGCCTTGGAGATTCACATATCTCAGCAAACACAAAAATTTGTGAAGTTCGATGCCCTATAAGAGAAATGAAAATGGATTGTAAATTAATAGGCACAAAACATTAAAAAATAGTCTAAATTATTATAGATATATTATAATATTTACTACCATAACAATAAAGTACCCGTAAATTATAACTAAAATGCAAAATAATTAATTATTCACCAATATTTATTTTTCGCCTTCAAAGTATTCCCCATTGGATGCAATACAAATATGCCAGTGTTTTTTCCATTCCTCGAAACACTTCTAGTATGGCCTTCAGCTCCTTCCACGAAGTTTGTTTTATGGTTCCACAGTGCGGCAATATGAGTATGGGGAACAGAAAAAAGTCACACTGGGCCAAATCCAGAAAATATGATGGTAGATCGAAGGTATTTATTGCGTTTTCGGTTTTGAATTCTGCTTCGGAACGAGTCGAGCAGCAACGTGCTTTTTGCCCAAATTTTCTACCAAAATCAAACGGATGGATTCACGAGAGATTTTGAGGTCTCGTGCTAACTCTCTAAGGCTCACATGACGATTTTTGAGCACAATTTCTTTCACTTTTTCAACGTTATCATCAGTGTTAGAGGTCGAAGGTCGTCCAGAACGAGGCATATCTTCGACGGTCTCCCGACCGTCTATAAATGCTTTATACCAATCGTAGGCTTGACTTTTTGATAAAGTTGATTCACCATAAGCCTTTTCTAACATTCGAAATGAATCCGCACATGAAAATCCGTTGGAAACACAAAATTTGAGACACACTCTTTGTTCAATATTTTTATTCATTCTAAAAATTGGTTAGCACTACTGACGCGAACTGTTTCAATCAGCTCATCAGCTGCTGTAAACAATAACAAACTGGTTGACACTGTTGACAGGTCGCATTCACTTTTGGCAATAGTAGAGACAATCCTGCAAACTTAGCAATATATTTTTTAATATTCAGCGCGGGCAATTTAAATCACAATTTCCGGGTACTTATTGTCATAATGTATGTCAAATCAATAATCTAAATTACTCGAATTTATATTCAACCATGAAAAAATATATGATCCGCAAGTAATTTGTCAAGAGGGCAAAACCTGCATTGAAAGCAGGGTGAAACAGCGTTAAGATGCTTTTTAGGCTATCTTTGCACTGTTCAAATTCCTCATGATAGTCTGGTGATGCGATGGGGAAGGTTTCCCTGTGCTGGTAGCCTATCTTCAGAGCAGGAAAATAGCGATGACTGCGATTAGGATGTGCCAAGTGAGTTAGGCGCTGCCATCCAGGGCGTGCAGTGGTTCAGTAGTTGAGTAAAGCCGGTCCTCAGAGTCAGGCACGTTGCTGTCTGTTGAGGTGGCGATGACTACTGCCGAGGGCAGGGCCAGGTAAGTTAGGCGCTGCCGGCTTCTTTTCGCACTGTTGCTCCTGAAGGATGATATGAAGCGGAGAGAACTGCGGTTAAGGAAAACCAGTCCCAGGTCGTGCAGTTGACGAGAGGTGACGTACTGCGGTTAGGATGTGCCAAGTAAGTTAGGCGCTGACATCCAGGTCGTGCAGTTGGTGAGTTGGCCAAAACACGGGCCAAGATTACTCCTCTGTCGAGTGTGGTCTCGTTTGCTGGCTAACACATCTTGTATTATGGAAGTGGATCATCTAGAGAGTTCGCGATGTTTTGGAGTCAAACACGAAAAGTCTTGACGTGGCATCAGTGACTTGTATTATAACTAACTATGTAGTACTTTAAATAAGGTCACTAATTCGTAGCGTTTCCCATTTTGATGGACGGGACCCGTCTAGAATAAACATCGGATGGGCCCCGCCTGGAAATCACGTCGGGCTCACCACTTTAGGGATGCACGTTATGGGAATTTATATTAATGACACGTCTAAACTGTAGCTAGTGCATTTATTGACTGAATGGTATTCGGGAATAAATAAGGTCTACGAGAGGGCACCACTACATTATCAACACATTATCCAGTGTACGAAATATATCCAGAATACGGTATATAATATAGTAAGAAGTAATCATTTTGGACAGACCAAACGGAATCATAAAATAATGAATATCTGACATGACCAACATAACTCTTAAAATCACTTCAAACTTTATGTCTCTCAGATATAGAATTTTCCTACATATTTACAAAGATTATTGAATTTTCTTCACATACTGAGATTTACTAGCATGTTTGGTGTAATTTAAAATATTCTTAAATAAACACCTTCAATATTAAATATTAATTTTGTAGTACTTTTGAGTTAAAATCATATCACTCACCAGCCAAACATTCAATTCCATCACCACTGTCTGGATTAGTTGCATTGTATATCAAATCACTTCTAGTCGGAATGTTATAGAAATAAATGTGTAATTTATCGCACAATGCAAACACATCCTTTCCCAAAAACGTTAAATTTTTGTAGTCCTGAAGTATAGCCCATCTATTGAAAAATAAAATAGTAATAAAATAATTTACTCTCGGGTCTTATTTTTACTTTTTGCCTTATTTATTTACAATTTACAATGTCTCATATTGAAAGTATGAGAATGTAATTAATATTATTATTATTTTCATGATGTAAGTAAATCAGATAATTGTTATCATTAAAAATATCTACATTTCACTCAACTTAAATCATTGAGTTTGTTACAATTTTGAGAACAACAAAAGTATTTTTTTGTATTGTTGTATATTGCATATATTATGTATTATTGCACCAAAATCTATATACAGTGGAACCTCTCATAACGAGATTAATTTGTTCCAGAATTGTACGAGACCGAGGAAAACGTGGCACGATCAAATAAATCAAATAATGAATGTCGACCACGTGAGGAGTCAGATAAATCGATATGTGTGCACGAGACACGATTCATGAATGTTAAGGAAGCGAGAGAAGTATTTCAGGAAAGAAAAGTGTGGCAGTTCATTTATTTTGCCTACCCCTTCGGAGAGATTATTATTATTATTATTATTTTGTTGAATCGCTCTTTATATCATGACAGCATGAGCCAAATCAATGTAAAGTAATCATAGTGATTCTCGTGACATGTGATAGGTAGCTAATCTATCGCCATTTTATTGTCACGTGAATTCTACACCAGACCAAATACAGTGTGACAATCACACTACCCTCGCCGGGAATCGAACCCGGAACCTTCGGGGTGGCAGCCAATGCACTTACCACTCGGCCACGAAGGTCGTCATGGATGGCGTGATGGTTAATTAGTTTTTATTATTCATTAAAAAAAAACAGACAATTCAAACAAAAATGTTTGTCTTACATTCTCACTAAAAGTCCATAAATACATATCCACTTCATAAAAAAAATAATCTAATTCCTAACTTTATAATTCACCAAAAACACATTTGATGGCTTTAGAAAGCATGCTCCAATTCTGTGCCATTTTAAACAAAATATTATATAGATTTTGATGCAATAATACATACATGCAATATACAAAACAATTCTAAGTAAATAATACATACTTTATTGTATCTTCAGCAACTAAGTATTCTTCATCATCACTCTCTTCTTCAGACATGGTTTTTCCGGGATACACAAAGGTTTTATTAAAATATAGAAATCTTGGGCAGACTATAAGAAAACTGTGAAAAGAGGGCGTTATTTATTATATTTTGTTTCTCTAGGTTTCTATGGAAACATAATTTTATTACCATGGAAACAGAAAAGCCTATAAATAAAATGAAACACCAAAAATTCTTATACATACCTTCTTCTTCTTCTTCTTCAGCCCGTTGTGGTCGTCCATTCCTAGATTTCATTTCATTTATTTATTTAAAAATATCAAAAGCATCACAGAACTACATTCCAATACACCAATGATACATAATACTCGTATTATTAACAAAAATACTAACTAACTAACTAACTAACTAACCATCATGCCGTCTCCAGACGGGTAGGCAGAAAGAATGGAACGCCACACTGTTCTTATTCTGTCCTGACATACTTCTCTCGCTTCCTCTACATTCATACATCTTGTCATGCACGCACGTCCATTTCTCCGACTCCTCATGTGACCCACATTTAATATTTGATTGATTTGATCGTGGCACGTTTTCCTCGGTCTTCCTCTATTTCTAGCTCCGTTCATGCCGTTTATATATACCTTCTTCACCACTCTGTCTTCACTCATTCTTTCCATGTGTCCAAAACATTTTAATGACCCTTTCATTATTTTGTTCATAACACTTTCATTCGCACCGCATTCACTTCTTATACTTGCATTTGACACTCTATCATATACAGATTTACCACACATTCGGCTTAGAGATCTCATTTCTACTGCATTTATTCTACTTTCTTACATAAGGGTCGGCACAAGAACACCATTATGCACTGCCATCTTAGCTTTTTTTTGCGGCTTAGGCTTTTGTTTGCGATGACAACTTTAAGTGCACCATTTACTCTGTTGCCTGCCCCAATCCTTCTTTCAATACTCTTCTCCACTCTCCCATCCTTTGTAAACATACTTCCTAAATAAACAAATTCATCCACTTGTTCCAGATTTTCACCGTTTACACTAATGTTGTTAACAAAATACAATAGTAAATACCACATAATGAAATAATATGATGAACTCACAATTATAACAATGGCAGAGACAGAGCCTCCCTCGAACGATCCAAGCACTTCCGGATATCGTGGGCACCCAACTCCACGCTTTGCTGTTCTCGGGCACCAACACAGCAGTCGCCTTGTCCACTTTTCATCTGGGTCACCAGCAACGTGTCCCGCCCATCACCGATTAAGAGTTAAGGGCGCTACTAACTTACACACCTTACTTAGAATAAATACACAAAAAAAGTCAAGCTTTTTGCTTCAAGAGATAGGTTTCACTGCGGGACAGAACCAGGTAAATGCGATATATGAACAATCTTTGTTGGTAGAATAAACATTTTAAAACAGTGAATAAATAAAACAAAGTTATATTTGTCAAAATATTTTTACTTTGAAAAGAAATTATAAAGATGACATTAAAATAAAACATATTGTAAAGATAAACCAAAAGTTTTGAAATGGCAATACTGTACGTAATTGATATAAAAAATTTGAGTATACAATGACACATTCACAAGTTTTGTGCTAATAGAGTATTTTATAATGTTATGATAATTATTAGGTGTCTATTGTATATTGAAAATATTTCAAGGAGATCATCATTCGACATGCGATATTATTGTAAATTGAAATAAGTTATTTTATATTATGCTGACTTTAACAGTAATAAATTTTATATATTTGTCAAATAACAAATCATACAATTATGTTACACTGAAGCCCAGTATATTACAAATTAAAGTTTTATCATATTTATGGTATTATATGCCAAATGATGAGCCTAATTATGTGATGTTTTACATATACGAGGCATGTTTTTTAAACAAGTACCGTTTTGATATTAAAAAAAAAAACAAGTGAACTTATTATTATTCATATATTTAGCATCATTTTTTTGCATGACAACACCCGTCCACATGTGGCCGATCGAACTCAAGATCTCATTTGGCTGGGAACAATTTGATCACCCACCATACAGCCCGGACCTACCTCCCAGTGACTACCACGAGTTTCTGCATCCGAAGAAGCATCTCGGAGGTCAACGCCACGATGAAGACGATAGCCTAAAAACGGCCATGTTGCAGTGGTTGTCAAATCAACTTCTATCAAGACTAAATACAAAAGCTTGTAGTTCAATATGGCAAGTGTCTTAATATTGGTGATAATTATGTGGAAAAGTAAATAAAACTGGTCTTTCATGTAAAAATAAAATTGTTACAAAAAGTTGACTTATTTTTTTTTTTAATATAAAAATGGTACTTACATAAAAAACATGCCTCGTACATTTTTATGACTGTATGACAAGGTAACATGTAACATGGTTATGTTAAATTTATACCATCAATCAAAATAATATATATGAATCAGAAAAACTGTTTATACAAAATGAAATGAAAAATAAAGTTCCTCCAATGCAATAATGAACAAGATTACATTACTATAATTGAAAATGATTCATTAGTGCCGGGTTGGAATTCGGAAAGATCTTAAAGAATCCAAAGAGCTAATTTAAGATTCTGATTAAAATAGAGGTTCATAAAACCAAAAGGTAGATGTTACATTCCGGATTTTTTAAATGTTCAATAATTATAATTGCCCTCATTCGTTGATTGTATTTATGACAATTCTTTTTATTCATAAAAACACTGTTTTTTCCACTTTTCAGTTTATTTTTCTCAACACGTTTCGAAGATATAACATGACAAATATTTCAAATGATTAGGAACCATAAAAACTGTAAAAAATAACATGCATTACACATACATTATAACGCAGGTTCAGTGTATGTGAAATTACTGTAACAACACAAAAAATAGCCTTATATTAATAATCAACAGAAAATACTCCACCGATGCAAGAAAGTAATAACAAATATTAAGTATATTTTATTGTTTTAACTAAACAGGGTACAATGTATGTGCAATGATAATTCAGGACTAAAAACTGATTGTTTAATTTCTGTAGTATAATGTTGGTCCATAAAAGATTATTGTTTGATTGTTTGCGAAGATTTACTAATTATTTTGTTGAATTAACATCATTACAACGCAAGCCAAATCAATGCAAAATATGGAAAAAGAGAAAATCAAAGGAAATATGCATAGAACCATGTGGATGTAAATATGACAGTTATCTCTTTATTGCTTTTATCATTAGGGTGTTCACAAATTCACTATAGCTGTATCTAAAGATGTCCATCTTGAATTCCACCTCATAGAAGACAAATCGTTTTCAATGGAGATAAACTTCGAACCACCTCTACGACGTAATTCGGATGGGTGCATAAAATAAGATATGGCTTTGCTCTGCTATAGGGAATGTATGGATTTAGTCCTCTCAGGATTTCTGGATTTATGTTACTAATTATACAAGATTATGATGGGGTTGCGACTACAATGTCAAATCTATAGATCAAATCGACTCAAATATCAAAGCGACTCCAATGTCAAATTTATAGATCAAATCGACTCAAATATCAAAGCTTCTCAAATGTCAAATCTATGGATCAAATCGACTCAAATATCAAAGCTACTCCAATGTCAAATCTATGGATGAAATTGACTCAAATATCAAAGCTTCTCCAAAGTCAAATCGACTCAAATATCAAAGCTTCTCGAATGTCAAATCTATGGATCAAATTGACTCAAATATCAAAGCTTCTCCAATGTCAAATCGACTCAAATATCATAGTGACCCCATTGTCAAATCTATAGATTGATTCTATGTCAAATCTATAGATCGATTCTTTGTCAAATCTATAGATTAAAATTTAAATATTATAAACATAGTTTGAATATCTATATTAGTCATTTTAAAAAGCTTAATCCAGGGCTCACAATAATTTAGATGTTAATACAGTAGAGTTTAAAAATAAATTTATACTTTTAAAACAAAATTTAACTCCATATTTTTTATATACAGTTATAGAATTTTTTTTATTCAGTTTCGAGTCCGAAATCACCTTCATTTTAGCTTTTACATAGCACATGAAAGTGGAATAACCCTGTTTATTTCTAACAATATACGTTTTAAAGACAGAAAGTGTTTATATTAAAAATATATAGATCTTATTTGTTTTTAATAAACTTTGAAATGTAAAAAATATTTTTGAAAGATTTTACAAAGATATGTATTTTTAAACCCCATTTGTCAAGGTTTTTTTCAATTTGTTTTTATTTTATAATTTGCCAGATATATATGTACAAAAATGTAATTTGAACAAACAATTGAAAATGTCATATAAAAAACTTAAACACATGATTCTTTTATTTACTAAACTCTTTTACGGTACGTTTATTTTTTCAATTCATATTTTATACTTGGCATGATTATTAAGTTTATACTTGGCATGATTATTTAAGATAACAGAATAGACAAATTCTAAAATCATGATTATAATTGTGGATGTTTTTATAAAACATTCAACCATTGGTGAGGTATAGTTCTAAAACAAAATTAAATAATCTATTATAAAACAAGTGACATCAACAAGAATTGGAAAAAGGGTGTTTATTTTTTCACAAGCGTAAACCTTAAGTAAAACAGTAAGCGTAAACCTTGTCCACTTTTCAAAATAGTGTTTACAATGTATTTAATGGTCCTATCTCTCTTAACCCTTTGGTTTTGGAAATCCGATATATTGGCTTTCGCTACACTAGCGAGAAGCGCCGAATCTGATGGATCAAAGCCATAATTTATAAAAGAATCACATACATTTTAGACGGAGTTTGAGTAATTGAGTCAGTGCTACATTTGAATATATTTTTAATTAAAAAAAGAAAAGTTATTTTGTAGTTAATAGGCATTAAAAATAACACTGAACAGCCAGTCAATAAGGGTGTTATATCTATGAGTTTTGTTTAGATCACATACATTTATTATACATTACTCGCAGTGTCTGGACTCGGTTGGGAATATTTTTTGCGCGCCAAGATAAAGCTAAATTAATGGCACGGCTTACAAATTTGTCGGTGGCCATAAGAATGGTGGTTGCTGGCTGTGCCCTTTTTTACTCCGTGCGTAAGAAACTTCAGTAGTAAGTTTTTGTGTCGCTCTCAGCCCAGAAATATATGAACACCTGCATCTCAAAGGAGCTGGCAAAATATAAAATAGATTTGTTATAATTTCTTTACAAAAGATTTATTTTATAGACTGTTCATAAATTATATAATACATTTTACTTTTGAATTACTTTCTTCTCTGAAATCGGAGATGATATAGTAATCCCAAAAGTGCCGGTAACCAAAGGGTTAAATGTGTAGAAATAAATGATTAAATATTGTGTTACTGATATGATAAATTTATCAGTGGAGAAACAAAAATGTATCAACAACATTTACCCTAACAAATAGAGAATATAAACATGAATTCTGTTGGCACTAATAAAACAAAATAGTCAAGTAGAAAAACTTAAAATATTAATGAACACCGCCACAGATTACTAATTCAGCATTTTGAATAAAAATAAGAATTGTGGGAGATATTTATAAATTTGTCTAAACATCTTTATTATTTTTATACGGCATCTACTATAATTTATTTTTAATATTGACTCTACTCATACAATTATTTTGTTACTGATCCGTTGATACTAATTTCTGCACTATTTTAATAATATATATATATTTTTAAATCAAAATATTGCACTATTTCTGAATGAAATTTATTCCAGCTGGACCAAATATATAGATATTTGGTTTACCATGCTTTCGTCAGTATTAAAAAAATATAAGCGCGAAGTGGATTATTATTGACACCATTTATGTTATGTATTTTAAGGAAAAGACATTCATGGAATTTCAGGTTTGTTCACGGATAGTAGTCGCATTCGATTATACAAAATGATTTAATATTTTATTAGTAAGCTATCAAATAAAAGTGATTTTTTTAAGAATACTAAATTGATTTTGCAAAGAAATAAAATTTAAATAGTAATCATGAAACAAAGAAAAAAGTGTAGCAATTATCTAATCAAATATTCCTATGTTTTAGAAAAACCCAACACAAAACACAGTAGCTACATTAAGCTAAGGATCGTGGTTCAACATCTCGTACACCATTGCGTCTGTCATTTTATCTGTGAAGCAAGTTTTAAAACATCGTTTTCCTCCCTTTTCGTTTTCAGTAGTGCAGCGTGCACACTGCTCTAAGTGAGTGCAATCCGCAATCATTGGCATCCAGAATGTACGGATACCAACACCAAGATAAGTGGTACCAAATCGGATATCCCGGACAGTTTTATTTCAACTTTTTTGTGCCAAAAATAAGGTCTACATCCGGTGCCCCCTTGGGATGCTGGTACTTGTGCCGGAAGTGCTGGCCGCGGTTCGGATTGCCTGTCCCCCCACTACCGCCACCACCTCCTCCCTCTGCGCAGTACTCCTCTTCTTCTTGTCTTTCCGTTATGTTTAGAGTCAATCTAAAAACAATAACATTGAATTTTGAATGACATAAATAACAAACTAATGACATAAATAATACACTGTGTCTCTCGCGGGGGCGAAAAGAGAAGGATGGAGTGCCGCATCGGTTAAAGTGTGGCAGTCCATCCTTTCTGCCTACCCTTTCGGAGAGCCGGCGTGATGGTTAGTTAGTTAGTTGGTTGGTTAAATAAGAAGGGACCAATGTCGCTGATGTAGCTTGCAAAATAGCTTAGTTGAAGTAGAATTGGGCCGGCAATATAGTGAGGACAACGGATAATCAGTGGACCAGACGCACCCTGGAGTGGCGACTGAGAACCCCAGGCAGACTACAAGCAAGATGGTCTAATGACATCAAGAGAGTGGTGAGAAATAGAGAGTTGTGAAGGTCAGGATGAGAGATGGAAGATATTACAGATTTAATAATCTAATAATATTACTGAAATCTCTTGATGGAAGATCATTTAAAATAAAATTAAGGTTATTAATAACTATGAACTTCCATTTGTCATTACATATTTTGACAGAGACCGGTTTTGCCAGGCTGGCTGACACGGACCAGTCTGTCAATACCAAAAAGTGTAAGTAGTTTATTAATTACATTATTTAATTTAATTATCATGTTATAGTTTTCTTTTAACCTGGATTTTATACAGATAATTATCAGAAACTCACCTCTTGACGCGTTCCATTTCTAATCTGTCTGCCATGGCTTGTTGTTTTAAATTAGTTGCTAATTCCGCAGGGGCATCAAACGATTTGTACAGCTGTTTTGTTCCTTTGCGGACCATTAAAACAAATTCAACACTGTCATTCCCTTGCTAAAAGATAAAATTATTCAATGTATAATTTTAAAAAGGTTAAATTTTCGAAACATTACATAAACCTGGATACTGCATAACTTACCAATAACTGTTCGTATGTTTTTTTGGTTTGTTGACGACAATGCACAGGAACAGAGATGTCTCTCTGTGTCGGCCGTCCTTCTCTCTGCCTTTCTGACATATTATCCAAAAGCATTTTTTCTAGAGCAGATTCGAACTCCGTATCTTCAACCTAAAATTTTTATCAATAAATTAAAAGTAAACAACAATGTACTACATAATAGTAAATAAAATTTCACACAATTCAATATCTATAAACTAACCTGTTTTTGTGGAGGTAAACGGGGTGTATCTTGATGTTCTACAATAGAAATATCTTCAGCCTCGGTTAGGTCTTCATCATCCGAGCTGTCGGATACAACTTGGTGATCAGAATTTCCTTCATCATCTGTTTCTAAAATTGTTTCGAGACCGTCATTATCAGTGTCATCCATATTCTGGTCGGATTCCACCCCTTCCTCATTTAGATGAGGAAACAGACTTTTCTTCAAATCTTCCACGGCATCCTTGCACTCTTGCCAATTTGTGAATTGGACCAACTTTGGTCTTAAACTAGTTAAACATTCTTGATAAATGTTGCGAACATAAATCGGAAATGGATTCTCGTCCGTCCAGTAGGGGTCGGATTGTTTAAACCAAAAATAATTTTGAAAGAAAATTAAGAAATAATCCAATTTTCTTTTACTGGATCCACTATTGAAGTAAGCACCGCACGTTTCCAAAAGAACACAAACTAATCGAATCCTAAATGCACTATCTGGAGGGTCCAGCGGGGAATCGGCAGCGTGGTCGAGAGACACTCCAAATGTTATGAAGGAATATAGCGCATTGAATATATCACGAGAGTCTACTAGTTTGTAGTTGTACAGTTCTCCGAGGTAGCGAGCCATGGCGATGCGGCGCTGGTGATGACGCGGGTGAGGGTGCTCCAAGGTGAGGCGCAGGTCTTCCAGTACGGCGTCTACCACACGGGAACCAACCAGCTCCTGCCATGCGGCCAGGGCGGCCACCAGACGTGCCAGACAGCGCCGCCCTGCGTGCTTAACTTTCCAGCCTGCAGCTAGCCACTGCACCACCAGAGCACAAAATTCCTCGTTATCCCAGTCTAACTTCCTCATCAGCCTCAGTGTTTTATCCTCATTGCTCTTTTGTAAATCCTGGTGAAGAATTTTTTGGACAAACCTAAACAAAGGAGGCTCATCTTCTCGAGCTATTGCCGCACTTTCCGGTGGATTCACGTAATAATATGCATTCTCTACTTGAGTAATGTGACGAGAATCGGATATAGACACAGCCTGAAATTAATTCAAAGTTTTTATTTTTCATGTATTAGAAACAAACTTAACGTGTGTTTAATTTTAAAATATATTATCGTACCTTAATACGCATCATCTGTTGGAGGTATATTATCATTCTTTGGTGGGTATCAGGGGAGCAGTATAAAAATCTGCCACATGTTTCCAGTAAGTTGCAAGCCATCTCGATATGATGGTGTTTAAAATCATGTAGAAGAACTTTCAAACAATAGAGAGCTTCAATTTTTGAATACAAACCAAACTTCACAAGCTCACCAATAAACCGGACCACTTTAATCTAACATAATTTTAAAAAAATCAATCAAATTACAAAAACACAAAATATTTTTTTTTTACAATTAAACATGAACTTGAACATACCTTTGATTCAATATTAATTTGATCCTTCTTCCGGACATGATATTTAAAATCCTGTTTCAACATTTGGCTTAAATCGTTACCTATATCAGGTAAAACTGGATATAGGATTGCAGCGAATCTGGCATAGAAAGGCAAAAGATCCAGTCTCGTTCTAGCCACACTGAATAACACCCGAGTTAATTTTTTCCTGTTGTGTTTGGTGTTAAGATTCAGAATGAAATCTACCGCAGAATTATCTATGAGTTCACGGTTGACACAATTCGGCATATGATTCAGAAATGCTTCCAGTGCGTATCTAGATTGACAAAAATGTAAAAACATTGAACATTTAACTTGATTACATTTTTTTAAATGTATTATATAAATAAAAACATACTTATTAGAAACGGTAGAGGCTTGTGGTTCTTCTTGTTCAGGCTCAGGAATAGTGGTCGGATCTTCGGTATCACTAAACTCTTCTTCTTGAAGTTCTTGATCAAGAATCTCTTCTGTCACTGTTTCGGGGTTAACCTGCAATAGAAAATTACAACTATTAACTTTTTGATCACCACGAAAGTCACTGGTTTATATATTAAAAAAAAAACATATTGGCGCCATGACAGATATGGGTGATCAACACACAATCTTGTAAAACTACTTTTACTTAAAACTTCATATTGAAGCATGTTTATAAGAGACGGAAAAATGGAGAAAGACATCGAAAGAAGGGTTGGTGCTGGGAATAAAATAAATGACGCACTCAAAGTCATTACTGCAAATAGAAATATATCCACAGAAGTAAAGATGGCAGTACACAATGGAGTTCTAGTGCCAACCCTCATGTATGGAAGTGAAACTTGGAGCTGGCAAAAGAAGGATGAAAGCAGGATAAACGCCGTAGAAATGAGATCATTATATAAATTAAAAAAGGATCTCTGAGATGGTTTGGACATATGGAACGAATGGATGAGAGTAGAATGGTTAAAAAGTTGTACACAAGCAGCGTGAGTGGAAAAAGAAGCCAAGGACGACCGAGGAAAACATGGCATGACCAAATTAATCAATAATCAGTCGGAATAATCAACGTGCGTGCATGGTACGATGTATGAATGTAGAGGAAGCCCGAGAGGTATGCCAGGACAGAGCATTGTGGCGATCCATCCTCTCTGTCTATCCCTCCGGAGAAATGGCGTGATGGTTAGTTAGTTAGTTAGTTTTACTTAAAACTCATAAGTTTAAATCATAATATTAATAGACAAAAACGGATGTCATCAAGAAAGAGTATAAAAATATTTTGAATACAAGAGAGCGAAAGAGGAATACTTCTTTGAATTTTGTTCTAGATTATTGTTGTATGACAAAAGTGTAGAAAATAAAAGTAGAACAATTTGGTATTGTTAATTGGTAAATTAAAAGTGTGTGAAAACAATGATTTACATTAAAAGTTAAACAACTTATTACTGATTACGATTGTACAGTGAACTGAGTTTTAAAGGGTAGAAAATCTTTACTTCCGTGTATATTTCACGGATTGCAACTAGTAATAATTAAACTAACTAACTAACCTACGAGGGGTAGGCAGAGAGGATGGATCGCCACAACGGCCTGTCCTGGCATACCTCTCGGGCTTCCTCTACATTCATACATCGTACCATGCACGCATGTCGATTATTCCGACTTCGAATGTGGCCGCCTTTTAGTAATTGATTAATTTGGTCATGCCATGTTTTCCTCGGTCGTCCTCGGCTTCTTTTCCCACTCAGGCCGCTTGTGTACAACTTTTTAACCATTCTACTCTCATCCATTCGTTCCATATGTCCAAACCATCTCAGGGATCCTTTTTTAATAAGTAATAATTAAAACTAAACTAAATAAAATTAACTGAATACATGTTTGATGTTGAAACCTGAACCATATATAAAAATTAGATACATTTCAAAAAAATGCTAAAAAAATTTAATTCATGCGTTTAATGTTTTAGTTTTTTGATTACATAATTATTTAAGGAAAATTAGATTCTCATAAAAATGACTTGATTAACGAACGTTCAAAAAAACAACTAGTCTTGAAAATACAAAATTCAATACAACTAGCTTAATGTTCTCTACAAAATTGCGTTTAATACCTCTTTTTGTGGTTGATAGTTTGGCATGAAAACTTTGAGATCTGGCAAGCTAGTATAAAAGCTCCTGGTGTCCTCGTCTTGCCAGGGATCATTAGTGGGTAGTTTGTGTTCTCCGTCCGCACCTCCAGGGAGTGCGTCTCCAGTGGTGCTGGTAAGGGAGGCCACGGTGGTGCAGAGGATGGGCTCACCTGCCTCCCCCAAGTCTTCTCCGAGAATATCCGCAAAATTCTGAGCTCCAGTCAGAAGTCTGTCAAAATTGGTCTAAGAAAAATCAAAGCAATATTAATTGTATTATTGCATTTGTTCAATGCATATTTATCACAAATAATAAATGGTATTAATGGCAATCGCAAGTTGATTGAAACGGCTTGTTATTAATCCAGAATGAATGCTTAATACAAATTAAAACATCTGTTTTCTAGAAGTTTTATTATATTTTATGCGAATAACATGTTTCACCTGTCTAAGGCATTATCAAATGCAATTTAATACGTTTGATAATGCCTTAGACAGGCGAAACATGTCATTCACATAAAATATAATAAAACTTCTAGAAAACAGATGTTTTCATTCGTATTAATTAATAAATAAAATTACAATAAAAATAAAAAAACAATAAATACAGAATGAATGCGTTTTTCATTTTGAAGGCAGTCTAGGCCTTCCTTGTAATTATGAGATTTTATTTCACCTAGCAAAAACTTTGGTGCTTTATAATTGAATCTTTGATAACTTTAATTAAAAAAATAAATGGATTGAATTGTCGAAGAATAAAAGTTTCCAAATAACACGAAATGTGTACTATGGTTTCAAAAAAGGGCATCAATCACGGATATTAAAATTGAACTAACAGCTGATTCATACAGCAATTTCATTATTTTTATTGGTGATATTTGTTTTCTCAAAAAGCTGCAAAATCTAAAGTTTTTTCGATGTGAACGTTCAATATGGGACAAAATAGAACAAAAAAAATGCTGCTAGTTCGAAATCATCAAACTGCACATGTCCATCATATTACACTACTCAAAGACTGTCATTAACATTTGAGTGAGGTGTTTTCAAAATAAATCTATTACAATACGTTAAAAAATAAATTGGGAGTAATAGATTTGATAAATAACATACCTGTTGAGTTTCAAGTTGGTCTTTACGTTCTTGCGAAAGTTCTCCTCGGGTGTGCAAAGTTCTTTGATTTGCAATATGTAGAGTTTGCAACTGCTGACGCTGTGTGGCCAAGTGGCGAGTCAAAGACGTAAAGTATTCCTTAAGCAAAGAACGAACACCCGCTTGCTTTTCCGGAGGCAAGAATGAACTCCTGGGAACTTCTATATTGAATTCCTGAAATAAAAATAAAAGCTTTGTAAATGAGTCTCTTACAAAATAATTAGTTTTAAAATAATCTTAGATTCTCATCAAAGTGGGATGTACTGTAGTGTAATTTATTTATTGATAGCTTAGTTACACTTGCAATGAATATTGTTTATTTATTTATCTGAAAAATAACTCCACAAATGACCCCACCGCAATCTTTCTACAGAATTCCCTTTGTGACCACAACCAGCTTTTGCTACCTCGGTAGTATGATAGCAGGCTCGGGAGGTATGGAGGAAGATGTAGCCAGCAGACTCAACAAGGCAAGGGGAGTTTTCGCAATGCTTCGCCCAGTATGGCGTTCCAGTATCATTTCGTGAAAGCTCAAGCTCCAAATATTCAGCAGTAGCGTTAAAAGCGTACTGCTGTACGGATGTGAGACTTGGAAATCAACCGCGGACGTTATTGGAGAACTCTTTTATAAATCGGTGCCTTCGCTCAATATTCAAGATCTATTGGCCCCAATCAGTGTCAAATGCCATTCTCTGGACCATGGCCAATTAGAGAACAAATCGCTAGACGCAAATGGCTGTGGATCGGTCACACTCTGAGACGGAACTCAGCCTGCATCGCTCAGGGCGCACTTGAAAGAACAGTGTGGTGGTCCATTCTTTCTGTCTACCCCTTTATTATGGTGGCTAGTTAGTTATTTTAGAAAATATTACAATGGACAACTCGTGATAGAACCTTGTGGCGTAAACTTAGAACGATATAAATTTTTGATAAAATAACATTACCTTTGATAAATCTTTCATTTTTTTAGGGACCAAGCCCGCATAATCTTCCCCGCAGTGTCTACAGAAGGTGAGGAGGATGTTGATGTTATTGTGTTCTTCTTTGTCCATATTAATGAGCACTGTGAGCACGGTACCCAGCAGCTGTAAGCCTCCTTTATTGGTGAACACTCCGCAAGTGATCAGTTCTCCATAAAAACGTAAATCCACTCGTAACTTTGAAGTATTTGATATTTTATCAGAAACTTTAAATGTAAGAATTTTTTGCCAATTTTCGAATAAATTTTGTGAAAAATCTGCATAATTTTGATGCAAGATAGAGCACAATTTGATTGCAGCCGGAATATCTGACATTTTTAGTTTTGCTTCGGTTATTGCGGAAGCTACTTCAGAAATGTATTTAGTCAAATTAAGAGTGCTAAAGTCTTTCATGATTATGTCCAACTGGGTAGCGGTAAAACTTTTCAGCTTCTTAACAAATGTTGTGTTTTTCTTGAGTGCCGAATCTAGTTTTGAAAAATAACTGTCCGGAGGTCTAACACATTGCAAATTTTGCTGTCGAAGCTCTGATTTATATTTTAGACGAGTGTCCAATTCTGCAATGAACTCAGTCACAGCTTTTTTCTCCTCATTCTTTGAGGACGACTCCTGTTCTGGGTTAGTTCCAATGTTTTCATTTGCAGGTTCATCCTTATTCTCAGATGATTCCATAATTTATCTGCAATCAAACTAAAATATTAATATTTTAAACTTGCACATTACAGGTGAGCACCTATCATTTTTAGATTTGTAAACACAAAAATAGCAATTACATACGTCAATAAAAATATATTTTTCAAAAGACGAATCGGCATTTATAATACCTAATAAAGGTTCAATAAAAACTTAAGTAAAAATACGTTTACAACAATATACAATTATAAGATTTGATGTAGTGCTTATAGATCACATTATAAAAATACATGTTAGCACAATAATATTTTGTTGACAAAATGATTTTCGGGAAAATTATACTATTTTCGAAATCCACATTTCAGCGAAGACATATTAATTACCCAAAACACTTACGAAAATATTTTTAACTTTTCTAAAATGAAATATTTCCTTTATTTTATTCGACATTTGTCCACACGTCTTCACAACCAAATTCAGCCAAATCTGGCAAAATCCAGCTGTCAATTTCGATCATAGGCAATAAAAATCCTCTGTAATCATAGATAAAAAAATATATCATAAAGAAATTAATTTTGAAATCTAGATTGCCTGTGAATTGTATTGCCTGTGACTGCGTGTAGCAGCTGTCACTGCTGTCAGTAGTGTCAGTGTCAAACTCGTGGTTTTGACTGTTGTGTGCATTTTCCTTATTTTTCGTAATAATTAGTAATAAATAGGACGGCAATTGTGTGCGGTAGATAATCTAGACGGGTTTCTTTTTGTACTAGTGCAGTATCCCGTTACTCGTTTTATTGTGAATTTGTGCTATTAATTAAAATTATCATCTTCACTTTCAGTTTTTGGATTTTTTGGTCATCTTAAATTAGACCATAAAAATGTGTGGTATTTACTGTCAAATTGATTGCACCAAGCATAAACCTCTCGATAGTGCTCGAGTTAAAAAGGTTAAAAAAACTTCTCTTATAATTTTATCGGATTATTTCGCATAAATTTTACCCCTGTCTTTAATAATTACACTTTTTTTATATGTAATTTATTTTATCATGTTTGATTGCCATCATTGCAGTAATTGTATATTCCTAAAATTGTTTTTAAGTAATGCAATGGAAATTAAATCGGTGTAAACCATAGGTTTCCAACCCTGTCTGTACTAGCGCCCCCTTTACAAGAAAGATTTTTCCTACCCCTCTTCCCCTATAATAGTCATACCAAATATTTAAATATTGCAGATTATTTATCTATTTAGAATTACAAACTAAAAAACTAAAGATATTATGAAAGAAAAATGTTAAAAATATTAACATAAATATCTAAAAATGTGTATAGAAGTAAAACATGGAACTGGCAGACGAAGGATGAAAGCAGAATAAATGCGGTAGAGATGAGATCCCTTAGACTTACGTGTGTAAAACGATGTACAACAGAATTTCAAATGCTGATATAAAGAAGGAATGTAGAGCAGAATATAGTATTATGAACAAAACAATGAAAAGATCACTGCATTGGTTTGGACATATGGAACGCATGGATAAAGAAAGAATGGTTAAGAAAGTATATGTCAACAATGTGAATGGAGTACTGAGTCGTGGGAGCCGGCTATGTTGGAAGTCAGAAGAATCCTCGTGCGTGTATAATCGCTGTATGAATGTGGAGGAAGCTAGAATGGTATCAGGATCGAGTAGTAAGGCAGTCCATTTTCTCTGCCTACTCCTCCAGAAACGGCGTGATGGTTGTTGCTGAACATAAAAATTTAAAAATAATAATAATAATAATACGCAAGGTAATTGAGACTTTCAGAGTTTTATTTTAGTTAATAACACTCTTATCCGAGTATTTTATTTTAATTTTCTTAAATCTAAAACAAAATCTAACAAATAATCTGATTTTTAAACTATTTTCACCAATTACATAGTTAATATTTGCTTTCGATACATACATTTATTTGATTTAAGCAAAGTAGTAAATACATTTATAAACATATGAAAATACTAATGCTCAGTGATCGCCCTATCAAAATTTGGATACCACAGTACCTAAACTTGCCAACTCATGTATTATGCATCCTTGTTCAGGATTTTTTTTATTTTAAATTGTTTTATTGGGAAACTAGTTAAAACCAAAATTGAGTGATAAGTTACGTATTTATTTCGTTTGAATAATATAATATGTATATTTAGTTTAATTCTACTTTATTTTTATCTTGATTTTATGGCTTCAACCGGTTTCAGCAGCTTGCTGCTATCTATATAATGCGTATTTTTGACGCTTGATCAAACGAAATGTGTGAATGTAAGACAAAAAATTATCAAAAGAGATAGATACATTACGGCCGGAACGCGGTACTTTGGCGGTGAATATCATGACAACGAAAAGAGATAGACCCATAATTATTTTTGAGAAATTGTAGATTAAATCATGAAATTTAATAAAAAATACAAAAAGTCTACTTCAATGATCCAGTTTTAAAGTTACAAATCTAAAATTTAAAAAATATGTATTTACAAATTTTTAAGAAATTATTTATTTTTACTAAGTTTCTGTTCGATATTGTTAATTTTATTTATTTTCTTAGCTAGGTAGACTTTCTAACTTTCAAATGAGACTACTTTAAAGAAAATACGCCGCTTAGTTAAAGAGAAGAAAATTATATAAAAAATGTTTAGTTTTTAAATGTAAAAAAAAATTAGTACCCCTGTTTCTTAAGTAGGTAACTTATAGCAAAAAAAAACTCACTTTAATCGATAATTTTTTGTCTAATATTCACACATTTCGTTTGATCAAGTGTATACAATATAATATAATATAATTTTTTTTTATAGGTTTTAAAGTTGTTGAAGTGTAGAGGACCGGATGCTAGTTATTCTTTAACTGCCACCACATGTGATGATAAATTAAACATACACATGATTGGAAATACACTGTGGACACAAGGCAAGAAGCCCACTGAGCAACCAATAGATTTAGATTATGGTGCCCTGCTTTTAAATGGAGATGTATATGTTGAAAATTGGAATGAAGAGATTTGTGATACTAAAGAGCTTATGGAGAAGCTGAACCCTGAATATGTATGTATTAAAACTAGCAACATCAAACAAATCATTTATTAAATTTGACAATTTGGATAATTACCTTTTTATGTTTCCAGTTGCTGCCAACAATTAGTTCGGAAGAAAAGATAATTCATATACTGAGATCTCTAAATGGACCATTCAGTCTTATCTACTGGGATAAACTAGAAAATAAGCTCTATTTTTGTAGAGATCATTTTGGAAGAAAGAGTTTGTTGTTACACGTTCAATTAAATGAAATTGTTTTAAGCAGTGTATTGGGTATTTATAAACACTATTAGTAATAATTTTAAATAAAAAAAAAAATTTTTATCCTAGAACTGTTCATTTGTTTCATTTTATTGTTAATTTGTTTTATCCTTAATTCATTTCAATAATTCATTAATATATTTTCTCATATTGAAAATGTTCCAATCAAACCACTTGTATGAATTTTAATTTAAAATTATTTATTTTAGGTAAAACATACTCAAATGCTGCTGAACTTCCCGTGGGTAGTATTTTCTGTCTAAATTTGGAAAATAAATTCATTAAAGAATACCATTGGGCTGAAGGTGATGATGTGAGTGAGTCGATTCCCATAGAGAAATGGTTTCGCACTTTGTTCATGGACGTCCCACTTTATAAAGTGGCATCTTGCGTTACAACTGAATTGGTAATTTTTTTTCTATATATATGGTTTCTATTAAGAATTATTATATGCGTATCTACACTGTATCAAATATATCAGATGTTCAAAATATATTTTGAATAATTGAAAAACAATTATCTCTATTTCACACCAAATTTTACCTTAAATGGTTGGCTCCTGATCCAAGGAATGTTGATTTAACTCTGAAGATTACCTTATTATTTGTGTTAGTATTTTATGTATTAATTGTACTGAACGAAAATTATGTCTTTAAAATAAGTTCAAAATAATAATAGCTGCAACGTTTTCCATCTTCCTACTTTATTTATGTTAATATACCATTTGCAAACTAAATAATTATTTAGATATAAAATAGACATCGAGACCCATCTTTACTTCTTCAATATCATTGAAATTTTTATCAGATAAAAGTGCTACATTAATCTCTAGTTGGGGGTGACTCAGTGTGTAGCCCAGGAAATGTTAATGACAAGCAGATATTATATTATCGAAAACAGTTATCATGTTGCACTCATAAGATTGAGCACCTGTGTCAGATTTGATAGCACCTTAATAAGATTGATAGCACCTGTGTCATTTCATTTTTCACAAATATAAGAACAAGCCTTGATAATGGAATGAAGGTTTTTCTTTTTCACGCTTCAAGGTTTAATTTTGTAATAAAAATTTCCATTTTTTAATTGTATCTCAATAGAGACGAATAAACAAACTGGAAACTGAATATGGATGATCAAGGTGTTTACAGGACTTATGACCTGTCATTGGTTGGGTTAAGCGCACGCTTTATGTAATTACAACATTCCCCATTCCACCATTGTTATTATGATCAATATAATAGTTAAAAAATAAAAATTGTATACTGTAATTGGGTCCAAACGACCTGTTGTGTACATAAAAAAAAAAAAAAAAAAAAAAAAAAATGATCATGTATGATACATTTTTTGGAAGTTGTATATATACTCCAAATCCATACATATCTTCACGTGGCAGTTCCAGTTAGCCATCTATGTAGATTTGATTGTACTAATTAATTTTTTAAGATTAATCTATACAATCCATCCACTAACGCCATCTATGAAGAATGATTGTTTAGCATTTAGCAAACTACTTTATTAACACAATGCGAAGAGGCTACCGCCTCCTAGCGCACTGTTTAGAAGTCGCCTGGAGTATCCACTCCTATTTTATACGCCAAATAATTGACCAGAATATTTACAAATATTTGTGAAATGTATACTTATATCTGTATACGAATCCTGGATTTTCACCTGTGGGTGGTTAATTTAAATTTTTAATTGTATCTCAATAGAGACGAAGAAACAAACTGGAAACTGAATATGGATGATCAAGGTGTTTACAGGACTTATGACCTGTCATTGGTTGGGTTAAGCGCACGCTTTATGTAATTACAACATTCCCCATTCCACCATTGTTATTATGATCATGTATGATACATTTTTCGGAAGTTGTATATATACTCCAAATCCATACATATCTTCACGTGGCAGTTCCAGTTAGCCATCTATGTAGATTTGATTGTACTAATTAATTTTTTTTTTAAGATTAATCTATACAATCCATCCACTAACGCCATCTATGAAGAATGATTGTTTAGCAAACTACTTTATTAACACAATGCGAAGAGGCTACCGCCTCCTAGCGCACTGTTTAGAAGTCGCCTGGAGTATCCACTCCTATTTTATACGCCAAATAATTGACCAGAATATTTACAAATATTTGTGAAATGTATACTTATATCTGTATACGAATCCTGGATTTTCACCTGTGGGTGGTTAATTTAAATTTTTAATTGTATCTCAATAGAGACGAAGAAACTTCATAGATGGCGAAACTTCATAGATAAACTTCATAGATCTCAATAGAGACGAAGAAACTTCATAGATATCATTCTTCATAGATGGCGTTAGTGGATGGATTGTATAGATTAATCTTAAAAAATTAATTAGTACAATCAAATCTACATAGATGGCTAACTGGAACTGCCACGTGAAGATATGTATGGATTTGGAGTATATATACAACTTCCAAAAAATGTATCATACATGATCATAATAACAATGGTGGAATGGGGAATGTTGTAATTACATAAAGCATGCGCTTAACCCAACCAATGACAGGTCATAAGTCCTGTAAACACCTTGATCATCCATATTCAGTTTCCAGTTTGTTTCTTCGTCTCTATTGAGATACAATTAAAAATTTAAATTAACCACCCACAGGTGAAAATCCAGGATTCGTATAAAGATATAAGTATACATTTCACAAAAATTTCCACTTCGAAATTGAACCATAGACACTGCTGAATAGTCAATACATTCCCTTTTCACAATTTTTGTTGCCTTTATTTTTTATAAAATTAGTATTTCATGCAATTTTGTAAAATATGATCATCTGGTAATAAATTTTCCATTTGAAATAGGATGTGAAAAAATTATATATATTTTTTTTTAATGTTGAGCTTTTGATGTCCACCAATTTGATGATGATATAAAATAGAAGATCGTAACTAATCGATAATCAAAACACAACTGACCATTAAAAAGGACGATCTCATAAAACATAATTTTCTTCTGGTACCCATAATATATTTCAATAAAAATAAGAAATGTAATGGACTTCTTTCTTATTTATAAGTACATTATTCAGAATTCACTGTGGTAAATTCTGGAAATGAATTAGTTTTATTAATTATTATGTGTGATTTTATATTTATTTACTGAAATCTTGTCAATTTACATTTTAGGATGATTATCTATTAGAAAAAATTGATGTCCTCTCTCAAAGTACTCCTTGTCGTATCACATTCCTAAAGTCCGTCTTGAAAATGGAAGACAAACTCAGAAAAACAAATGAACTGATAGATATTTTATCAAACAGTGTCAAGATTCGGGTTAAGACCCAGCCAGGGTTCTGCAAAATGTGTATTGATAAATCACAAAAGTGTAGCACACACTGCACTGTTGGAATCCTTTTTTCTGGCGGCCTGGACTGTACTATTCTCGCTGCACTAGCTCATCGTCATGTACCGATCACTGAATCAATAGATTTATTGAATGTCGCTTTTGAACATGAAAATTGTAATGACTTTCAAGTGCCTGATCGACTGACATCCCTACAATCTTTTGAGGAGTTAAAGAGTCTGTTTCCACAAAGGTAAAGGATATGACTTCTGATTGACATTCTTTTAATTACTATTTTGACCAACATACATTTATTTACCCTTTTTATCCATTAGTAAAATAATAATTTCCATAAAATAACTCTAATGCAAATTTGTTTCACACACCTTTTGATACATTAGTAAATGTGCATTTTTTAAGATAAGTATGCTATGTTTATTTAACAGAATGTGGAATCTTGTGCAGATTAATATTACCGCTGATGAACTAAAAGAAAAAGTGGCTGATCCTATTGGAAATTTAGTATATCCTTGCCAAACAATTCTGGATGAAAGTCTAGGCAGTGCATTGTGGTTTGCGGCAAGGGGAAAAGCCTCAGATTATGAATCTCCATGCAGGGTAATTATTTCCATGCCAGTGGAACAATTAGTTCCATACAGCATTCACATCAACAATTGTTTGTTATAAAGAATATTAATCCATAATTGTATCTTTCATCTTTTTCAGATTCTATTGGTAGGTATGGGTGCAGATGAGCTATTTGGAGGGTATACCAGGCACAGGAATGTTTTCAATAGAAAGGGATGGACAGCTCTTGAAAATGAAATGCGAATGGATTGGGCAAGACTCCCGTATCGTAACCTTTCTAGAGATGACCGCGTCATGAGTCACCATGGGCGACAGCCAAGGATGCCCTATTTGGATGAACAATTTGTCAAATTTGTTTTGGATATGAATCCTTGGGAAAGGTAATTATTAATTACCAGATACTTAAACTTTTTTTTAATATAATAGAGAATTTAAACATTTTTAAATATAATAGAGAAGTTTTAATGTGTGCTGTATGTACTTTATTATCATAAGAGATTACGCAGATTAAAAATAAAAGTTTTGAGTTACAGATGTTATCCTAATAATAATTGTGGACCTGGAACAGGAGACAAGATGCTACTTAGATTGGCAGCCGTGAAATTGGGGCTTGAACGCACATCGGTCTTTCCAAAAAAAGCTATACAATTTGGATCAAAAATTGCTAATAAAAAAGATAACGCAAAAGATATCTCACCTAATCTTTTGTAATTGGTCAAAATATTGTTTTATTTTTTTGGAAGATTGCTTTAAGCTATTCCAGTACATATCTTCTTACAAACTTATGTCCACAACAAACATTTATCTACCCCGCGGTACAAGAAGGTAAAATTCCTAAAAAGGAGTTTGTATCAACTACTGTTAAATTGCACTAGGAAAAAAATATCCATTCCCTCCGACCCCTTCCTCATGCATTTTACCATCCACATCCCCATATTTAAGAAACTCATCAATAATATGAAATAGGGATTCGAACTGCGAGGAGTGCCTAGAAAACAAAATGAAATTAAATAGATAATTAATAATGCGCCGTTTTATTTAATTAAGTTTAATTGTCTCTCTGTGAATTAATTAATGGAATCATCTTACTTCTCAATCTTCTAGTCTAAACGTACTAATCATCTCACAAATTAATTAATGGAGTCATGAAAATGTACATATATTAAAATAAGAGGCATTTCTTTTTTACGTAAGTACCGTTTTAATATTTAATAAAAAACAAGTTAACATTTTGTAACAATTTTATTTTTACTTGAAAGACCAGTTTTATTTACTTTTCCACACAATTACCACCAATATTAAGACACTTGCCATATCGAACTACAAGCTTTCGTATTCTGTCATGATAGAAGTTTGCCGCCTGACTTTTCTTGAGCGTTATAATGCGGTATGATGTTTATTTAAGCCAAATTGTCACAGGCGATGAAACATGGGTGGCCTATATTACACCAGAAACAAAACAATCCATGGAATGGCGGAATTCACGTTGAACATCGGCCAAGAAAGTGAAGTTTAAGCAGACAATTTCAGCCCGGAAAATCAGGAATCGCTGCGTCAACATTTTTCGTGTTGAATATAAACTTGTCAAATTCAAATTAAATCAGTTTATTTACTCAAAATACATCACAAACAGCATAAATGTTTAAGGCATCAATTGAGTACAGGTAAAATATTATATACATACAACATAATACCAGGAACGCATTAGAGATGGTTCGACATTAGGAAGACAAGATACTAGATAATACTTTAAGGCCCTAAATTAAATATAATGTTATAACAACAAGGGGGCAAGGAAGGTGCCTTCACGTGTGATGTTACTACTATGACACCTGGCACCCGTGGAAATGACACAAAGTCGGCTGAACCTTCCTCCACAATGACAAGAGATAGAGGAGGGGCGAAATCCTTTTTAGGATGATCCCAACAATATAAAACTAGCTTGTTATTGATACGACGAAGGAGATAACAGCATCGCGCTGTTTCTCTAAAAGGGTACAGAGAGCATGGACTGCTATACTAATCTATCCTGATACACCTCTGTATCTTCCTCCACATTCACACAGCGAGTCACAAGCATGTCGATTTCTTCTCTTCTAAAATGGTCGACCTTCAAAATTAGATTGCTTGAACTGTCTTTTCTTCAGCCTTCCTCGACTCAGTTCACATCGTAAACATACACTTTTTTAACCATTTTTTCTTCATCCATGTGTTTCATGTGTCCAAACCAATGCAATGATCCGAAATAAATAAAAAAGACTTAGAAGTAAATAAAAATATATTCTTTGGCATCATAATTTTATTAATATAATTCAATTTTGTTTGATGACTGATTTTTCATGTGCCGCCTTACAATTGTTCCGGTAATGTTTCCACATTCCGCTATTGGATGTGTACGTTTTCCCGCAGATCATGCAACTGTAAGGCCGGATGCCAGTGTGCGTACGCATGTGTGTGTGAATGTCCGCAGATCGCTTGAATTTTCGATCGCATCGAGAACACTGGAACCGTTTCTCATCTGAGTGGATTCTCTTATGTCGGCACAGATCTTGGCTCTGTTTGAATGAGTGTCCACATATCTCGCAGACGAATGGCTTAATACCCGTATGAACTCGCATATGTACAACTAAATGCTCATTTCGAGTGTACCGTTTGGGACATGAAGGACAAGAAAAGGGTTTAACGGTATAATGCGATCGAAAGTGTTTTCTTAGAACGGATTTGGTCTTGTATGTGAGCCCACAATGCTCACATTGGAACAGTTTAGATATAATTTTTGGCTCTTCATAATTAGATTTATCTTTAACATCTTCGAGTTTTACAACAATTTGATTATTCAGTTTATCTTCAAGATTGTCAATTTTTCCAACAATTTGGTTATTTGTTTTATCTACAAGTTTTATAACAATTTCATTATTTGGTTTATCTTCGAGATTATGAAGTTTTTCAACGACTTGGTTATTTGGTTCATCTTCCAGTTTTACAACTAAGTCACACGAATTTTCCCTTTCTACATTAGTATTTGTTTCTATTTTTCTTTTTAATTTATTCTGCACAGACACTTTCCGTTTGTGTTTTGATGACTTTCGTGTATTCAAAGCTCTGTATAAAATTTTATCACATATAGAATCAGAACAATAGTCATTATCAGAACTTTCTGCTTCAGATTTGATAATATTCTCACTTTTGATGTAATCATTTACCAAACTGGATTTGGATTCAACATCTTCCAGTTGTTTAGATGCCTCGTAAATTGAGGATTCTATCTGATGGCGAGATTCTACATTTTCTGATTCTGGAAGTTTATTATTTTCAAGTTTCAAAAGTTTCCTTAACTTCCTATCAGTTTTTTCACAATTCAACTTGAAATCAAAAAAAAACTGCACATTCAATTTGCAAGACATGCATATTAAAGACGATAAACCATCCAATTCTCCAATCTAAAATTATTAAAAAGAACAATAGATTAGGTTCATTCTGGTTCATAACTTGGTTTAAGGACTACTTTCCATTTTGACTATACAATTGTACATAACCTTTTCTACAAATTCTGGTTTCAATATGTTATATTAAAAAAAATAATACAGTGGAACCTTTTGTAACGAGTAATTCGCATAACGAGCAAAACAGATTGTGAAAAAATACTATAATAAATAAGGGACATTTCGCATAACGAGTGACGTACCTGTGGAGTCTAAAGTCAACGAGATTGTGTCTTTGGCCAATATGATGGGACTAGAGGTGGATAACCACGATATTGATGAGCTTGTGGAAGAGCAGAGTCAAAAGCCGACGAGCTTATGGAGTTGCATTGTGTGAGGAGGGTTTATTAGTGGAGGAGGAGGAAGTAGCAGAGCAACAATCTTCTGGCGCAATAAGAGAAATGCTAAAAGCTTGGGAAACTGTTACATCATATATTGAGAAGCATCATCCAGCTGTTTGTTATATGCAGACGATGCTGTGTTAATCGCTGACAGTAAAGACAATTTGCAAGTCTTAGTGGCAAGGATGTATGAGGCATGCAAAAAGAGTGACTTGGTGATGAATGTGTCTAAATCTAAAGTGATGGTTTTCGAGAAAAAAGAATGTATGACGATTTGTGATATAAGTGCGATGGGCGAGAAATTGGAGCAAGTTACTGAATTTACGTATCTGGGAAGCATGTTTACAAGGGACGGAAAAATGGAAAAAGACATCGAAAGGAGGGTTGGTGCTGGGAATAAAATAAATGGCGCACTCAAAGTCATTACTGCAAATAGAAATATATCCACAGAAGCAAAGATGGCAGTACACAATGGAGTTCTAGTGCCAACCTTCATGTATGGAAGTGAAGCTTGGAGCTGGCAAAAGAAGGATGAAAGCAGGATAAACGCCGTAGAAATGAGATCACTAAGAAGAATGTGCGGGAAAACGTTGTATGATAGAATACCGAACGATGAAATAAGAAAGAAATGTAAGACAGATGACTGCATCATGAATAAAATTAAAAAGGATCCCTGAGATGGTTCGGACATATGGAACGAATGGATGAGAGTAGAATGGTTAAAAGTTGTACACAAGCAGTGTGAGTGGGAAAAGAAGCCGAGGACGACCGAGGAAAACATGGCATGACCAAATTAACCAATTACTAAAAGGCGGCCACATTCGAAGTCGGAATAATCGACGTGCGTGCATGGTGCGATGTATGAATGTGGAGGAAGCCCGAGAGGTGTGCCAGGACAGGCCAGTGTGGCGATCCATCCTCTCTGCCTACCCCTCCGGGGAAATGGCGTGATGGTTAGTTAGTTAGTTAGTTTCATCCTAATAAGGAGGTGGCTATGGATTCTACAAATTTATTCAATGATAATGGTGTGTCACTTTTCACCAAATTTTTAAGAGTGGGCAAAGAGCTTTCTAGTAAAAAAAGAAATAATTATTTGTCATAAATTCATAAATAATAAACTAGATATTTCCAAGTTTTTTTTTTTGTAAATCGAATCTTATTCCAGGTTGTTACGCTCCCTCACAATTTATAAAGTATGTAATTTTAGTTGAATATACGTTAAGAATAAAAAATAAAATTTCGGTACCGAACGCATTATCTTGTTTTTAAAATTGTTACGCTTAACGAGTGTTTCACATAACGAGTAAGATTCTGGAACGAATTGTTCTCGTTATGAGAGGTTCCACTATATATTAAGCACAATGTCAATGCTAATTATGTATATAAAAAATAACTATGTTACTGCGAATCTGAACATAGAATGGGACCTTATTCGGTTTCTCATGTATTTAATTGTTTATTTATAGACTACGCAAATAATAATTAATATATAATACGTTAATGAATTTTACTATAAATTTAGAAACTAAATGTAATCCGTGTTGTATCTTCGTTTTATGGAAATTGCTTACACTGATAACAGCACATGCCATCGCTTTAATATCTAGTCGAACGCCATTGTTCACTTCAAAAATACAGGATAAGTTCATTGTTTTCATACATAGTCTACACACATTTAACAATTGATCCATTTCATTTGGTGTACAAAAAATCCAAATAAATTTGTAAGAAACTAATGTTTACACATTTGTACAGAATAGAGTTTGACATATATTTGACCACAGACAGATGTTGATTTAACATCGATAAGCTTTGACCAGAGACTAAATAATTTATGATATTTTAAACTTCAAAATATAAGTATCGACACACATAAGTTGGCGAAAAACGATAAATAGATGTATCAGGTTAGTCCATAAGTTCGTGCGCATTTCTAGCATATTGCGATTTCATGTGACTCACTACGTAGAACAATAGTATTTCAAACTGGTCGTGTGCATGGTATAGATCGGTGTCGATCGCGGGGTGCAGGGTGACTAAGGAGGAGGCAGCGGCGACGAGATGTGGTAGGTGGCGGGTGATATGGCGGCCGACGTCTAGCACGGGGGGCGAGGGGCCTTCTTGGTGGCGAGGGCGATTATGACGGGATCAGAGCTTTGTAAGATTGTCACACAAAAAATCGCCGTGGGTCGTGGCGACGGCCGAATTTGCAGATGCACTGCGGCATCTTGCAGATGGGATAGCGGCTGTGAAGATAGGAGAATCGGAGCGGTTGTCCGTCGGCGTCTGATGGGCGGGGTGGCAGCTACTGGCATGTTGTATAGTGCCAGGGCGTTGAAGTGGAGGCCCGGGTCCATATCACACAGGTCGCCGTATATAGATCTCGGAACTACTGGAGCGACGAGGCACGTGCTTGGAATGGGTATGCGGTCCTTGCGTGATACCAGTATGATGGGCGAAGCACTTTAAGTGGGGCAGCGGAGATGGACTGCAGCGCCCGAATGATAGCTGGGCTATGTGGAGAATGGCTAGTGTGGATGATGATTCGGCCTGGAGCCGTATCGCAGCATGGCAAGCGAGGGGCCTTCTTAATTACGCATGCGCGATCCGCTCAGGAGTCGACTCACAGATTCGAATCTTTTTGGTGAGCGGGTGACCGATGATCCATAAAAAAAGAGCGGCAGCTCAATGATCCGCAAAAGAGTCGACTCTGCGGAATCGTTTAGATACGACTCGCGGTTCGAGCGGCAGCTCAATGATCCGTAAAAGAGTCGACTCCGCGAGTCGTTTAGAACGACTCGCGGTTCGAGCGGCAGCTCGAACCGCGAGTTCGAGCGGCAGCTCAGCCGGCGGATCATTGAGCTGCCGAAAGAGCCGGCTCAGCGAAGTCGTTTACGGCTCGCGAATTAAACTTTTACTGTAATGTAAATTTATGCTGTGTGCTTGTGTCTGTTACTATTTTTAGTTTTCATATATATATTTTTTAAATAATTTTAAATTTAAAATAATTTTTAATTTTTAAACAATTTTTATTTTAATATTTTTAAACAATATATTTTTTTTAAAAATGTTTAATTTTCAAAACATTTTATATTTTTAAATCATTTTTATTTTATTTTTAGTACATAATTTTTCATTGCCTTGTAGGCAGAGAGGTTGGATCGCCACAATGCCCTCCCAAGAAATGTTGAACCGAATGCATGCGAGGTCAACTTTTTTCAGTAGTGACGAGGCCCACTTTCGTCTCTGTGGAGCGGTGAATAAACAAAATTTTCAGTACTGGGCTGAAAGGCAACTTCACGAGAGATCTCTTCACTCCCCAAAAGCTACTGTGTGGTGTCAAAGTGAATTCTTTACATGGACGTACTTGATAGGTTGCACAAACGCGTCCTGCGCGTGCGGCCAGACATCGCCAATTCTTGGAAGCTTCACCACAATAACGCGCCGTGCCACACCACACTGCAGGGAGTTTCTGACTAAACACAGGGTTGCTACGTTGCCTCACCAGAAAATGATGATGAAAATGTTTTACAGGCTTTTGCTCCATATCTATTTCTTCTCCGGCGTTACAACCCTTGGTGGGTCTTAACCTCCTCCAAAAAACATCTCCATCCTGTCCTGTCTCTGGTCGCCACCATAACTAGCTTGCATTGACACAACAAGATCTATATTTATGAATTAATTATCAAATGTTTATTTCTCCAAATTATACAAGATGCACAATATTCCCAAATATTATTGTATATTTATCAGTTTCCCCCCAAGCTAAGATGAAGACTCCAAACAATAGCACAGTTGCCGAAACCAGTAATATTAAAATAATTTGTGATATATAACTTGACAAGTTATTTGTAAAATAAAAGTAAACATTAATTTGAATTATAATAAAATTTATTGATATAAAAATAATATTAAAATAAAGCAGTTCTTGTATGACAGAATGAGTAATTTGAAAGAAAATGTCTTAATTCTAATTCATACAACGGTACTACTAAAAGTGTCTTAATGTGAATTAAGACAATGGACAATGGTCAATGGTCATACATTTAAAACATTTGTTCGTGGGCACCATTAAAATAACCTTGCAGGCTACAGGCTGAATGCCAGCTATCAACTAGAAATCGCTAGTCATTGAAATACACACAAAACAATCAGGCTACCATAGTTGATAAAATCTATCTTTGTACCTTGGGTGCTAGATACTGCAAAAAATTGTCATTGAATATTAATATTATACATACTTACTTTCACATTTTAATATATAGTTATTTATTGATGGTTGCAGTTTTAATTTGGTAAAACTCCATTATATTTTTATATGTAAATAAATCAATGTAAAATTGAAAAAGCAATCACGCTTTCATTATACATTTATTATCCAGTTACTTATTTTGTCAAGAGAAAAATTCACTAATTGGTATTATTTCAACACAGCAAAATAATCTGATTTTAACCTATTAACCGGGGATTTTTTTTTGCAAAATACGAAGTCGAACACACGGCGAGTCCATACAGCTATGTGTCTAGATATACTTTATATATGATACCTAAAAATATAAGCCGTAGATCATCCCCAGAGGGTATTATTGAGGTTTCTTGGAATAATGTAATATCTCATACTCTGTTAACGGGTTAATCATTATGGGATATCCAAGAAACACTGATTTAAGAGACCACAAGTTTTCTACAAAGAATTTGTATAGATACAAAAAACAAAACTTCACTTTCTGCAAAGATATTCGCATTTAAGTTCATTTTAAATCTATTTTTTCATGCTGTTAACTAAATCATAAATTAGAAAAGTTGATTGTAGTGATTTTGGGATGATTTATCTTTTTATGCTTCTTGTTGCAAAGTGGTTTAAGTGTAAAAAATACTCACTGGTAAAATAGCTGTGGCAAGCATTTATTTTCATTTAATTAAAAATAATAAATTATAAAATAATTTTACCACATTAATATAAATATACATAGTCTTACGATTTGAATAGTTTAGTGTAAAATTTGACTAAGGACATTTGTAGATTACAAACATTTAGCGAACTTTACTGAACAAGTCCATTAACATCGACACATAAATTAATAAAAAGAGAGCAACTAATACTTGAATAATATTAACAATAAGTAGTCATGAAATAAGAAGTTCACAAATTATTATAATTGCTGTTTTAAAATTGATCCCTTATGCGAGTGTCAATATATATTTTAGAAAACATTAACAAATCAGTTTGTTGATAGCAAATATGCTACCAATGACGTGTGTATACATTAAGGCAACATAGTCTTTGAGAAAGGTCACTTTGGAATAAGGGTTCCACTATCGACTATATCACAAGAAGGGATTCTTCGAATGTCCACTCTGGACTCCGGTCCCCATCTGGAAAATAAATGTATTTTATTTATTATATTACAGGAACCAAATATATTTGGAAATGTACTTTAAAGTCATGTAAAGCTCTATACAAAAAAACATTTGTATTTCATAATAAAAAAATTCATCATAAGATTCCTTGCTAGGGAATTAACTAAAACATTTAATAATGCCCTTGCAAACCTTTCAGGTTAAGAAACTACAGACACATATTTACATTAATAATTAAGTACTGAAATTTCTATCTTGGGAAAATAAAGATTAAATAACTTACCGAAAATGGGTTGGAATAATTGAGATTATTTCCATTAACAGCCATAGTGCTTGTGCAAAAGGGATTTTTCGATACATCGGAGATGGCTGCTGTGTTGAACGGGTTAGGTGTTTGTGATGATGACTTTGTTTCCACTGAAAACATGAAATATAAGTAAACCTCTATAAAAAATATAATATTTTAACTTGAATGGATTTTTTTTTTAAAACAATAATATATATAATTTATTTTAAAATTACTCTTCAAATTCAGGATACACACTTATTATTAATTATCTTATCTTGGAAGGAAATTTATCTTGTGAAAGAATTAATTTATCTTGGAAGGAAATTTACAAGAAGGAAAAAGATATTGAAAGAAGGGTTGGAGTTGGACACAAAATAAATGGTGCACTCAAAGTCATTACCGCATATAGAAATATTGACTGAAGCAAAGGACTTCTTATGTATGAGAGTGAAGCTTGGAGTTAGCAGAAGAAGGATGAAAGTATGATAAATGGCATAGAAATGAGAAAAACAATGTATGATAGAATACCTAGTGATGAAGTAAGAAAGGAATGTAAGGCGGATGAATGCGTTCTAAATAAAATTAAGAAAAGGACACTAAGATGGAACGAATGGATGAGGGAAGAATGTTTAAAAAGATATATACAAGTGTGAATGGAAAAATAAGTCGAGAAAAGCCAAGGAAGACATGGATCAATTACTGAAAGGTGGCCATGTTCGAATTAGGAACAATGGACAAGCTTGCATGTCTCTATGTGTGAATGTAGAAGAGGCACGAGAGTTATGTCAGGATAGAACAATGTGGCGTTCCATCCTCTGTGCCTACCTCCCCGGGGTGTGATTAGTTAGTTAGTTATATAAAAATATAACTTATCCCAACAAATTTAAACAGAATGTTTGTCATTCAAGTTATCATAAAAAAATAACAGTGAACAGCAAGGGGTAATGCCTCACTTAGTGACTTAAAGAAATATGTAGGTATGTACTATAAAATTTTGCATACCTTGCGTCTGGCTTTGATACTGTTGGCGTAAAGCAAAATCCAAATCGGCTAATGCGGCATATCGATCATCTAAAATTTATACATAGTAACAATTATAATTACACACGTGTTCCAAATTACGAGTATCTTAACTCAAAGGTGGAATAAAATTGTAAAAATATTGGTAAATAATTTAATTATGGGTGTAAAAATAAGTTCTTGCTGATTTCCTTATTAAAATTGTATTTTTTTATATACACATAACGTCAATACTGAAACCAATTTTATTTTAAAGCTAGATCTTTAAACTCAAAATGTTAGTATGTGTAGAACTGTCAAAAGGTAAAGAACATTTTTTACATCGCCTTAAACATGTTGGATTTTGTATAAAAAAAAAAACTTTTTCGCGGGGAATTTTATTACATTATTATATCCAAAACAAATCTGCAGCGGAAGCACATCGAGAATTGTTGTGGATACTTACAGCATCCACGCTCAATCAGAAACAACGTGCAGAGATTGGTTTTGACATTTTAAAGAAAAAGATTTTGACCTCGAAGATAATTTCAAAATGTTCAAAAGACTTAGGAATGATTCAGAATGAAAAAAATTGGGTTCCGTATGAATTTAAGCCGAGAGATGTTGAACGGCGCTTTTTCACCTGCGAACAATCGCTTCAATGACAAAAAAGAAAGGGTTTTCTGCATTGTATTGTGAGTGGTGATGAAAAGTAGATACGCTACGACAATCCAAAGCGGGGAAAAATCATGGGAAAGCCTGGTCACGTTTCAACAGCAAACCTTAATATTCATGGCTTCGAAGTCATGCTCTGTATCTGGTAGGATCAGCTCGATGTGATGTACTATGAGCTACTCAAACCCAATGAAACCATTGCAAGAGATCGCTATAAACTGCAAGTGATGCGTTTGAGCAGAGCATTGAAAGCTAAAAGACTGCAATATGCCAAAAGACACGACTAAGTTATTTTGCAGCATGACAATGCCCAACCCCATGTTGCAAGAGTTGTCAAAAATTATTTGGAAACGCTCAAATGGGAAATTCTACCCCACCCGCCTTATTCACCAGATATTGCTCCTTCCGACTACCACTTGTTTCAATCAACGACACGTGACTTGGCTGATTAACATTTTTTTTGTTAAGATGATGGCAAAAAATGGGTCGATGACTGGATTAAATCAAAAGTCGCATCATTCTTCCTATACGGATTTCGAAAATTGCTTGAAAGATATAGAAGAAAGAAAGTAATAGCTAGCGATGGATAATACTTTGATTAAGATATTCTTTATCAGTTTTTCAAAATATCAAATTTAAAGAAAAAACAGCGAGATCTTATTTGTACCCCTAATATATATAAAAAATGTGTATATAAAAAAATAAACACTTACGGGAAACGGTGTTTGCATTCTTATTATCGGAATTATTGATATGACTCAGCGGTGCGGATCCCACAAAATTGTTGTTGTTCATTTGACTAGAGTTGAATATGTCTGCTGAGGCAAAGTCAACAGGAAATCTAGAAAATAAACACATAACACATCTCTTATGAATATGAATATGTAACACGAGAGAAATACCTAGTGATATTATTTGTAGTCAGTCATTAAACTAAATTATCGAATTCTTAATAATAATAAAGTCAACTGTCACGTCAACAAGAGATGGTTTGGACATATGGAACGAAAGGACGAGAGAAGAATGGTTGAAATATTGTATACAAGCAGTGTGAGTGGAAAGTGAAACCGTGGAAAACCAAGGAGAGTATGGCATGATCAAATTAAGCAAATACATAAAGGCGGCCACATTCGAAGTTGGAAAAATCGACGAGCGTGCATGTTATAATGTATGAATGTAGAGGACGCTCAAGAGATGTCAGGACAGAGCAGTATGGCGGTTCTTCCTCTCTGCCTACCCATCCGGAAAAAGGTGTGATGGTTAGTGATTTCTATAGAAATGTTTGTGTGTCATACTTCGCCTTTTGAAGAAGTAGATAAATCTATGAATTCTGAAGTCTTAAACTTATAAATATAAAATAATAAAACACTTTGTATTTAACCACGGAATGGTGATTATAATTGATGCCAACTAGTTTTGCTTGGACCCAAGCTTCACCAGGGCAATATAACAACCTTCGGTTAAGTCGTTATATTGCCCTATTGAAGCTCGGGTCCAAGCGAAACTAGTTGGCATCAATTATACCGTGCTTAAATACAAAGTTTTTTTTATTATTTTATATCTATAAGTTTAAAATGCCTAATTAGAATACTAAAGCTTGAGATGCCAAAATACGTTATGTGCAAATTAAAATAAAGGCAAGAAACTAGAAATTTTATTTAAATGGTTCAGAATGCTAGTTTGTTTATTTCCATAAAACATTATTTGCCACGCTAATTTGAAAACAATACCTGCTTTACGAGGTGGATAGCAAAAACAAAAACTACCCACAAACAAGATGTTATTAAAATACATATGTTTTTATTTCACTTGACTGACTAGTAATAGGGTGTTTATTTACAATGACTTCTACCTTCATTTACACCTATATTATAAACTGTCATTTGCTCTTCCCTTTCAAAAACTAACACCTTTGACTTTCCGACATTCATCATTAAATCGTTCGACTTGCATACCTTATACATTCTCGACACCAAGACTTGTAATTCGTCCGCACTATCCGCAACGAGAACGGCATCGTCCGCGTAAAGCAGACAGTTTAAGACAGATCACTCATCTTAGCACCAGCATTTATACCTTTAAGTTCTTTCATACACTTGTCCATATACAGATTGAACAACCAAGGGGACATCACGCAGCCCTGCTTAACACCCTTCGTGATATCAAACCAGGGCGTGATGTCCCCATTTACCCTAACACTGGCAGTGCTCCCTTCGTAGAGAGAAGCAACCGCCCGTATCAGTTTTGTGCTCACTCCGTATTCATATACGCACAGTGTAAATGAAGAGAACTTGGAACAGGTGAGTGAATTTGTGTATTTAGGTAGCATGTTCACAGCGGATGGCCGAACGGACAGTGATATTGAAAGAAGGGTTGGTGCGGGTAACAAAGTGAATGGAGCTTTAAAAGTAGTTATTGGAAACAAGAATTTATCAATGAAAGCGAAAATGGCCGTTCACAATGGATTTCTGGTTCCAACCCTTATGTATGGAAGCGAAGCATGGAACTGGCAGAAGAAAGATGAGAGCAGAATAAATGCGGTAGAGATGAGGTCCCTAAGACGTATGTGTGGTAGAACGATGTACGACAGAATCTCAAATGCTGATATTAGGAAGGAGTGTAGAGCGAAAGAAGGTATTATGAACAAAATTATGAAAGGTTCGCTTCGTTGGTTCGGACATATGGAGCGCATGGGTGAAGAAAGAATGGTTAAAAAAGTATACGTTAACAATGTAAATGGAGTAAGGAGTCGAGGTAGACCGAGGAAAACATGGCATGACCAAATTAATCAAATATTAAAAGTTGGTCATGTCAGAAGCCGGAAGAATCGACGTGCGTGTATGACTCGATGTATGAATGTGGAGGAAGCTAGAGAGGTGTGCCAGGATAGAGTAGTGTGGCGGTCCATTCTCTCTGCCTACCCCTGCGGAGAAACGGCGATGGTTTGTTGTTGTTGTTGACTTCTACCTAGAAATTTCCAAACCAACAATACTATTTTACAGTGAAAGGCAGATGCCAAAGTATTTTGCTTGTGAACACTTCGATTTAACCCTAAGAATGTAATCATTCCGAAAACCATTAAGAATTTCTAAGAAGTATCGACATTGCCCAAAGATGACTCGTAAATACTTGTATTAAAATACTTTGTGTGTGTAAAGTATCCATATCTCGCCCACACGAACCACTGTCGTCACTTACGGTGAACTGTTTGCGCACTATCTCTTTCATACACATTTTACAGATTTTTTGTTAGTATTTTGAGAAACATAGCCTAAAGGATTAACTCTTTGCCTGCTATGACTGACTTAACCACCCTACGTATTTGAACGTATGTGATACGTTCACTGTGACTGTACCATTCTGCACTATCCCGTATCACGTACGCGCTTGAGAAAAAGTAATGTACCTAAAATGTACAAACTGTTAGGGATACGCGCGTGTGCCAACAACACTCGAGTACAAGTCTTCATAAATATGATAGTTTTACAAGGGGCAGGCGAAGCGTGCGGCCGAGTATTTGACGTTTCGTAATTTAAAAAAATAAAATTAATATTCAATTAAATTTCATTAATAAAAAACCTGCTTTTTTTGCATGTTTCTCGGAAAATAACCCAAAGGTAGGGCGGTTAAGCCAGATTAATAAGTCATGCGCATTAGGATTTGAGGTGTGTTTATTGATTCTTTGATATTGATATAAGCAATCATTGCTATATTGATTTGGTTTGTAAGGAAAGATCGTTTTAAAAGTGACATTTTATTAAAAATGCGTCAACTAAGAATGCGCCGCGCAGCAATGGCAGATAAAATAGCATTTGCTCGATCTTATATAGGCAATGCCCTTTTCATCAAAATTATATTGTAAAATAATAAGAGGTGACTTACTTGGGGCAGGCGAGGGGTGCCTGAAAGTTCACTGGCTCAGGTTGTTGTAGAAGCGGGCCGGGCTTGCCGATATTGAAGGAGGGGGGCACTTGAGACACCGAGGGCGTTGGTCTGGCTGTAGGTAATTTTACAGAAGAACTATTCCAAATACCATTATCTTTTGGACTAGTATTTTGGATTACAGCTGGTTTTTCTACAAACACGCTAGTTTTTTTAGAAAAACTCGGATTCAAGTAATATCTTTTCTTTTCGTACTTCTCGGACATGTAGTCTTTTATGCTTTGTTCATCTTTGAGTACTGGTAAGCTTCCCTCGTGGAGACCGAGCCATATTCCTTTACAATAATCATTGCCTTGATTTTTTATCTGAACTATTTCCTCCACAGTGAATGTGGCCATAGAAATGGATTTGACTCTATGTGGAGGAGTCAGCCCTCTCCTAAAACATTAAAAAGCAAACATCACATGATTTATGGAATACGCAACAAATCAAATGTATCTAACATTATATTATAGCGACATATTTCCAATGACAGAAGTAAACAGACGAGTCTAGTATATCTGCTTTTGAGAATACTATTGCCTTTTGCATTTCTTTTTCCCTTATTCTATTAAAACGGTTGGTTATTAACAATTGCAGATACCTGTAGGCTGAACAATTTAGATATTTTGTTGTATTTTAAACATACAATGCTTAACGGGATCTTTTGAACTAGATGAATTCACGTGTGGCTGAATTATGGGAATGTTTAGTGCGTGTACTACATATTAGTACCAAATTTTTTAGTCTTCCTCGGACACAAGGGACAGCTGATGATGAGTACCAGATTTAACATTTCATTGTCGTTCAGTACACTCTCGATTTTTCGGGGTCGAGTTAACTGGGAAGATTATCCGAGACACTCCAGTCATTGAAAAAATATTTTAAAAATAAATAAAAAAACATTTCACAATAGTACTTATAATGCAAACAAAAACTCAAATCTCTCACAAAGACATTGGGCGTTTAGTTCACGATTATACGGGATTTTTTTTCACCATCCATCCCGGAAAATCGGGAGTGTATTGTATAGTAATAATACAGTTCAAAAGAAAACATCTATTTCACCAAGATCAAACAAACCTGGATCTTCAAAGAGGCAAATGCGTGCTCTAGTAAAAGAAGTTACCACGAATTCCAAGAAATTTGTGAATAACATTACAGAAAAATTTAAGGCATTAAAAATACTTTGACTCTTGATATTTATTAATACATACAATGTGCTGGCGATTGGATGCGAAAGGCAAAAAACAGGATTACATGGAGAAGTATGGGGGAGGCTTATGTCCAGCAGTGGACGATAACGACTGTTTAAGTAAGTATAATGTATTAATAAATATATAAAAGGAATTTTCTTCTGTGTGTTAATCAGTCAAGAACTTTGAATAATGTATTATATTAAATATTACTCTGTCGGGAAGGTATTGTAATAGAGTAAATAAAAGATGCGTTTTAAGTTGAGGGGCAAAAAATAAGGTCAACGGTGAAACCTTCAAAATCGAAATCGATTCAAACTACTCATAGATATTTATTACAACGGTTATCAGAGAACAATAAGGAATGAGATTTTTAAAACAATATATGGACGATTTAAAAAAGTGGGTTACTTTTAGGACCTTAAAATTACAATATTTTAGAGGCCAAATAAAGTGGGCAATATATACAATACAATATTAGCACCAATTAACTTTATCTGTGTTGTAATATTAATACTCGTTTCATCAGTAAAACCTATTGATATTGCAAGACATTTACAAACATGCCGAGATAGCACATAATTTATTGTTATTGAATATGATTTGTTCACAATTGCTGGACAACCTTGCAGATCTCGTAGATTTGAACTCCCGACCTCAGGGTCCGTAGGTGAATGTATGGCTCATTTAATCATATATTACACATTTAAGAAACGAGGAACTGATTATTAAAATAAGATCGCAACTTTACACTATGGGAGGGGCAAAATTCGTCGTATATAAAATAAAGGTGGATTGTAATATGGGAAATACGTTTATGATAGACAGAATTAATAAATCAATGCTACAAAAGGGATGACATTAAGACCAATAACAAAGAAAAGTCAAACTTTCACCGGATAATAGAAAGTAATTCAAAAGAAAATATACTTACAGCATTCCTGAGCATTTGGAACACACGAATGACCCAATAGTCATATTAACATAAGTAGGGCCCCTTTGAGAACAATCGAAACAATTTTTATTACCATTTTGAGTTATTAATTCACGTAAAATTGACAAATTTTTGTCATCCAGTTTCTTTTTGGCAGCAGCCATGTTTACAATTAGTCATAACAGTATTGCTAGTGGTTGGTGATTTGCTATAGATATAATAATATTAATGTTCATAGAGAAAAGTTCAGTCAAATAAAAAATAAAATTGAATTACTGAGGGGGGAAATATTTATTATCAAAACAAGTTTTTAATAACATACTAATAATACCGATGGAGTAATTAGCAATTTAAATATTAAGTGACGTCATCACTATCCAGTTACTTTTCAAACATTTAATGTCAGGCTGCGATTTATCTCTAACAATAAAATCAAAGGTTGACAATTTTATGTAATAAGACCAATAAACTGTTGTACTTCTCATTAATATTGATCAGATGTGTTAAATAAATCAATGACCTGTTTTAATATACAGTTAATTGACTATTTATGAAAAAAATTATGAATTAAAAAAATATTACTACCGGACAGATTAATGATATAAAGATTTTCGATTAGAATTTACAGACATCATCTTAAGAAAAATAACGAATCGGACCACGATGGGAAACATCGGTGCATAGCGGGCACGTGCTCGGACCCTGCAAGAGCAAGGTGCAAGAGAATTGGCCACGCTATCGCCCCGCCACCGTGCATTTAGGAACCTAAGCTGCTGCTGCATTCGCGGCAGTACTACCATCCGGTTCATACATTCCATGTGGCGTAAAAATTGGAGTAGATGCTGTTTCCACCATCGGCCAAGCCTCTTGCTGACCGACTCACCGCCGCTATCATCTTGAAGGATCAAGAACGTTAGATATCGCTCCATCGTGAGGAGAGCGTGCTGCATCCTGACCGTGCAGTCTCCATACGCTAAATTCTTTATTTGGTCACTAGCCAGCAATTAACAATTAAGTCCTTTAAAATTTAAAATTATACAGATTGTTTTATTATGAATTTTTGTAATAAATGCTGTAATTAGCAATAAAATTCAGTTTCAATTCCCGGACGAAGCACAATAAAATATTCAATCCAGTGCATTGGTGGATATTAATTGAAGAAGGTCTATATAAAATAGGAATATACTTGTAGATTCTTCTCCGTATGTGGGTTCTCACATAATCGAGGGATAACATGCTGTCCATACTATGTGAAATTGATACTGCATGCTTCGATATTCAGGTTAAATTCTAATATTAAACCCCTATACCGTCAACGTGATCGTATCAAACCGATCAAAATGACGAGCGCCTTGCACCGCTTGACATTAAATCTCACAAGTAAACTGAAAAAGTGGAATGCCATTTATAATTATTGTCTTATCGTAAGTAAATCGCTGAGTAAGAGTAATGGGTATTTTTTTAGAATATATGTAGATTTTCCTAAATTATAAAATTGTTTACACTTATTATTCGTTCCAAATATTGATCCAATATCAACAATATAAAAATGAATATTATATTTACTTCCCATAGCATTACCGTAGCGAAAATGTTTCAAAACTTTTGGGAATTACGATTTCGGTTTTTTAATCTCAGAATATTCATCAATAACCCCGAGACGACGAGGCCCAATATTGATCAGAAAATATAAAGTTTTAATAAACTCAACGTGCATAAATATGTTTAAAACGTAAGTAATGGTGTCCGACGAGTGACTATCATTATTTATTTATGAAAGCACAAACACGCGCATTTCGTTCCATCCACTTTACATCAAAATAAAAAGTTTTATCAATCGAAAAACTTTATCAAATTTTGGTTCTGCTTTTTTTAATTTTATATATTTTTTACAGAAAATCTTTTTGTCATAGTTACGAGTTGCCATATAAACAATTGTTATATTGTTTTTGATATTTATTGACAGATAAAAGAGAATAAAAGTGACGTGACGTTTCTTTATCTTTGGAATACACAAGCGAGCAAAAAGTCTATCATTCAGTATTCAATCAAAAATCAACAATGGCAGATACTGGCGCTGATGTTCGCGAGGAATCGGAAAAGAACTATGATGTGAGTAACACCGATCCTAAAAATATGCTGGAACTAACAAATTATGTGAGTAGATGACACGTAATTGCTTTATAGAAATGCACATTTGTTTACAAAAAGGTGTATTGTTGACATTACAAAAATGTATTCTTCAGTTTTAGTATGAGCATTATTTACACATCATTTTTTTGTTTACAGGTCCAAGCTTTACTCCAGAATATGCAGGATAAATTTCAAACCATGTCAGACCAAATAATCACAAGAATTGATGAAATGGGCAATAGAATTGATGATTTGGAAAAGAACATTGCGGATTTAATGACACAATCAGGAGTAGACGGATCAGAAAAGTAGCTGTAGCATGTATATATTTTATGTAATTGCATTATATTTATATTTTTGTCTCATTTCATTTGAGTCTCGTAATCCTGGGTTTTGGTACCATTCTCCTCCCGGTACTGTTTTGTATATTGATTTAACAAACACTTTTTGTACCTATCTTTAGAGAATATCAATAAACCACATCCAGCACCAAATTTTGTATAATTAAATACTTCATTGCTGACCAATTCTGAACCCTCATAACCAATGTCCGTTATTTGAAGACATTAGAAAAAAAACTCTTCGATTTATTGTCAAAAGATATCTTTTTATTGAAATAAATGTAACTCTTTTGTTTTAAAATCAATTAATTTTTGTTTTTATAATTCTATCAAAACTCATTTGCTTTGTTACCCAAATGAAGCCCAATTTGGTGTGAAACCGGTTGGTAGCAACAAAATAAAAATAAAGCAGTGTTTAACCCCTATTGTGGGGTTGACTACATTTGGAGTCCAAAATATATATTTTTTAACTACGGTAGATTGCATTTGCAGCCACATTTGAATGTATCTTATAAATCTTTTTACTTCTTTGCTGTTAAATTGTGTGCAATTTATTTATTATGATGAACCGGGACTATCTGACTGAGCTTTAAATGTAGCTGACAGTAGTTCGAGAGTATTTTTTTTTTACTGCAAATGAAGCCAACCACAAAATGGGGGTTAAACAAAATATAAGTGATGGAAAGATCCGTGAAAGCAATGAAAAGTGGAAAATCTGTTAGGTTTGATTGTATCGCCATAGATTTTATTAAAAACGGTGGCGAAGTGGTTTCTGCATGGTTATGTAAGTTATTTAACCAGTGCTTGGAGGAGGGATATAGGCCACTAGACTGGAGGAGGGCAGTTATTATACCCCTGTACAAAGGAAAAGAATCGCGTATGAAATGTAGAAACCACAGATCTATCAGTCTTTTGAGTATCGTTGGTAAAGTCTATGGCAGAATTTTAATAGAAAGAGTAAGAAAATTGACGAGTGACAAAGTTTGGGATGTGCAAGGTGTCTTTATGAATGGCAGAGGATGTATGGATCAAATTTTTGAACTTTGTACATTGACAGAGAAGTTTCTGGCCAAAAACCGCAAACTTTTCTGTGCGTTTGTCGATTTGCAAAAAGCATATGATTACGTTAATAGAGTAAAGTTGTGGATAATATTGTAGAATATGGAATAAATACAAAAGTGATCATGGCAATTAAGTTGCTATACACGGAAAGCACTGTCCCCGTGGTGATTATATATATATATATTTGGACAAGTGTATGAAAGAGCTGAAAGGGTTGGATGTAGGTGCCAAAATGAGCGGAGTGTCAGTAAGCTCTCTCCTGTATGCGAATGACACTGTCCTACTTGCAGACAACGAGTGTGAACTACAAGTCCTGGTGAATGGTATGTATGAGGTATGCATGCGAAATTATCTGATGATGAATGTGAATAAGTCCAAGGTAATGATTTTTGAAATAGAAGAAATGTGATGACACAAATGTCATGACAGTCTGCAACATTTCTTATTTCGTGAATGGTGAAAATTTGGAGCAACTAGATGAGTTTGTGTGTTTGGGTAGTATGTTAACAAAAGATGGGCGATTAGAGAGGGATATTGAAAAAAGGACAGACGACAAAGTGAATTTAAAGTGCACTTAAATTTGTCATCGCAAACAAAAACATATCCAAAAAAGCTAAAACAGCAGTGCACAATGATGTTCTTATACCGACCCTTATGTATGGAAGCGAAGCATGGAACTGGCAAAAGTAGGATGAAAGTAGAATAAATGCATTAGAAATGAGATCTCTTAGACAAATGAGTGGATACTCAGTGTATGATAGTGTCAAATGAAAATATAAGATGTGAATGCGATGCGAATGATGGTGTTATGAACAAAATAATGAAAGAATCATGGACACATGGAAAGAATGAATGAAGAAAGAATGGTAAAAAAAGTGTATGTTAACAATGTTAATGGAACTAGAAATAGATGAAGACCGAGGAAAACGTGGTACGATCCAATAAATTAAATATTGAATCAGAGAAATCGACGCGCGTGCATGACATGATGTATGAATGTGGAGGAAGCTAGAGAAATATCTAGGAAAGAAAAGTGTGGCAGTCCATTCTTTCTGCCTACCCCTTCGGAGAGATGGCATGATGGTTAGTTAGTGAAGTGATTATACGTTCTTTTAAATGTCTCACCACCAATTTGAATTTTTACCATTATGGTTTCATATGAATGTTTTTTTTTTACAGGATTGTATTTGCTTGATTATAATGTTTTTTAGAGAATTTTCTGATTATTCTTTATCCAGTGTCTTCTTCTTCTTTCTATAGATTGCAAGATCTGTTATCAATATTGGTCCCTTGATGATGACGTCAAACTCTCTTTTTAAACTTTTTGGTAATCATCCTGGTGGTTGACGGCCTTCAGAACCCTCGCTGGGTCCACCCTCTCAGTCAGGTCTCTCCAGAAAGTTTTCTTTGCCTACTCCATCTCGAAATGTCCTCTAGCAATACAAAAGCAGGTTCTGCAAAACTCTTCGTTAGGTATCCTATCTCTAAAGTTTCTGTTTGTGATAGATCGCAATGTTTTGATTTATATTTTTCTAAGGAAATGTTTCATTCTAACTGCTCTTGCTTCCACTCTGTAAGACATTTTAGGTTTTATATATTCTGACATTGCTTGCCATTCTTAACATAATAATGTTATGAGTTAGTATTAATCTGATATTTAAATATCGGCCACGTGAAGAGTCAGAGAAATTGGCATGCATTCATTACACATGAATGTTGAGGAAGTGAGAGAAGTATATCAGGAAGGAATGGTGTGGCAGTCTATTCTTTCAGCTTACCTCTTCGGCAGTGGTGATGGTTAGATAGTTAGTTATCTGATAAACAGAATCCAGTGTATTAGAGGACTCTTGTTATACGTCAACCTTCGTGGCCCAGTGGTAAGTGCATTGACTGCCACCCCGAAGGTTCCGGGTTTGATTCCTGGCGAGGACAGTGTGATTGTCACACTGTCTTTGGTCTGGTGTAGAATTCATGTGACAATAAATGGTGATAGATTAGCTACCTATCACATGTCACGAGAATCAATATGATAGCTATAATACCCTCTACATCGATTTGGCTCATGCTATCATGATGTAAAGAGCGATTCAACAAAATACATAATAATAATAATATTAATAATATGGAATATGGTAGATAAAAGACAATTTGGATAATGGTTTAATAGTAGTTGTCCGCACTTTTCACTTTTAAAATAAATAAACATGTTCTCTTTATCTCTATTTATTTTAAAGAAAACCTGTATATAATTTTGATTACATTTATTTTAAAAGGTCGCATCGGGTGGTTAAACAAAAAATTGTAAATTATTCAAAATTTGTATAAATAGGGTTTCATAACTTAAAACATCAACAAATATGCCAATTGCAAGATTACATTAATTTTAATATATTTTTATAGTAGAAGTACATTTCTATAAAACAAAATCTAATATAATTTAACAAAAATATTCATTTAAAAATAGGAAAGTTATTTTAATGAAGTAATAAAAAGTACAGAAGTTTATCTAGCTACCACTAAAGAAAACCTTACATCATAAATCCTAGTTCTTTATTCGTAGTATTTCCATTTTTACTACTCATTTGATAATGCCCTAACAAGGTGAAACACATTACTCCCTTAAATATATTAAAACTTCTAGAAAATTTACGTTTTTTATCATTATCAAATACATAGTATTTGCTTGCAGATGTTTTTTAACAGCAGACTTCTTCACATGACATAATAAACCTTATAATGAAGTAAGTATTATTAGACATAAGGCCATTTTATTTATTTTTTATTAGAAGTTCTAGGAATATTTTTATAAAATTTTAAGTTCATGCATTTCCTTAATACTGTTATATTTAATAAATTAATAAAAAGAATTGCTTCGTTTATGCATCTTCGGACTGACTTTCTCGTCACTGCTTTCTGTAACATTGTCGTCGTCGGAATTTTCACTCAGTGTCCTCAAAGAATCCTACAATAATAATCCATTATTTAATAAAAACGCATTTAAAAATATTTTCAATTTACATAGTATTTGTGAATTCCCTTGAAAGGGGTATTTATACAAATAGTGCTTGATCTTGATACTATTGTGGTAACATTGCAATTTCAGAAATACGGATTTCATTATTTGAATATTTAAATTATCTCTAACATTCTAACACCAGATTTGGCAATTTCATATATGGAATGTGTCGCAATATATAAAAAATAAATATTTACCATGGAGTTGAGACTTTTTGAAAGTGTTTTTTCTCTTTGTCCTAAAAGAGACGCAAGTGACCCATGTCCTGGTTGCTTTTGGAGAGATTTTTGATCTGTTTGTGAACTAAGTTGAGTTCGGAATTCCTGAAATTCATAGAAAATATTTAAAAAAAATCTATAACTCATATTCACTATTGTACAACTTGGACTACTTAAATTATAATAATTATTATATATAAAAACACTACATTCGTAAATAAAATGTGGTTTATTTAATTTTACAAACTTTCTGTATAATTATACATTAATGTGCTTTTTTATTAAACAAATCAACTCTGGAGTTACCATTTCAAAGCTTCCTCTCATTTCCTGAAAGACCTGTTTTATTAATTCAAATACAAGATTAAATATAAATAAATGAAACACTTAAAAAGTCCATTGTTTTGGCCGAAACACTATGATACCTTAACATTTTAAACTGTTAAATTAAATAACTTTGTTTTTTGTATCACAATTGTATTTTATTTTACGCGACAGCTGTTTATCAACCTATGTTGACATCATCAGATGTTACAATAATATATCAAATGTCAAATTTTTTAATGTTATTTAATTTAACAGTTTAAAACACTTAAATGCTTAGTTTTAAATCCACTTCGTTTTGTTTTTTTAACACTACGAAGTATTTTCGCTCCAAGGGGAGTTCTATTAGGATAACATCAAGATAACAGATTTCAGTACTTCACTATAAGCAAAACCGGTCAGTAATGTTAAAAAACAAAATAAAGTGGTGTTAAAACAAAATATGTAAGTGTCATTTATTTCTAAAAATGTCATGTCACAAATTAAACGCTTCAAACAAAAGTACAATATTGATTAATTTATTCTATATGTATAAGATTATCTATAATTTTTTTTTTTTTTACTGATATTGGCAATTGTACACTGGCAGTTCATTATTACTATTATTATTATTTTATTCAACAGGTTGATTGAACCCTATTACTGTATACAATTTGTTTTTAGCCATTATATTGAGTCATTTTATTGTCACGTGAATTCTACACCAAGCCACAGTGTGACAATCACACTGCCATCGCTGGGATTCAAACCCGAGACCGAAGTTCGTCATATTATTATTTTCACATTTATTAATGTTATTTAATTTATTCCAATTATTTTCATTGAACACTGATGAACCATCCGTTATGTGTTATTTAAACTCATAGGAACGCAATATATTGTTTGTTTTGATAAAAAATATATATTGATTCAGTAGTGAATTTGATACCATCAAATTAAGTATTATTTACTAAAGGAACTCTGAAAGTTATATTTAGGTCGTAGCTGTTAACCCAATTTGGTAAAAATGTTTCAAGAGACTTACTTGCAAATCTGCCTTTTCATCTATATTGATGACTTGTTGATGAGCCACGGAGAGAAGCTCAAGAGCCTTGGAGTGAAAGACCATTCCCATTTCTATAAAGTTTCTCAAAATTGTTTTGATATCTTCAAGTTTGTGCTTCTCAAATAAATCTGTCTGCTCCTCTAGTTCCTTACTAGTCCGGCTCATATCTGCAGAAGCCTTCAGGAGTTCGGCTTCAGCATGCATCTAGAAAATCATATATGGATATTTCTATTATTATTATTCTATTGTTTTAATCCAGCATTACGTTGCAATTTGTGCATTGTCCATAATGACACATAAAAATTTTTTAATAACTTTTTGGAAACATTTTATTATCACAACACTTTTTTGCATTTTTCACAAACATGTTTCGGGACACAAACTTCCCTTCTTCAGTGTATGAGTTTTAACAGTTAAATGAAATAGAGTTATTACTTATATACTAAATGACGAGTGAAAAAGTGGAGGGGGAAAAAATTAAATTAAGCAGCAGGGTAAATTGTTGTTTAGTTGGAATTATGATACAGGGGAAATAAATCAATTATGGGACTAGAAGCTAAGTTTAATTGGTTGTTTATAAAATCTTTGTTGTTTTTAATGGCATTTTGAGATTATTTAAAGTTATGTTTCTATTATTTATGTGTAAAATTTCAACGCCGTTATCTTTGTTAAACGAATGATCTCTTTCAATGAAATGATTTGCAAATTCCGAAAAGTTATTATTAGATAAGCATATGTTCTTTAATTCTTAAATTAAAATTTCGCATTATTTTACCTATGTAGAAAGATGAGCAATCGTTACATTGCATGTAAAAAATACTTAGCATTTTGAATTAATTGAAGTTGATGCAATTTTGTGATAATTGCAATATATTAAAAACATCCATGTATGAAGGAACTAGAAGGCATAAACACTGGTATGAAAATGAACGATATGTCCATCAGCTGTTTGCCATATGCAGACAACGCTGTTTAAATCGCTGACAGCATGGAAGATCTACAAGTCCTAGTATCAAGAATGTACGAAGTATGCAATAAATGTAACCTTGTGATGAACGTGTCAAAGTCTAAAGTTATGGTATTTGAAAAGGTATAATGTATGACGGATTGTAACATAAGTGCGAACGGTAAAGAATTGGAGTAAGTTCTCAAATTTATTTATCTGGGAAGCGGGTTCACAAGAGACGGAAAAACAGAGAAAGATATCGAAAGAAGGGTTAGAGCTGGAAACAAAAGTAATGGTGCACTCAAAGTCATACTGCAAATAGAAAAATATCGACTGAAGCAAAAATGGCAGTGCACAATGAAGTTCTAGTGCAGACCTTTATGTATGGAAATGAAGCTTGGAGTTAGCAGAAGGATGAAAGTATGATAATATGAGATCACTAAGAATAATGTGCCGAAAAACAATGTATGATAGAATACCTAGTGATGAAGTAAGAAAGGAATGTAAGGCGGATGAATGCGTTCTAAATAAAATTAAGAAAGGGACACTAAGATGGTTTGGACACATGGAACGAATGGATGAGGGAATAATGGTTGAAAAGATGTATAAAAGTAGTAAGAATGGAAAAATAAGTCAAGGAAGGCCAAGGAATACATGGCATGATGAAATTAATCCATTTACTGAAAGGTGAAAGGGTACATGTTTGAAGTAGGAATAATCGGGTGTAAATGCGTGAATGTATAAGAGGCGCGAGAGTTATGTCAGGATAGAACAGTGTGGTGGTCCATCCTCTTTGCCTACTCCTTCGGAGAATGGCGTAATGTTAGCTAGTTAGTTAGTTAGTTAAAAACACCCTAATAATACTTTTTATATATTGGAGAGTTTAGTTCCAGTTGTCCAATTGTAAAACTCCATCAAAGAACATCATTCTATTAATAAAAAAAGTAGTATGATAAAAATAATTAATCGCTTACAATTTGCTGCTTGCTCAGTGGGCTTCTCTCCTTTACCCTATCCAAAACCCTTTTTCGAGCAAGTTCACTATCCCGTACAGACAAAGTATGTTTAACTTCGCCACGAGCGTGGCGACAAATTCCATCATATTGAGATAATTCCGTAATAACCTGGAATACACATTATTTATAACCCGCTTTGAATGGTATGCATTATAAATCAGTATGTCATCATTTCCACATATTTCAGGATACTGATACAATAATATACATAATTTTATTATATATTTCATGTTGTTTTCCTAATGAATATTTTTTTTTGTTTTCCTAATGAATAGTTTTCCTAATGAATTCCTTTAAAAAATGTTAAAATAAATTACCCCACAAGTGGGAACAAGGTGTTCTAATTCAGAAAAAAATCTTAATTATATAATTCCACAATGTTGATAGTTTTTAAACCTTAATAGACTAGATAATTTCACATTTACCTTCATTTCTAACCGTTGTACATAAGCATTTCTATAGTCTTCGATTGCTGAAAACGTTGTGGCTAAATTTGCCAATGCACTGCTTAATGATTTATTCACTATTTCTCCATTTGCATATAATTGCAGAACTTTTGCCAGTTCATCTCCTACATCCCGTAATCTAGATATATTTATACACGCAGTAAACAAATTATTTAAAAATGATGTATAACATGTTCGAATTTAAATCGTCGTAAATTTAAAAGCATATAATAAAATTGGGAAAATAGTATTAAATTACTAGTAAGTGATTAAATCACAAGATATATAACTGGCAACTTCCTTGCGACTATATGATATATTATTTCAATTTGAACAGAAATTCTTAAAACCTTAGTTTTATTATTAAATAGAAAATTACTCATTTGATTAAAAGCTTTGTGTTAGTATTTAAGAAAATCTTACCTTGCCACTTTTCTGGCAAATGCTCCAAAAGAACTGCATATTTCTGAAAAGTTTTTCTCAACAGATGTAATTCTGTCTTGGATAAATTTAGTTTGCTTTTCATAACTAATATTCTGATTTCTAGAACTTTGCAACATATTGATTGCACGAGTATGTGAGTGAAAATAGATATTTGATTAGAAAATTCAAATAATTTGAAATGTTTACAAGTCGTTTCCATAGCAATTATCGCATAGATAACACCATTAATACAATTTCTTCATGTACCATTTTCTATGAATTAATTTATCATACAACAACTATAAATCCGTTGTCTATGCTCGTTTGAATATTTTTGATTGTGGCGGTCAAATCGGTTGTATTTTGACGTTTCCGATTAGGAAATGTTTTAAACAATTGTGCTTATAAAGAGTTCTTCATTTTAAGTTTACAAAGTAGCTTTGAAGAAGTAGATTCATATGATTTCTCTTTAGTTTATAAATTACTTAAATTATCACGCATTAAAAAATGAGTGTAACTCTTCTGAAAAATCTTGAGAATCCGCAATACCTTTATGATTCTTGCAATGATTTTGACAAGTATGCAGTAAATTTCACCGAAAAACAAAAATCTGATGCTGCATTAAAAACTCTTGTTGAATTATATCGGTAAGTTATTTATCCAATTTATTTGAAAGTATTGTTTTTAAACAAAGTGAATGGTGCACTTAGCTGTCGCAAACAAAAACCTATCTAAAAAGTTAAAATTATTATGTATTATGGATGGAAGCGAAGCATGCAAATGACAAAAGAAGGATGAAAATATAATGAATGCAGTAGAAATGAGATCTCTTAGACGAATGTGTAATACTCTATGTATGATAGTGTCGAATGACAATATAATAAGTGAATGCGGTGCGATTGATGGTGATGTGAACAAAATAATGAAAGGATCATTAAGATGGTTTGGACACATGGAAAGAATGGTAAAAAAATATATGTTAATGGAACTAGAAATATAGGAAGACTTGGCACAATAAAATAAATCAAATATTGAATGTCGGCATGTGAGGAGTCAGAGAAATCAACGTGTGTGTATGACACGATGTATGAATGTTGAGGACGTGAGAGAAATATGTCAGGAAAGAAAAGTGTGGCAGTCCATTCTTTCTGCCTACCCCTTTGGGAGACGGCGTGATGGTTAGTTATTGTTTTTTAATTTCAATGCCATTGCAAGAGATCACGCATATATTTTTTTTACAGATTACTGGATAAACCTAGCTGGAAGAACAAAGTGGAAGGGGAATTATTGTGTACATTATCATCTCATCTTAGTCAACATGTTAAGAATTTATCCCAAAGTGAAATGCAAAAATTTTTAGCAACTATTTGTAATATCAATAGAACTGTAGTTAAAAAAGTGAGTATGTTTTTTACATACCTATTTATATATATGAGGCATATAGAACCAAAAACGGCAATGTCGGCATCATCAAATTGTTGGTGAACAATGAAAAATGTTTTAATTTAAACCTGTTTAAGGTTATACAATGCAACAATTTTTAAATATTAAAACATAGCGCAAGCTATAATTTGAGTAAATTTTTTTTATACCTGTGGTTTCTTTTCCGAGATATCTGCTATTTTATAATTGACATTGCCGTTTTTACTCCAATTTTTCTGACACTGCCGGTTTTGTTTTGAATGCTTCATGACATTGCCATGTTTGTTATCAACACCTTTTCATACGAACGATATTTGTATGAGACGCCATCTTGAAGAATGCCATTTCTCGCATTCTGATTGGTTCATTTAGAAACTGCCACTTTTGTTCTGAAATTTTGTTGACACTACCGGGTTTGTTTCAAATCTGATTTTAAAAAGTCGAAAATGTATGTTTTAATGGTGGATTTGTTTCAAACCATGTGTACACTCAGATTGTAATACATTTTCTTTCAAACTGAATATTTAACTCATTTTCGTATTTTGCTTGACATTGCCGTCTTTGTTTCTATACGCCTCATATGTTTGTATTTAAAAAGACTCATTTAATTACTCTACTTAGTAAATAATATATTTTGATGTATATATGATTTGTTATTATTTTTTCTTCCAGAAAGTGTCACCCTGCATTTCTTTGCAACTTCCAAAATCAGTGTTTTTTAATTCAGAATTAAAGTTGGCCGCCGATTACAATAAGATGTACTGGATCATTTTGGTCGATTGTGTTGGTGCCATTGACTCGAAAAATATTATTGAAGATACAAACATCGTAATGGATATTGTGATACAGATTTGTAAAATAACCAATGCTCAGTTTTGTAAAGAAAATCTACCATGGCTGTTGAGGAAATTTTTTATTCTATTGAACACAACCGAACCAGTGGTCCTAAGTGTTTTTTTTGCGAAATTATTTGGTTCGCTCGTAAAAAATACTGATATTGTTGCCTCCATGAAGCCTGATGATGAATTGGAAATTTATAAAAGTCTCTTATTTTGCTGTACAATTATTCTTCAAAATATCTCCAGCTGTGGATACAAGCAGACCGATTCTCTGTCTGAAGCGTTGAAATTTTCTATAAAACTGTTTGAGAATAGTTCAGAATATAGTTATCCTTTAAAATGTCTGTATAAAATTATTCCTGTGTTAACGGAAAATCTAGAAAATATTTCCTTAACTACTTGTAATTTGATGTCAGATTTTATGAACGATGTTAATTTTATTGAAGAAACAAATCACACAACGGCTATCAAGGAGCTGTGCTCTGTGTTAAGAAAGATGCTGCACTTGAGACTCTCTTATTGGGTCACAGCCGACGATCATTTGTGGAAGAGAAATATTTCTGTAGAATTGCAGTGCGTCAGCCTGCAGTTGACTATATATATCACCAAAGTGCTAAACCACTCGGACTCGCAAGTAGTCAAATGTATTAATTGTAAATATAAAAGTGCCATACACGATTCCGTTGTATTGAGCTGTTTTCCCGGAATGTTTGCCACTAAGTCAGCAAAATGCGGCCTGAATATATCCAGACTAGTTCCGCTCATGGATTGCATGTCTTCCGAGCAAATGTTAAATCTAAAAACTTTACGTATCAACAGTTGCCCAAACTGGAAAACTTTTTGGTCCAAAATGGAAAATGATCTTCACAATGACGGCATACTTTTATATTCCATGAAATATTATAAAGAATCATGTCATAATCTGAGAGTGTTTATAACAAATTTTACCCGTGTTTTGAATTGGGACAGAGAAGCGTGTGACCTGAACCACCTCTCTCGAGGTTTTTACAACCTCGCTATTTGTCTGTCTGACCTCCAAAAACCTTACGAAGCCCTGGTCAGTTGCTACGTAAGCATGGCTCTTCATTTTGTTTCGGAGACTCGTACGGGACAAGAAATGGCACACTCGAATTTCGCAATGCAAATTAAATCCAAAGTGTTTTCTTTATCACAATCCAAGGATCAATCTGATTCCGAAAAGTCTAATAGTAAAGATGATAACGGAGGAAAAAACGATGATCAGGAATATTTAGAAAAAATTCAAACACTTACAGTTTGGAAAGCTTGCGGAGAATTTCTCTTAGATAAAAGAAATTTTATTTATTGTAAGGTGTTTTCCAAAATTGATTTTGCGTAAGTATTTGTAATTTTTTTTTTATATCAACACTAAAATAGAATATTATTTAGGTTTCTGATCTGTGATGCTATATTAATATTTCAGACAACTTCTTTTAACCGAGCTCCAAACATATTTGAAAGTATGGCCCTCCACTCTGTTAATAGTCGGGATATGCCAGTCCCTGCAAGAGCTCTCTCAGTATACAGATCCTGGCCAAACACCAGGAAGTCATAACAGCTTAGGTGAGATTATACGCTTAAATATATTAACAAAGCCGTTTGCAAATCTTATATGATGCTTGACCAAAATATGACGGGGAGCTGCTGAAATCAGCCGAAGCTAGAAATCAAGTGGAATAAAACTAAATACATATTAAAAATTAATTAATTTATATTTTCATTCCTTATATGATTTTTTTTCAGGAGTATTAAATATGTCTTCTCTAAGAACAGTTTGTGGCAAAGTTTGTACACTGATAACCACCCAACCCAGTAAACTGAATAATCCTCAAATTCATGTTTTTTGTCAATTTGCTTTGAAAATGTTGGATGATCATTTTAAGGTAATTAAAAGTTTATTTTTTACTTCTACATATATCTATGTTTATTCATATTTCATTTAAGGTATTTTGCCTTGCTATTTTGTTTTCTTAATTGAGATTTGTGAATATATTTATTATATAAAGTTTTTATTTGATTTTTAGTTTTTAGCCGAAGAAATCAACTTGAGTGCATGACATGATGTATGAATGTTGAGGAGGAGAGAGAATAATATGTCAGCTCAACTACCTACCCCTTCGGGAGACGGCGTGATGGTTTATAACCTAGTTTAGTTTGTAGTTAATGATTCAAATTGAATTAAATTATTAGATTAGGAGAAATCGACCTGTGTGCATGACACGATGTATGAATGTTGAGGAATCGAAAGAAGTATGTTAGGAAACAACAGTATGGCAGTCCATTCTTTCTGCCTACCCCTGCAGGAGACAGCGTGATTGTTAGTTAGTTTTAGACTTGGAGAATTTATTAAACAGCATTTAGAATGTAAACAGAATGCAATGTTTTTTTTTAGACACTTCCATCAGATGAAGTATCAAAAGAGGCTGTGATAACGAGACTTCTTCTGGCGAATACCTTAATGTCTTGCAGCGCTTGCGAGATACAGGTGAAGCGTAAGTTAGGCGCCCAGAGTGTGGTGCCGGAGAGCACCCCCGCGGCACCGCCCTCGGCCCATCAGCCGCCCGTACACCCGGACGATGCTTGTGACGTGACCCCCACACACCAGTACCTCAGCCTGCGAGTAGAGGACAGTCTGCTGCAGCCCCTCTTTAGAGCCACACACTTGTGGAGGGAAGCGGTCAAACAAATAGGTATGTAAAATAATAGTAAGTTTTAAAATATTTCTTATCGCCCTCTTTTTTTGGGGATTCTCAAAAGGTTTAGCTAGTCTAGCACTATAAGTGTCTAGGGTCTCAAATATTGTGATGGTATCCATCTCAAACAATAAAATATAATATTTTAATTAGGAATTAAAAAAATGTGAAATATATTAATGTTGCTGCTGGATATTTTCGGTCATTAACTTATCGGGTTACCCTATGCCTGGGTGGGGTGACCTGCTTCAATACAAAGTAAGAACAAATATTTATTTTCACCAAGCTGATGAGTTAGCCCACAAAATATAAGGAAAGGTATGGGGTACGCCCGTGTTCTGTGATTTCCTCAAGACTCATGATTCTGGGATTATTGCAGTCGTCATCTTCATTTATGATTTATTTTAAAGTATGCCACTTTGTAAAATTAATTACCCCAAGGGCGCACTAGGAAAAGGCTGACCAAACAGTGCAGTCTTCATGTATGTATGATGGGTGATTTAAGCATAATTCTATCCAAGTTGTACCGTGCTGCCTGCAACATCTTAGCTATCTTTATGAGTATCTAACCCCGCTGACCTTGCAGTAGAAAACTATTAATTTTCTGCGAGTTGTTTTTTCAACTAACAATTTATTAACAAATTACAATTTCGTCCACATAACTGAACAGCTAAATGGCTCGATGGATGATCAACCTCCTTGTTGATTGTGTTGTAATATGTTTCAGGTTTTCATAAAGAGAGATTCATTTCTGATGAGGAATTAAAGCCTTATATTGATTGCACTGCAGACATAGTAGAGACAGCTTGCCAAGTCATGACCCTTCAAGACATGGATGTGCAATCAATACACGCCGCTGACATTGCATACTCCCTCTCAACAATTTCAGGAAATAAGTTCGTTATATACATATTTTTTTAACACATAATTTATCTCTCTTTTTACTGTTTTTAACTAATTTCTGAATTAATTCAATAACTTTCAGTTTTACATGATTATCTACAATGATAGCGGGAACAAGTTAAATGTAAAGTGATTAACATTTTAAAAGATTTCTTTTGTAAAATAAAACAAATCTGGATGCTATAATTTTTTTAAATATTGATAAAAACTTATATTTTCTAAGGATTGATTGTATCTCAATAGAGACGAAGATGTAAATTGTTTTTTATGGAAACAAAATATATATTTTCTATATGTTTTATGGGAGAGACATGTTTCGCTTTGCTAAGGCATTATCAAATGTGAATAAGCTTTAGCAAGGGAAACATGTCATTCCCATAAAATGTAACAAAACAAATGATTTCATTAATATTCAATACTTAATGTGGAGTTTTGTATCATTGTGTAAGAAACAGTAAATTGCTTTCTTAAATTTTGCTTTTGTTAATAAGGATTTAAAAAAAAAGATATTTATAAATGAGGTTAACTTTACAGAATGTGCTCCTTACGCACTGCTGGCTTCCTTCTTGAACACGCCACTTGTGACCATGGCGAGCTTGGTTCTATTATTCGCGATACTAATAAGATTGCTGTGGATATTTTAAAATCTGATGATAAAAATCCAGAAAACCCTCTTCTAATAGATGCTACTTTTGAGTTCCTTCTTAACTTATCGGTGAGTTTTTCAAATATATAACACTTTTTTTTTGCACACAATTATTTGTTTTCACCAAAATGATTAGATTGTGGCCAAAGAATAACTTTTTTTTTTTAAATATATTTTTAATCTTGCTAATTGGCACATTGGACATCCTCAGCATAATTGAAAGGTGATAATAACTAAAAATATATATTTTTATTTAGATTTTTTTAAACTCCAAAAAAATTGGTTTCGAACTGCGGCAGACTACATTTGCAGGTCATCTTTGAATTTACATATCTGATGAACCTTTTTACTTTAGTTTCTTACTACTAAATTGTATGTAATATTATGATAAACTGGGACTATCTGAGCTGTAAATGTACCCCAATGCAGTTGAAGGCATATTTATTATTAAATAAAACAATGTTTTTAACTACATACTTCCACTTTTGTCTTTATTTTGACAGTGACCGGTTTCATCAGGCTCGCTGGCATCGACAGACCCAACGATAGAGTCTGTCGATGCCAGCGAGCCTGGCGAAACCGGTCACTGTCAAAATAAAGACAAAAGTGGAAGTAGTTAAAAAACATCTTTTTATTTCATTATTTTTTAAAATGAACTTCCATCAAGAGATTTCAGTAAAATTGATTGATTATCTTAAAAAATATTACTATTGTTTAATGTCCAATATAACCCAATCCAAGTAGGCAATTTACAAGGCGACGCACCCATTATGCGATATAATATAAAATGTTTATGTACATTTATAAACATGTATAACATCAATAAAAATATTAAACTCCTCTAAATTCAATTCAGAGGAGTTCATTTCATTATGACACATTGCGGCACAGGTGAGTCGCCCGTGTATAGGGCAGGCATAAGGGAACTCATGGGTAAGTTGCCGGCTGGGTTAAAAATAATCATAAATCTCTTTGTAACTTTTTAAAATGTTCTGATGCATCTTTCTAATTATTTTGTAATGTTTTTTAAATTATATTTTGCATCTTTTTCATATAAAGATTTTTATCATTTTAATAGTGAGCTTTCTTACTACTTTTTCTTTCTATTTAACATATTAGACGTCATTTAACCGTCGCGTTGCCATGTGGTCAATTGAGTTTCCACTGCCAATTTAAAATTGATTTTCTTAAAACCTATGGACCCTAATATTATAAAAAAAATTGTAATCCTCCATTGAAGTGTTCTCAATATTTCGTAATAAAAAAAAAAGCAAAAAATTACTTCCTTCATCCCAAAAAAAAAATTTTCTAAGACTGCCCTCACCTTCATTCGTGTTAAGGTAGAATTTGTTTTGCTAATATTTACAACTTTATCAAAAGTGACAAATACTTACTCGCTGTTTTGAACGTATTATAAATTATATCTTTGGCCTTTTCAATAGGTACGTAATAATACCGACTGTGGATGGAAACGCAGCACGTAACTTAATAATATCAGAACTGTGAAAATATTAACACTTTACCAAAAGGGACAAATATTAATACGTACTCGTTGTCTTGAACGTACTATACATTTTGCCTAGGTGCCTTTATCATACGTAAAATCTCGTAAAGTCTCGCCCCGCCGGCCGCGGCGCGCAGACAAGTTTATACCTGGTGTCCAGTTGCTCGTATGCTGTGACGCATTCCATATCAGAAATCGCATGGTTCCAGAAAAAAATTAATAATGATATGTTTTTCAAATAATCCATGTATGTTATAGATATCGATCTATTCCTAATGAAATTCCCTACAAGATGACATAAATTAAATTTTGATTCATCGAGTCATATGCTTGATATTTAGATAAAGTTAGCGGTAAACTGAATTTACCACATGGGAGCGAGCGTTTTGTTTTGAACACGGTACGTTAAGGGTTAAAAAAGATAATCTTTTAAATTTAATTTTTATTACTTTTACCTAGATCTTCTACTATAACAATGGATTGAAAAATAATGGTTTTCTAATCTTAAATTCGGTGAACAACAGAATACTAGAACACTATTTGATGGACTCGCAAAACAAAAGGAAATTGGAAGATATCAAAACATCATATATGAAGTTAATAGTTGTTCACACGTTGTATAATAATTATTATCGAGAAAGTATTTCTAAGCCGCCACACAACTGTCTAGGGATCCTAACGGCTCTAGTTAATGCTCACATTGAATGTGGAGAAATGGTCAAGACAAGTAAGTTAAAATTAGTTTCCTCTTATATAATAATATATATTTTTTAAGTTTCAATCCTTTATGGTTTGCAGCAAAGTCTATTAATATCTTTGCTGATTCTTAGGATGCCACTTGGGCCTTTAATGTGATAGTTTCCCATTGCTTTCCACATTTTTGTATACAACAAATTATTGAATCCGATTACTGTATACATTTTTTAACTATTGATTCTCGTGACATGTGATAGGTAGTCTATCGAGTTTGTTTTGTTACCCTGATGATGCTGCACTTGCTAAAGTGCAAAGTAAAGCGATGTCAAAACAAAATATTTCATTAAGTGTTAAGTTTAGTTCTGAAAATGTTAAATTCAAAAAAAATGCTTCATACGAAAGTATCTGAATTTATTGGAGATTGTTACTGTTACTGTCTTGATATGTGTTGCATTTGGAATACAAGTATTATTATTATTTTGTTAAATTGTTCTTTACATCATTACAGCATGAGCCAAATCGATGTAAAGGGTATAGCTATCATATTGATATAGGTAGCTAAGCTTTCACCATTTTTTTTGTCACGAGAATTCTACACCAGACCTAAGGCAGTGTGTGAATCACAATGTTACCGCTGGGAATTGCATCCGGAATCTTCGGTGTTGCAGTCATAGCTGTTGCCATTTTGCTCATGAAAGTCTTCAACATCGTCAGATTCTAATAGTTTTGTGTTATGTAGTCGCGCGTAATGGAGGTCGTATGGCCGCCATGACACAACGTCTGTGGCTGGAGACTGGCGTAGAAGCAGGGCGTGCTGCGCTGGCACTTGGGCTGGTGCGACGTGCACGGGCCCTTTTGCGCGCTCCACTGGCCGCCGCTCAGAAGCTGCTGCTGCCTCGCCGTGCCACCCGCCTGCTGTTGCTGCTCGCTGACGCTGATTTGGCAGCTGAGCGCCACGACGATTGCATGGTATAATTATTATTTAATACTTAACCAATAAAATATAGTAACACTTTAGATCAACGATTCACAACCTGCGGCCCGCGAGCCATATGTGGCCTGGCAAACTACTATATGCGGCCTGAAACACATTTATTATCAGGAATGTGATTTAAAATATTGAGTATTCTAATTTTTTAGTATTTTGAAGTATGTGTGAACAATCCTCGTTCGGTGCGAACTGACGCCGGTGCCACTTACCTACTCATCCCGGGCCTTGTGCTCTTAACTCGAGTCTTGTACCGTTAGGGTACCAATACTATTTTTCTCTCTATTTTTTTGTCATCAGTGTAATGTTGCGGTCTGCATAACTTTTTAAATGTATGTATGTGGCCCGAACAAAAAAAAGGATGAGTATCTTTGCTCTAGATGCCCTTCTAATACTTTAAACTTGCTAGTATTCATACCTCAAATATAACATAGACTAAAGTTTGCACTGTAAGGGTACGGCCACACCGAAGTGCTAGGGTTGGAGGCTAAGTGGACACCTGGCGAACCAACGTATGGTTTACTATGGGACCGGCCACACTATAGGATTCGTGCCACAGCGCGTGATCAAAAGCGAACTGTGTCTTGACGGCCTACCCAGGCACTGCGGTGTGGCCGTACCCTAATGGTTCATTAAAGTGTGCATATGTTATATCTTGTCTTACTAATGTCGAACCATCTCTAATGCGTTCCTGGTATTGTGTTGTATTTTTATAATATTTTACCTGTACTCAATAGATGCCTTAAACATTTTGCTGTTGTAATGTCTTTTGAGTTAATAAACTGATTTGATTTGATTTAATTTGATATCTGTTATAGGAATATATTTATTAGAACATTGACCTATAACATATATTTATTAACTTGTGATAGTTATTGAAGAATTGTTTTATTTTTCAGGTTAAACTAGAAGGTGTACGTTACATTTTAGGCGAACAAAATAACCCGAAAAGAAATATTGAGAGAGTTTGTTTGGAAGATAAGAAAAATGTCACTTCAAAGGAACGGACACAATCTAAAACTACTTTTGAAAATGATAGAAAACATTTTGAAATGGTGTTGGATGCTCCGGTGGATAAGCACTTCTCTGCGGGAGGCTCCCCCACATTTCGCCCTTCGCCATTTGCCTCACCAGATTTCCTGGACCACCTGCACTCCTGTGACTGTTGCAAGTGCTCCAGCGTATCGAATTTTATCCTCTATTTAGATTTTGTAAGAATTCAAGCCCAATTACATTTCAAAACTGGGGAATCCGGCATTACAAGAACCTTCTATAACGGAGGGTTAAATCTTCTCAAACATTTCTACTCAAAAATAAGGTATATTTATGAAAATAATCATAACTTATTTGTGCAACCAGCTTGCATCCGTATATTGGAGAATATGAATGGCAAGGAAATGGTTTACACCGAATGCCAGCTATTCCTAGATGCCAATTACTTTTTCATAACTGAAAATGAAATAGAGAAAGCCCTAAATTATAACACACAAGTTTTGTCGAAGTTGGCAGGAGTTGTTGAGTGTGATTTGTTTTTGATTCAGTCGGTCCAGGAGCAAAGAATGTTTTTATTGCAAACCGACGTGTTCAAGAAAGAATGTGAAAATCAGTCCCAATTAGATATCATTGATGACTTGCAGAACGATTTTAATTCCAAGATGATCTTGACACCGGAAAAGAAAAAAAATGATATTTGCTTTTTGACTCCTCGCGATAAAAAAATAAATGCAGTAAATAAAATTAAAAATAATTTAGTAAATACGCTTCCGTCTACTCGGCAAAAGGAATTCACAAACTTTATAAGGCCGGCCATCAAGATGTCGCTAGATGACGAGGAAGATGAGACTCAAATTAAGTCGCCGAAACCTGGTATAAAACAAATAAAGAAGTCAACGGACAAGACTGAAAATCAAGTCTTAAAAACACCCGCTCCCACTCTTAAAAATCAGAAAAACATAGTTTTATTCGATAGTGCCCCAAAAACATCTAGAACGCGAGCCAGAATGAATATAGATTTATGCCAAATAAGTAATACCAACAGTGAAGGCCCAGATAAACAAAGTTCATTGCATAGCAGCAAATCAACCACAGGCATCAGATCTAGAACAAATTTAAATATATGTAAGAACATAGATTTTGGTAACAGTAGTTCTGAAAAAGAATCCTCTACGAGTAGCCAATCTAGTAGCCCGATCTTCTCGGCTGTGAGCTCCGCCACCAAGCTCCGTGTGTATGGGAATGCTAAGAGTAAATTGCCAAAGAGTGGTAATACTCTGAAAAGAGAAGCTGGAAAAGGTAATGCAGCGCAATCGAATAAGACTGTAATTAATCCCAAAGAAGACGAAAAAATTAAAGTAAATTCGGATGTAGTTAAGAAATATTCTACGCGTCGAAGATTGTAATGCCTGTTGAACTCATCAACCCATTTGTTATTAAATTCAACATAAATCTATAGGTAACACTATGAAAAACTTCCATTTATGATTACAAACAAGAACCCTTTGGTTGCCGCCAACTTTGGAATACTTAACTAATTAACTAACTAACCATCACGCCGTCTCCCCGAAAAGGTAGGCAAAAAGAATGGACTACCACACTTTTCTTTCCTGACATATTTCTCTCGCTTCCTCAACATTCATACATCGTGTCATGCACGCGCGTCGATTTCTCTGACTCCTCACATGGTCGACATTCAATATTTGATTTATTTGATCGTGCCACGTTTTCCTCGGTCTTCCTCTATTTCTGGTTCCATTTACATCGTTAACATAATTTTTTTACCATTCTTTCTTCATTCATTCTTTCCATATGTCCAAACCTGATCCTTTCATTATTTTGTTCATAACACCATCATTCGCACCGCATTCACTTCTTATATTTTCATTCGACACTCAATCATACACAGAGTATCCACACGTTCTTCTAAGAGATCTCATTTCTACTGCATTTATTCTACTTTCATTCTTCTTTTGCCAATACTAATGGAATACTTTTAATTTATAAATTGTCTTTTAATTCTAAATATGATTATTTTATTAAAGATACCAAATTGTTAATAATATGTACCACTGACTCGCTCTTTCACACTGTCACACTTCTAAAATTTATATAATTCTTTTATAAATCATGACTTTGATTTGTCAGATTTGGCATTACTCGCTGGTGTAGCAAAAGCGATATATTGGCTTTTGGCAACCAAAGGGTTAAAAGTGTGTTTAATTGTGTACAGTATAATGTCATTTATCCGGACGTCAGTTAACCGGAACCTCAATTATCTGGACAAGCCTTAGCTACTATGATGAAGCGTTCTGTACCGTGACCTATGCTTGACTAAGTTTACCCCACCACACCTACACACCGTTGGGTGTGGGTTGCATCGTCCTTCTCCTCCCTCCTCTCATTCTCCCCATGACCCTACGGACAGCCAGTCTCCCGCTGTGTTCGAGTTTCAACGTTTCATAATCAATTAATGAGGCGAAGAAAAAAAAAAGATTTACACCTTATTTTGCTAAAACTATTAGCGCTTGCTTGATTATACGGATAAATCAGTATCTGGTACACCTCCGGTCCCAATTAGTATGGATAAACAATGTTCTACTACTGTATTTATGTCAGAAGTGTATCTTTATGATTATATAATTGTTACTTATACTCTAATTTAATATATATGTAAACTTAATAGATTCAATGGAATTGTATACCGAGTTGTGTTTTCATCATTTGTGTTTTTATTATTTTAATTTGGTAAAAAAATAACTTAAACTTGTGTGTCTTTCTTATTTAATAAAAACTAGATTAAAAACATTGTGAGCATGTATTTTTTAATATTTATAATAAACAATATCTGTACAAATAGAAATGTGTCATTTTGGAGTTTTATTGAAATAGCTTATCTAGTAAAAATACAAAAACATTTTTTTATATTCCTTGATCGCCAGTCAATTTCATGCCAACATTTTCAAAATATGAATATTTTTAGTTTAGTTTATAATTTGATGTAAGGATTTTTTAGCCAATAAGTCTGACATATAAATCAGCAAGTCACCCGTGACTGTCATGGCGATCAAAGTGTTAATTTAAAACTAAAACCTAATCGTACCTAAATATCTGTTAATTAATTATTTTTAAAACATTATTCTCTAAATTAAATTTATTTGTTACCTTTCAATGTCAAGTGATTACTCCATTACTCCAATTACTCCATTGATATTTTTAAAGCATTGATATAATATTATAACTCACGAAGATTGATACAGAAATTTAATTAGAACTTCATCAACATTTTATTTTATTTTTAAATTCACAAATTTATATCCCAAAGGTTATTAAAATTGTTCCCATTAAAAAAAGTTTACAAGAAAAAAGATTAGGAACGAAATGTGTAAATTTAACTACATGCATGCTTTACCTTAACCCTATTGTGCGGCTAGCATCATTTGCTGTAAAAACATTGGTCTTGAACTGCGGTTGGCTACATTTACAGAGCTCAGACAGATAGTCCCAATTCATTGTATTACACACAATTTAGTAGCAAGGAACTGAAGTATAAAAGTTTATAAGATACATTCAAATATGAGCTACAAATGTAGTCTGGGGCAGTTTGTAACCAATTTTTGAACTGCAACTAAAGTCAACCACACTATAAAGGTTAAAGAAAGTTTTTTTGCATCAAAATATTAAATAATACTACTTATTACTACGTCAGAATTTAATTAATAAGGATTTTCTGTATGAATATTGAAATAAATGGTAAGTAATAAAATTTACAAAAATTCACATAGATTCATCTTCCGTCATCAGATTTTTCCATTCCTCTGAATCTAATTCTTCACTCATTACTTGATAGACTTTTTCCATATTTTCAGCATCTTCTCTAGTGGTACCTAATTTTGAAGTGTTCTCAACAAAACTAATATCCTTCGGTAACACAATCTCTTTATAGAGACCTGACTCTTGGGTTTGTGTTTGCACTGGCACAGAATTTACACTGTTGAATTGCGAACTATCAGGGCTCTCAAATAGTGAAGTGACACTATTATTAAAGGTCAAATCTGCAGGTGCACATAAAGACTCTTCGCTGGAATATTTGTCCAAAATATTCCCTTTGCCAAGTGATGTTTTAGCCGGGACCTCAATATGCAATGTTGGATTATCATCAGAAGACTTTTGGGAAATGCATGACAAAAATTCGTCAGAACAAAGATCCAACGATTCTGAAAAAGAATAAATGGATAACTTGATATATATTCGATACTAACTTCTCGATACGTTGAATGAGCCTAATTTAAACTCGTACAAAAATATTAAAACTTTTGAAAGTTTTTAAGCATATTTCAGAGAATTTTTATTTATTTAATCATAAACATAAGGTTGAATAAAGACAATTTATATAGAAAATCTATTGTTTTGGCAGAAATACTACGATACTTCAACGTTATTAACTGTTTAATTTGAAACACGACCAAATTAATCATATTTTAAAGGTTGGTTGTTTGAAGTAGGAAGAATCGACATGCATGTATGACTCGTATGAATGTGGAGGAAGTCAATGAGGCATGTCAGGATAGAGTAGTATGGCTGTCCATTCTCTCCCCTGCGGAGAAACGGCGTGATGATTGTTGTTGATTTGAAACATTGTCATCGCATCATAAAAATTAAATAAATGAATTGTGATGCTGTTTTTGGTATTTTAAAGGAAGTCATAAATGTCATATTTCAAACACGTAATCTGACTGTAGAAAACCAACCCATAGAACGGGTCAGAGCTTTCAGAGATCTAAGCAAAGACCTGGTTGGAGGAGCTGATCTGTGTGGATGGACAAGCCGACAAGGCTGCTGCAATCTATGGTGCTCTAAAATTCACAATATGGAAACAAAATACATGCCCATTGAGAGTAAGATGAGAATTTATATAGCATGCATAAGACCAATAATTACATATATCATTGAAGCAAGGGCAGACACAGTCAAGACCAAACAAGTTCTTAACTTTCAAGACACTGAGGATGATAGCAGGCAAGACACTAAGATATCGCATGAGGAACACCGGAATAACAGAGATCTGAGGATATTATAAGATGAAGTAGGCAGCAAAGGAGGGACTGGTACGGTCATTATTATTATTATTATTATGATGATTTGTATTTTAAGTGCGCCGTTTTGTAAAATCAATTACTCCAAGGGCGCACTAGGAAATGACTGACCGAACAGTGCAGTCTTCAGATGTTTCTTAAATTTAACGTCACTATCCTCATACTTAATACTAACATGGAGGCTATTCCACGCCAACGGACCCGCAACGCTGAAGGCACGATCATAGAAACATGCTTTATTGGTCATGTCCAAAGAATTTACACCACTAGACTCCCCTGTATTGCACTAAATCAACCTCACGAGACTCGACCTCATGAAAGACTTCCCAAAAGATGGAAGGACAGCTGGGAATTCACATCACATGATGAGCAACTATCTGGAGAATAGACCACACAGATCTGTGTAGCAAGGAAGAAAAATAATTGTGATACTATAAGTGTTTTAAATTAAACAGTTAACAATTTATGTAAATACAGTAAAACCTCGATATAACGGACTAATTGGGGGGAGGGGGTGTCCGTTAAAGCCGAAAGTCTGTTATATAAAAATAGGTTTAAAATAAATCAAAAATTTTTTTTTTGAAAATATGAAACAGATATAAATAAACAATACAAAATTCTATTTATTGTTTTCGGACACTTGTCGTGAAGTGACGTTGCTGTTTGATATCGACGCGCTTGCTTTTGGTAATCAAGTTTTGTTTGCACTTTTGAAGTTTGCTGCTTTTTTACAATCAACTCTCTAAAATTACGAAAATGCGTATAGTATAGTAATTTAGTTATCTGACGAATAGTCAATAAATGTTATTAGATCGTCAAGTCGCTAGACGCAAATGGCGGTGGATCGGTCTCACTCCAATACGGAACCCGGCCTGCATCGCTGAGGGCGCACTGGACTGGTACTCTATGGGGGGAAAGAGGAAGCGAGGCAGACCTAGAGCCACCTGGAGAAGAGCCCTGCAGGACGAGGTTAAGACAGCGGGCCTCACTTGGGATGATGTTAGGCATCAGGCATGCGATAGAGTCGGATGGAGAAGGTTCCTTGAGACCTATGCACCACGAGGGTGTGACAGGACAAAAAGAAGAAGAAGATCGTCGAGATAACTTCATTTATGGCAGTGTTGTTTCTTCTTCTTCACTATCATCCTAGGCATTATGTCTCAAATTCTAGTGCTAGACGTATGACGTAGACGTGATAATCATGGCCACTAAAAATTGTTTACATGCGGCGACACTTGAATTTAAGCATGTATAATACTAACAGAATTTTTGTCCGTTTTATCCGAAGTTCGAAGTTATATCGAGATTTTACTGTACTTAGAAATCTGGGTGAGTCGATATGCGTGGATGATTAAATTACGACTTTTGGATGTTAGTAATTAATTTATCTGATTTGTAATGTTTTCTTTGGTATTACTCAAGTTTATTGAAAAGATCCATCTACTGTTGGAGATAATGTTTTAAAAAATAAGGAAAAAATTACCTGCGGTCTGCAATTTTTTTGATGTTGGGGCAAATGATATTTTAGATGTTTTTTCACTTTGCGAATCATACCCTATGACATCTACTATGACGGTATTGTAACTTTCTATTTTATCATTACCCTCGAGATTCTTATTTTTGTGGCTATCGAAGTTTAAATCTTGTTCCATCAGTGGTTTAATTTGATTTGGATCATTTTCAAAAAAGAAAATTTCTTTCCTTTCCAGTATATGATTAATGTTAAGTGTATTGTTTTCTGGTTTGTCTAAAGTTGTCGACACGCATTTGAATAAATCAAATATGGCACTTTGAAAAGGGATTTCTTGAGAGAGTAATTCAGAATCCGAAACCGTCCCATCAAATCTATTGTTCTGCGCGTAATTGATGTCATTTTTACACCTTTTTAGAAGGTTTGAGAAGTGTTGGCTTGTATATTCACACATATTTCCATTTTCCTTCTCTTCCAGAATACTATCAGAGTAAGCAATGTAATAGTTGGGTATATTTGTGGAGTTTCGTGTTTTATTGGAAGGATGAGTGGAGTTACTGGAAAGAGGCAAGGAAATGTGTTAATCATAAATACATAAATAAATAAAATAAAATGTGGAGCGGAGTCGAGGAAGTGGCAGAAACAAACTGTTGTGCTGCATGCTGACATTAAAGTAAGCATCCACATCCATCTGTTGCGTCGGGGTATGCTCCAATGTTTTATGAAGTCGATATAGCCATGCTCTCCGGAGTGTACGTGCACTTACAATGTTTTCATTTGATTTGTAAAGTGATTTTGAAGATATTTCATTTCTGGATATGTTTAAACTACAGTAGAACATAGGTACTTATTATTATTTTAACTTACTTATTATTTTTGAATTATTATTTTTAATGTATCCCTAGAATGGGTTACCCCAGTTGGGAGGCTTGACAGGACTTGGTAAAGGATCAAAAAAGTAATAAATAATGCTTATTGATAATATTTATATTTGTATACAGTTGATATTATTGTTTTAGAGCTATGAGAAGTGAAGTTAATCAATACAAACGTAAACAGATGTTTTCAGAGTTTTACATAATTGTTCAAGAAACAATAAAGTATATATTTTCTAATTGGAAAACACCAATATATGAAAAAAGTCAATTATTATATTAATGTATATGTTACTGGTAAAGTTAAATAAACGATTAAATCTAGGTTTATTTGGATAAACTCCGTAATACCCAGGAAACATAGGTAAAATCCAAAATATATTTGAAATTGTACACGTTTCTGGCTTTATCCGGATAAACCTCGTTCTATCCGCTTCCACCTGGTTAAACTTGGGTTTAGGATTTATTATTGTGTCATCTTTCACCTTACCACTGTAAAACTGAATGCATGACCAAAAGATGTAAAGCTATTGGAAATATTTGTAACTCGAAAATATTTGTAACTGTCCCAGCAGCTTGTCTTGTTTGAACAAATAGTATCCTTTACTTTTGTAGGATACAGTGTTCTTACTTGTATTTGAAAAATGTGTTTTTTATATATGAAATGTTTTTCAAACATTTGTCATTTTAGGTATACCCAAGTTTAACCAAATGAAAGCGGATAGAACGCGGTTTACCCATGTTTCCTGGGTATTACGGAGTTTACCCGTGTAAACCTACGTTTAATCGTTTATCTAACTTTACCCGTGACATATACAAATAAAGCACAAAGATAAGGACAATTGTCTTTGCTTAAATTAAAATACTTTCTGTGTGATAAATAGTGCCTCTCTACGAACGAGCAAGAGAGAAATACATAGCCCACATTCGGTAAATTCTCTAATAATCTCTTTCACGCATAAATAATGATGTAATGTTTTTTTCAAAGTTATTTAGAGATGGAACCGTTTATTGCTAGTGTTTTGAATAGCATTGGCAGCTGAAGGGTTAATATCAATAAGCCATTTAGTAAATATTTGGAAAAATCGTGGGACACATTAAGTCATTCTACATATTTAGATAACATTTTAAATAAATTTGAAATGTAACCTATCTAATTAAAATGCAAAATATCTAATATAATATAGTTCTACGTAATAAATACATGTACAGTAGAACGTCATTTATCCGGACGTCAGTTGCCGAGATTTACTACTGGCAGAAGATGATGAGGAAAGTGTGATATCTTTTGCAAAAAAACTTCCTCTTAAGAATTGCCACTACATGTTAGCTGATGGATGGAACACTTTAACGCCAGAGAATCTTCGAAACGCCTGGAATAAATTGATAGGACGAAGTGAAGAGACCGTTGAGACTACTGAAACTCTTGAGGAAGACTTGGAAGTGGTGATGAGTGAGTTATTCCCCCAAATTGCTGGCTTTAATAATTGTGACAGGGAAGATGCACAAGCATGGTTGGAAATTGAGGATGACCGAGGTTTCCAAATGTTAAACGATGATTTATGTTTTACTTATTTTTGAATTATGATGAAATTGTTTCTCTGTTACAAGAAGAGAGTGAGGATGAAGATGAAGCAGAACTTTTTATGTACATGTACTACATACATGCTTGTTTTTGCAGTAAAATTTGTAATTTCATAATCAATAAATGAGCTGAGAAAAAAAAAGATTTACACCTTATTTCGCTAAAAGAATTAAACCTGTTTGATTATCCGGAAAAATCGGTATCCGGAACATCTCCGATCCCAATTAGTCCGGATAAACGACGTTCTCGTGTATAGATAAATGCGTTACATTTGAAGGTACATTAAAAAAAATAAACAAACACAATAGTTTTTTTAATTACATATTTTATTTATGCTGTATATTTAAAATAAATACGCATGTGTATATTTTAGAGACTAAATAAAATATATTCAATATTTATCAAAATTAATCTTACGTGCCGTATTAAATGTTTAATACATAATTAAAAAAACTGATTTTATATATTTTTTAAATGTCATTGGACATAAGTATATGTATTGTTGCTTATTGCAGGTTAAAATGAACTGATTCATCCTGAACTGATTGACCTCAATTGGTACAGTTTTATCTTAAAACTTCTATAAAACAATTTAACGAAATGTGCTTTTAAATTATTTGAATAAAAAAACTTTAATTATTGTCAACCCATCTAAAACATTTATGTTTAAAAGCACATTTTGAAGAAGTAACAGCAATTCTTCAATTACTTTTCTTATACTGTAAACTACCAATATTTTCATTCCTTATTTCTGGCCAGAGGTGAATTTAACACGACCTCTAGACATTTTGGGGAAAATGATATATAGTGTATATATGCAAAATGATTAAAATAAATACATTTATGTAAAAAAAATAATTACAAAAATTCAATAAAAAGATTTTTTTAAATATTGATAACAACCGAAGTTGTGATGGTTGATATGGTATACCTGCCAAAAATAAATACATGATCACAATTTCAAAACAATGGGATTTAACAAGTAAGTTAAGTGAAATACTAAAATAATGTAGACTTACTATTGATTTTTTGAAATGTCACCATTTTGTAAAGCAGGTGAGGCTTCATCCGTCAACCATTTCATATCGTGACTCTTCCCCTCCGCCCGTCTACTCGGGAATCTCGAGCCCCTGAAGAACTTTGGAAACATGTAGCGAGGGGACTCTGGGTCTGATAGAGGGGAATGCGGTGGTTTGGCGTCGCTTTTCTCTCTTACTGGCCGCTTTCGTTCATTTTCAAACAATGATTTGAAATATTCGGGATTTAATTTATATCTTGTTTCTTCTTCCGACTCTTTAACATCAGCTTGGGCCTCTTTTTCTAAAAGAAGATAACCATACATCATAATGATTTATAGTCAGATCTCAAAGAATTTAAAAGAACTTCAACTCACTAGACATGATCCAAGTTCTTCAATAAACAAACATCTTTCTGTTTAATTTAGTGGATAAATATTTCTGTACACCCCAGAGCATGACTAAATCTTACAAGTTTAACAAGTAAACACTGTTTTCATGTACAGTGAAACCTGGATTTAATGTTTTCCCGCCATTTGTGTGTAATTATTTCAGTCCTGATACATTTTAGTACATTTATATTTACGTCGACAATATACAAAATACGTGAGTCACGCGCGCCTGACAATTGAGTCAACACATTATTTCGGCTGTGATTGGTAAACGAGCAACGTTATGATTGGTCGGCGTATGGCGTGCAACGTGGTGGTTGGCCGACATCTTTAAATTTTAGCCGTTCTGTCCTGTTATTCGGTTTTCGACTCGATTTGGAACGCTTCTTTCTTTTTGACATTCTTGGACTCAGATCTTCAGCTTACAGAGGTTCAGCTCTTGTGGTTATTCTTCTAACGTCATTGTTTGAAAGTGATTCGGTGGGTTGTTGGTTTATGCGGGGACATGATTTGTGTGGCCCGGAGTGTTTCTCTGAAGGAGGATCGATTTTGGGCACTTGTGGTGGCTGGAGGTGTTTGGGTTGTAATTTGAGAGGTATTTTATTGTGGGGTTAGGATGTGAAGGGAATCCTTTGTAATAATGTTCGGCAAGTTTCAGAGTGAATTCATCTATCATCGGGATTCCCGATTCTAGGTGCAGTTGTGTGATCCTGGTCCATGAAGGCGCACCAAGCGATAAACGGAGAGTCTGATTTTGCAGGATTTGGAGTTTTCGTATGTGACTCAAAGCTGCATAGCCGTGATCGGTGTTTTTATATAGTTTTAAAAATTTTTGTTTTGTTTTATTCGTTAAGTTTATTACAATTTTTTCTTCCTTTTTACATCTTCATTCAGTAATTTGGAGATACGCATCAGATGAATGAAGATGATCGGGAATCAATTGAAAAAAGCGCAATTCAATGGGGTGTTTATAACAATGTCGAAGAACGAAAAACTGGAAGAGATTTTAAAAGAGTGGCTCGCGTCAGTCTATATCTCTTATATACATAATAAAAACTAATCTACATGATTTTTTTAAATATCCCCCCCCCCCCCTTCCATAAGCATTTTCCCTCCATTTAAGTTTTTTATTCAGTCCCTTAAAAAATGTAAAATCGGGGTTTCACTGTATATAAAAAAAAGTATGATAGTGTCGAATGAAAATATAAGAAGTGAATGCGGTGCGAATGATGGTGTTACAAACAAAATAATGAAATGATCATTAAGATGGTTTGGACACATGGAAAGAATGAATGAAGAAAGAATGGTTATATGTTAACGATGTAAATGGAACTAAAAATAGAAGAAGACCGAGTTAAACGTGGCATGATCAAATAAATCAAATATTAAATTAAATGTCGGCCACGTGAGGACTCAGAGAAATCGACGCGTGTGCATGACATGTATGAATGTTGAGGAAACAAGAGAAATATGTCAGGAAAGCAAAGTGTGGTAGTCCATTCTTTCTGCCTACCGCTTCGGGCAGACGGCGTGATGGTTAGTTAGTTAGTTTAAAAAAAGTAGTGATATTGTTTGACCTACTTTTAGTGCTTGATGGAGCAGGGATGGGACTTTTTTTGTCATCTTTCTTGGGAACATCGTTGAATTTAGAGCGGAGAGTTCTTTGTGTGGTGCCGCTGTGTGGAGATACTGCGTCATCCAATGGTTTTGAACTGTCATTAGACACGGTATTTTTACGAGGGCGACCTCTTTTCGACCTGAAATTTGTGAAAGGTAAGTATTCTCACTACAAAGGCGGGCGCAATCAATTAAAAAAATACAGATTGACAAACAAAACATGGTGGAATTTATTTGATTGGCAATACAATAAATAAATAAAAATTCACAGAGTACCGAACATTTTTAAATATATGAGGCATATAGAAACAAAAACGGCAATGTCTGCATCATCAAATTTGTTGGTGAACAATGAAAAATGTTTTAATTTAAACCTGTTTAAGGTTATACAATGCAACAATTTTTAAATATTAAAACATAGCGCAAGCTATAATTTCAGTAAATTTTATTTATACCCGTTGTTTCTGTTCCAAAATATCTGCTATTTTATAATTGACATTGCCGTTTTTATTAAAAAAATTCTGACACTGCCGGTTTTGTTTTGAATGCAGCATGACATTGCCATGTTTGTTATCAACACCTTTTCATACGAACGATATTTGTATGGGACGCCATCATGAAAAATGCCATTTCTCGCATTCTGATTGGTTCATTTAGTAACGGCCGCTTTTGTTCTAAAATTTTGGTGACACTACCGGGTTTGTTTCAAATCTGATTTTAAAAAGTCGAAAATGTATGTTTTAATGGCGGATTTCTTTGAAATCAAATGTACACTCAGATTTTAATAAATTTTCTCTATCAAACTTAATATTTAACTAATTTTCGTATTTTGCTCGACATTGCTCTTTGTTTCTATACGCCTCATATTATTTGAATATACAGTGCACTGCTGTAGACATCATATTAAACATTAATTGCATACGAATTAATAACAAAACAATCATCATCCCATTTCCTAACTTTTTGGTTGCCAAAAGCCGATAAATCGACTTTTGTTACTTCAGTGAGAAATACCAAATCCGACAAATCAAAGTCAACAAAACAGAGTGTGAGGGAGTGAGTCAGTGGTACATATTTAAGATTTGGATATATTTTTAATAAAATAATCATATTTAGAATTAAAAGTATCACAAAATTGCCAACAATCAAAGGGTTAAAAGGGTAGGCTGAGGGTGGTCTGCTACGCCACTCTATCTTGATATAACTTTTCTAGCTTTATTTACATTCATACATTGTGTCGTCACACATTGATTATTCTGACATCACCAAACAGATCGAAACGTTGAAAAAAGATTAAACAGTTATATATATTACATTATTTTCATTAAAAATTACTTACTGGCTTTTCGGTGTACCATTTGGTCCATAACTTATCTTTGGAGCGTGGCCGTTTTCCACTATTACTGTGTCATTCTTTAACAATAGATTCACCTCATTAGAAGAAAATATTTTTCTGTTTGTATTAACTTCATTTTCCAGATTGTCTTCTTGAAGTATTTGATCAAATATTAATTTTTCTTTTTCTCGGATGTTTGTTGGTTCTACGATAAGAATACAGATTATTAAAAAAAAAAAACATAAGAAGACGTAATATTATACATGCATGCATATTCATCATCTTCTTCTTTTAATATATCTGCCGATCTGTGATACAGAAACCATGTCTCCTGGGATGATGAGGTTCAATTGTCCCCACATCTCTTCCAGGTGTCCGGAGAGGATTTTGTAAACGGCTGTACTTATGAGTCTGTTACAATCCATTCCGACTACATGGTTCCTCCAGTATCTTCTTCTGGACCTGCTCCACCGAACAATATCCTCTATTTCGCAAGTTTTTCTTGTGTCTGTGTTACGATCACAGAGAGTTTTTCCAGCAATGGATCTCAGGACTTTCATCTCAGATGTTCTTAGCAGAACCTTGGTTTGTACAGTGTCAGACCGCATTTATGTAGAAATTACGTATCGATCTATTTATGTAAGAAATTACATCTCAAACTCTGTGAGACATTAAATAGTAAACTACAATTGTCATCATCAACAGCTAATGGGAGAGTATTGATGGTTGTGGTTTTTATTTTGTAAAACTACATTATAAGTTAAAACATAAACGCAATTGTTTTTTTGGTTTTACATAGATTTTTTATTTTTATACATAAATAAAAAAAATGTCTGTAAAACTGACAAAACAATCACATTAAAATAATAACTCATATGGGAGAGTAATATTGAAAAAGTTGGTGATAGTTTATATTTATTCTATAGTCAAATGAAATCTTCCACATTTCTTCACGTTTCATCAATAATATTTCTGTTTAATTCTATAAACTTAACCTGTCCAGTAGTGAGCTTAGAAAAAAAAATCGGTCCCGCTGGAGTGAGGTTTTTTTTTTATTGAAAAAAAATCAAATAATGATGTCAATGTGTAGAATATGAAAAAAAAATTGTATCTTCATAGAAACTAGCTCAAAAAAATCAGTAATAAGCAATTTAGAACAAAAAAACAAAAATTCTTTCTCAGAAATCCCAAACCATCGGTCAGTCAAAAGAGATAACATTTTTTCTTGTAAAAATAAATTTTCTTTCCGCGGTTTGAATTATTCCAAGATGAATGTGTATTTCAACTTTTTTGCACCCACTTACACATAATATTACACTATTTACACTTAAACTTTTTACATTATTTTTATTATAAAATCTCAATATAGGCATCTTTTCACACATATCAATTACAAACAATATTCTGATTATTATATATGTATACAATCGAAGCAATACAATCGTCTTCTCTAATTAATATTGTTTTTTTGTATGGTAGTCCTCAAAACACGGATACACACAAAGCGCAACATTGCAGTCGGTGCACATATATTTTGTATCACTTCTTTTTTGAGGCCGAACTGCTGTATGTGTACACACATGACATCGTCGTTGAGTTCGTCTTCCTTGGGCTGCAGTTTGTGGTACGGGGTGAATAAAACGTTTCCCTGAAAGGCGAGTTGGATGATCCACTACTCGCTTTCCACCAGATGATGTCGGCCTGTTTGAATGATATTTTTGGACCATCTGGGCTATTAAATTTTCCCGAAATTCGCTGAATGATTGCGTTTTTAAACGATGCAAAAAGAAAGCATTTAGTGTTCCAATATCAATCAATCTGAAGAAAAAAAAATTGTACCATTTTAGAGACTTACGGGAACTATCTGCGAAGCCCAATATGCGATCCACTTTATCGACAGCTCCCATATGTTTTGAATACTCTAAAACTGCCTCTGATTTTATTTTATTTTCTCCCGTAGAATAATCGATTTTATTGGTAACGACCATTGAATTTGTGTGAATATTAGTAAGCATTATTACATCCCTTTTATCATGCCATTTCAGCGCCATGAGATTGTCAGAATGCAAGAACTTTATTTCACCTTTTTTCAATTTGTCATTACCAAATTTAGGCATATTTTTTCGGTTTGCTCTAGCTGTTCCACATGCGTTAGTTTTATGTTTATGCAAAAAATCAAACAATGCTGGACTTGTATACCAGTTGTCTAAAAAAATTCTGTGACCTTTGTCTAAATAATCACTAAGCATAGTGGTAACCACTGATCCTGAGATGCCAATGTCGGGATTCATTTCTATGTCTGAATCAGATCCAGTGTACACAATTAGATCCAAAACATAACCGGTGAGTGCATCACAGTGTACAAATAATTTTATCCCAAATCTGTGGCGTTTAGAGGGAATATATATTTTGAATGAAAGTCTTCCTTTCCATAACAAGAGTCTATACACAGATTTTGAAAAGGATAAAATGTAGATTTGAAAATGGTCTTCATCGGTTCCAGAAGATTTCTTATTTTACACAATTTATCGGTTGTTCTAATGTCGTTATCAGAAAAATGCAGGGCTCGCAGCAAAAGTAAAAATCTGTCTTGGGAAAACAGTACATTGAAAAATGGAGTCTCAATTATTGGATTATTTTTCCAGTATTTCTTTAGTGAGTTTTTTCCCACAAGACCCATCAGCATAATTGTGGCTAAAAACATATATATATTTCAGCCTCCGTGGTGTCTTTCCACCTCTTCATTTTTGAACGTAGAGAAATGTCTAAAGAATTTTTTGCTGCATATTTATTTGTTTCCAAAACAATTATATTGATTATATGAAGCGAGAAAAATACATAAAAAAATCAATTTCCAAAGAATTTTCGGTAACAGGAATATTCGATTGTACACCCGAGTTACTGGAATCGAATTCATGAATAATAGGCGTAAATTCACCATAATGCCATTTACGGTGATCAACTTTTTTCTGTTTAGCTGCCGAACAACTAGGGACAGTTTCTTCTTCATCGGATATATCGGATTCACCGGATGAGCTATCTGAATGTATTGGTAAATCGTCGATATTTTCGTATAGATCCTCATCTTCACTCTCGATCATAATACTCGTAATGTCTTGTTCACTCATAGGGTTAACCATTTTCATAAATTTAAAATAAATGTAAAATAAATCAAATGTTCCAGAACCAAAAACACAGTCTAATTACGGTAAAACAGATGTACTCGTTACTTATAATATAAATAACTCACGTAACCAATACAGTTTGGTAATATTACACTTCGGAATACAAAAAAGAAACTATTGAATTTAGTTTCAACTTCAATTCAAGTTGTCAAAAAAACAAAGTCTAATCACTGTAAAACAGATGTCTATTTGTCTTAAAACACAAAATAATAACTCACAGAATAGATAAAGTCAAATAATATAACAGTATTTAGTTCGCAATACGTAAAATAAACTGTTGAATTTTGTTACGAAACTGTCAAAAATTGAATTCAAACCATACTAAATCACAGTCGGTACATTCAAATATAATGAATATACACAAAGCATAATAGATAAACAATTAAAAAAGCAAAACAAATAAGCTATTTAATGTAAATGTCACTGAACAATCACTGTTTTATTTCGTCTGGCAATGTGTTAAAACCGTTCGCGAAACAATAGTTGCGATTTACCGCCAATCGATCTGTGACGCCACGGAATATTTGACCAGGTCATAACTCCGTCGGTATCATAGATAGATCGCTAAAATCTTCGATAAGTTGTGTTCAACTGTCCATAGATGTCAATGACCTTCAGTTTTGAGAAATAAATTTAACAATATTTAATTTGTAGGCGCAACCGTACAGGTACGGCCATACCACCGGACAGGTTAAAAGCAATAAAAAAAAGCACACACCTTTATCGGGTTTATCAGTTTTCTCAAGCGATGAAAAAATTTCTTCTATTTCCTCCTTTTGGGTTTTAGCTTCAACCGTTGGATCTTTGATATTTGCTTTGTTGCTATCTTGTTTTTCTGTTGAATGGTTAGGGTCAACTAAGTTTTTCAATAGTTCCATGATGCCGTTAACTTGCTGGGTGTTGATGTACATGCAAGAGTTAGCCTAAAAATAACAAAATATTGCAACACATTCTCTTATATCAATAATTAACACAAATAAAAACGTATTTTCTAAAAGTTTCATTATATTTGATGGGAATGTCATATTTCAACTTGCTAAAGCATTATCAAATGAAGAATTAAAAGAAAATAATAAACAAACAAATGTTATTCACTCCTCACTCCTCTTTTGATAACACTACGTGAGGCCAGACAGGTATTAATTTTGATGAAAAGTTCTACTCACTTGTGGGATGAACGATGAGGAGTTTAAATTTTTTGAATTCACAAGAGCTATTACATTGATTTTCGGAACCTCTGCATCTGAAAAATACATACATACAGGTTTTCAAAATAATAATGATTCTTTTGTTATAAAAATAACATGAACATTTTTGTCTCAAAATCTGTAAAAAATAACTTGCATAGTCCCAATCAAAAATTAATATACTTCTGGGATACAGATTATAACATGAAGTAATAAATAAAATCTTATAATTATATTACAGTAACATAATATTCAATCAGTCGGTCACGTGAGGAGTCGGAGAAATCGACGTGCGTGCATGACTAGATGTGTGAATGTAGAGGAAGCGAGAGAAGTATGTCAGGACAGAACAGTGTGGCATTCCATTCTTTCTGCCTACCCCTCCGGAGAGACGGCATAATGGTTAGTTAGTTAGTTTTTTTAATATTATGTAAGTGTATTAAAATTGAATTCATGTTTTCACACTAAACTGAAAAATTAAATTATAATTAATAAAAAACTGAACAAAACCTTTCATGGGTGGCAGAATATCCTTGGCAGGAATGTCAACAACGGATGTATTAGGAGCGACTCTTTCATTTTTCACCGTCGAAACCTTCGGTCCTTTTGAAGTATTGTGTTGGATATTGGGTTCACTAAAATTTTGGAATAGGAAATAGTCTTAAAAATATATTCATTAATACATTGAGTGATCATGTACAATTTTAACTTTAACAGAATAGTTTTTATTGTTAACCGTCGCGTTGCCATGTGGTCAATTGAGTTTCCACTGCCAATTTAAAGTTGATTTTCTTAAAACCTATGGACCCTAATATTATAAAAAAAATTGTAATCCTCCATTGAAGTGTTCTCAATATTTCGTAATAAAAAAAAAGCAAAAAATTACTTCCTTCATCCCAAAAAAAAATATTTTCTAAGACTGCCCTCACCTTCATTCGTGTTAAGGTAGAATTTGTTTTGCTAATATTTACAACTTTATCAAAAGTGACAAATACTTACTCGCTGTTTTGAACGTATTATAAATTATATGTTTGGCCTTTTCTCATAGGTACGTAATAATACCGACTGTGGACGGAAACGCAGCACGCAACTTAATAATATCAGAACTGTGAAAATATTAACACTTTACCAAAAGGGACAAATATTAATACGTACTCGTTGTCTTGAACGTACTATACATTTTGCCTAGGTGCCTTTATCATACGTAAAATCTCGTAAAGTCTCGCCCCGCCGGCCGCGGCGCGGCGCGGCGGGGCAAGACAAGTTTATACTTGGTGTCAGTCGCTCGTATGCTGTGACGCATTCCATATCAGAAATCGCAAGGTTCCAGAAAAAAATTAATAATGATATGTTTTTCAAATAATCCATGTATGTTATAGATATCGATCTATTCCTAATGAAATTCCCTACAAGATGACATAAATTAAATTTTGATTCATCGAGTCATATGCTCGATATTTAGATAAAGTTAGCGGTAAACTGAATTGACCACATGGGAGCGAGCGTTTTGTTTTGAACACGGTACGTTAAGGGTTAACCATGGCCCCTAAGCACCTATTGTTCAGATAGAGGTACATATATATTTTGTATGCATTCTGGTATATGTATTACTTTTACCAATCTTCAATCAGTTTCAAATATATCTGATCTGTATCAGGACATGGGTGGCATAGTTATTATCGGCGGACAACTTCTCAGAAGGAAATCAGAGTCTGGGTTGATTGATATGACTAACAGTTGAGATAATAATAATTGAGGTAATTAAAAAACTTTCATAAATTAAAAAAAAATCACTCAACCACCCTACCTATTTGAACGTACGTGACACATTCACTTTGACTGTACCATTCTACGATATCCCGTATCACATACGGGCTTGAGTACTTGGTACCTAAAGTACAAAGTTTTAGGGATACGCGCGTGTGCCATCAAAACTTGAGCACAAGTCTTCATAAATATGATAGTTTTACAAGGGGCAGGCGAAGTGTGCAGCCGAGTATTTGACGTTTCGTAATTTAAAAAAATAAAATTAGTATATAATTAAATTTCATTAATAAAAAACCTGCCTTTTTTTTGCATGTTTCTCGGAAAATAACCCAAAGGTAGGGCGGTTAATAATCCAATTATTTAAATAAGGAATAATAAATAAAAAAACATGTAAATGAGTGAAACAATACTTGTACTTACTCAGATTCATCTGACGTACTGCTGATTGGTATTATAGATTTATTTGAAGAACTCGATTTTATTTTTGACAGCAATCTAAAACAAATGTTCTTTTTGCAATTAAATAACTCCGTCTTCTTTACACTTCAACAATATTTCTAAGAAAATACTTCGGTAATATATTAATATATATCATTGTTAACAAGGTTTGGTGCAACAGGATTATTAGGCATTCCAAAAATAAAACTTTTTTCCACCATAAAACAAATGTTATTGTAATTTTTAAATAATATGCGGAATTTTTTTTTTAAATTTTGTATAAAGGTTTGGTTTGATTTTGGATTCACACCACGCAGTCAGATAGATTGGTGCATCACTACTTTACGTCTGCTCTGTGTGTGTGCATGGGCAGCATTAACAAATCCATGCATCATCAAATGATGTTCTTGCAAATAACAAATACATAAAAATTACCTAGTCATTTCGTTGACACGTTTTTTTTCAGCAATATATTTCATTTTCCAGAAATTGAAGATCTCCAAATTTTTTTGGTTACTGGCAACTATAACAAATAAATTGAAAACATAAGCAATTACAAAAAGAGGGGGGCGTGAGGAGGGGGGGCTGAGGAGTCATATTATTAATGAGTTTTTTTTTACAATATGGATAAATACAATCATATAAGTGGAAAAACGTGTTTGCATTGAAGTTTATTAAAAACAACCTATGTTGATGTTGTAATTGTATGTAGGGCTTTCATGAAAATTTAGTTATAATAAATAAATATCAATGTACCTCCGTTAAGCTCCAGTGCAGTACGCTTTGTGGGCGAGTTCTTATTGTCATCAACATACACCGTTTTACGTTTCTTGGGCTTTTTATCTGAAGTAATTAAATCCACACGTAAATACAATCAAGTCAATATTTTAATATAACTATTAACACATTGCAGGGAATGATTATTCTAAATATTCAATTACTTAATTTTTTTTAAAGATTAAATATTAAAAATATACATACGTTTACAGACATCATGATATCGGGTGTAAATTTTTTGTCTCTGTCCACATTTTTTATGTTTCGATGTGTAAATTGGTAGAAGAGTTCCATTCAAGGAACAAAACATTTCCTGGCCTCTGCCCTCACTGCAAATTTTAGATTAGAAAATAGGTCAAATCAATGATTATTATAAAATCAACTAACTCGTTCAAAATAAAATTAAAACAGATATTTTGTTATTTAACAATACACACTCTAATGATATTTTGGGTCCCAACTAGGTTTTCTATTGTGAATAGGTTAACCGCTTTCAAATATATTTCGCAAAAAAAAATATTATTACTTTGGTCCGTTTTCAATCATGGGTACATAGGAAACGTCCGAATGACTGCCATCTTCACTCTCACAATCGGTAGTTGATTCCACCATGGCTTTATTGGATCTCTCAGGTGTCTGATTGGGATTTTTAGAAGGAGTACTGAATGCTCTGTAAAAATTATAATTAAGTGAAATAAACAAGTTAAGAATCTGATTAAATTGTGTTAATATTAAGATACAAGACTTACAAAACTCTGCTGGTCGATGGTTTAAATTTAGTAAACGTGTTCGCTGAAAAACTATCAGATACTCTATTACTTGTTTTATTAAGTGTGGGTTTGCCTGTAACAAGAAACCGGAAGAAATAGTTATTGAACATAAACGACTTATATTTTAAACGTACATAAATTTAAAATTCTTCTTGCATTGAAAGTAATTAAAACATTTCACACATTTGATTGGTGAAGTATAATAATGTCTTGAAGGCTCTATTCTTTCATTAGAAACATTGTGATCTAGATAAAATATATATGTAAGTAAAGAAACATTATATTAGATGTTTCGGAAAGTTCCGCCGTTTTACAATGGAGGGCTCTAGCTTCAAAAATTGGCGGCCATTTTAGCCTAAGCATCTGTCAATTAAGTTTAGTTCGCACATGTTTGTCATTCTCACAACATTTGTTTTATTGCTCCTTAAAATATCGACTTTGGCGGTAAATAAGTAGCATTTGCGGGAAGTTCTGCGGTTCTATTTTAATTGGAAGAAGAGTGCAGCTGAGGCGCATAAAATGCCTGTGGAGGTTTATGGCGATCATGCCCCATCGGATATATCATGCAGAGAATGGTATAGACGCTTCAAAGCTGGTGATTTTAACGTTGATGATAAAAATCGGCCTGGGAGATCGAAAAAGTTTCGGGGGAAGTCTACTGATGACAACTAATGCGATTGAAGCCGGCACTGGCTGAAAAATAACCGGAATGAGGCAACAGGCACAGCAAGCTGATTCTTCAACACGACAACACTCGACCTCATATCGCAATCACAGTCAAAAACTACATACAGAATGTGGGTTAGGAGATTCTACCGCAGCCGCTTTATTCACCAGATGTGGCACCATCGGACTACCACTTGTTCAGATCCATGACGCATGCCTTAGAAGAGCACCACTTCCATTCATATGAAGATGTCAAGAATTGGGTAGAGATGCCTGGATTGCCTCAAAAGACGGGGTGTTTTTTCGACGATGGATTCATCTATTGCCAGAAAGATGGGGAAAAGTAGTGGCTAAAAACGATAGATAATATTTTGATTGATGTATTTTTTATTTTATCTTTCAAATAAATGTGATTTTCATAAAAAAAAAATTACCGAACTTTCCGAAGCACCCCAATACATACATTTTATATTTCTATCATATTATAAAGATATTTAAAAAATGCACGCTAACATAACACATATTTTAAAATAAATTTGTTGTAAACATGCAATAGATTTAAAGTTTTTGAATTTACATGTTGACTGCGGAGCACTGACCGAGACAGCGGTAAGGGGAGAACCCAAACGGCGGACCCCTGTCCAGGTCAGGCCCTACATCGTTCAGTTTTAAGTAAGCAGGAGGGGTTTTATTAATAAGCAGTCAACGTTTTAAGCAACCTATGGACCAAACAAAGTAATAGTTGAATACATCTCACATGATGTTTATTTTATACAAGACCAAAAAAAAAACAAACAAAAAAATACCCGAAGAAAAACCAAATACTTTTCCAGTATTTTTAGTGTTATCATCCAACTCCTGAACATCTGATGAATCGTCGGAATCCAAAAAGATAAAACTATCTTTTAAATCTCTACATTGTTCTTGGAGTTTTAGGTCCGGAGTCGCATTCAGTTTTTGTTTCTGCTGGTGTACATCCACATCCACTCTGAAGGAATTGGAGTTCCGCTGCGAGAGTGGATTTGAATTTGCTTTTTTGCCAGATGGAGAAATTACAGTACTTTGTGAGGACAAAAAAGACAGAGCCTCCCTATCCTGTTCCACCACTTGGCTGGGGACTGGTTCAGAAATACTTTCATCACTTTCTGAATCCAATTGCTCAATTTTGTCAATTTGCATTTCTACAACCTTCGGCGATTTGGCTGGCTGAATCGATTCAGCAGATTCTAGAACGGTAGATCGAGATGATAGCCCTAATAAAAAAAACAATGAACCTTAATTTTGAAACAGAAATCAAGAGGATAAAATATGCAGAAAATAAACAAGAACATGTGACACACGTCATTCACGTAAAATATAATAAAACTTCTAAAAAACAGACATCTTCATTCATATTCATTATTTAATATGGAGTTTTACTACATTGTTCAAGAAAAAATTAATTAAACATATAAAATAAAAAGTTTAATTACAAGCAAGAGCGTTTTAGTTTTAAAATATTTCTCGTAATAATTATGGAATTTAATAAAAATATAACCAAAATAATCTATAATTGATAAAAGCTTGTTAAATGAAGTAAAATTATGCTTTTATATGTGAACAAGTATGCTTACAAGAGGAAGAGGAGAAAACAATACATACTTGTTGATGGTTTGCTGGAAGGTTCATTCTTTCTGACCCATTCCAGGGTGTCATTGAAACCAGCGTTCGATCTACAATCAAAATAATATGCATAATCCGTTGAAGCACTAATTATTATTACATTTTGAATGTATACAAATACTTGTAGACGAATATTGGATTTTACCCATTGCGGGTTATCATTTTAAGGATTAATTGTATCTCAATAGAGACGAAGATGCAAATTGGAAACAGAATTTGGTGGTCGAGGCGTTTACAGGACTTATGACCTATCATTGGTTGGGTTAAGCGCACGCTTTATGTAATACAACATTCCCCATTCTGCCTTTCTTACGACCACCATGTCTGACACATTTTTTGGAAGATGTATAAATGCTACAATGTAACACCACACATCACATTTTATAGTTCAATCTAGCGCCATCTATTAAGATTGGATTAAGCAGAAGATCTTTATTAACGCAATGTGAAATGCTATCGCCATTAACGTATTGCTAGATAACGCCTGGAGATGTCTCTCCAATTTTTATGCTATTTTTAACTTGGACCAGTTTTTTTACAACATTTTGAATGTATACGAATACTGGATTTTACCCATTGCGGGATTTTACCAATATGAGTCATCAAAATAGTAATAATTATTATTATTACTATTTTGATGACTTATATTTTAAGTGCACCGTTTTGTAAAAACAATTACTCCAAGGGCGGACTAGGAAAAGACTGACTGAACAGTGCAGTCTTTAGAAGTTTTCTAAATTTAACGTCACTATCCTCATGCTTAATACTAACATGGAGGCTATTCCAGGCCAAGGGACCTGCAACACTGAGAGCACGATCATAGAAACTTGCTTTATTGGCTCTGACTGGAATTGTTATGTTGTTTGTATTTGTTTCTACTGATCGGAGTGAACGTTGCCTTTCCGTTGGTATGGGTGTCACGGAGAGGTCCAAAATATACGTTGGCGCTCTTTGGTATCGAGCTTAAAATACTGTCAAACACAATTTGTATTTTACTCGCTCTAGAATTTTAAGCCAGTGAAGTTCCTTCGGGAGCGGCGTGATATAACAGTATTTTTGTTGTCCCATAATTAATCAGGCAGCAGCATTGAATACACTTTGTATTCTGTTTAATTGAATATTTGGCAATCCAGCGTATATTCCGTTACAATAATCTAAACGTGACACTACAAAAGAATTTACGAGGGTCCTAGCTCATCAATAGGTAAATATCTCATGTTTTAGCTGTCTTAGTTGGAAGAAACCAGACTTAACAAGCCTTGATATGTGTGTATCGTAAGACAGATTGCTATCTAAATGAACACCTAGAAACTTTAAACTCTTTGAAGGAGATATTTCTATCCCTCCTATTTTCAAAGAGTCAGAATCTAGAAGATGTTGTCGCCAAGGAGAGGCCACCCATATGAGTTCTGTTTTTGTGGGGTTTAGTTTAAGTTTATGAACTAATGTTACATGGATATTGCAATCTTGTTGACTGCCAAATGATTAAACAAAAATGTTACTTACCCTAAAGAAAATTTCTTTATTTCTTCATGGGTTAAACCATAATATGAATTGTGAAGATCGGGAACAATTCTTTTAAGGAACACCTCCTTCAAGCTCTGCCAAGTTCTGTTGATTTTCTGCATAGACACATAGTAACATGTAACAAGTCATTTTTATATCTTGGTCAGTTGTACGTAAAAACTCGATGAATACGGCCGTGTAAAAAAGATTCCACTAATGTGATATAAAATTGAGTATGTAACAATTGAAGAGCAATAAAATTCAAATTCAGTTAAGTGAAATAAATAGAAGCTCGCTTTCTAATACATGATTTTGTATTAATATTTTTATTAACTACGGAAGCAATGCGAGATTCATCTGAAACTATTTTGTGAAAATAAAGTGAATGTTGTTTATATTTTATGATTAAACTATTGTTTAATGAGAGTTAGCTTTTTGAATAATCACAGCCAGTATTGAGAAACCACCGTTTTCCATATTCTGTGATGACTGACTGAACAAAGTATTGCATTTTTAATGAAATATTTTTGTTAACAGGCATGGTGATGAATACCGAGTGACGAGCTGCAAATTTAATCCTGTCACCACTGTGCACGAACATGACATGCGGACATTTCTTGCGATTACATTATATTATTCAACATTTATGATAAAATAATATTTATTGCTAATTATAATAATTAACCTTGCACCTTTTGCCTTACATCAATTTAAAAACACATAATATTAATTGTCTACTCTGAGTCCAGCAATGTAATGTGTGTGTTACTAAAAAAATCCAATAGTCAGTAATTCTTAAATACATAAAATTAATTATGTATAAAGTGAGTTACTCCAAAAAAGAGGCAATATATATTAAATAAAAACAACTTAAAAAATCCTACCCCAGAGCTTTCAAGATTAACCCAAAAGCGACGACCTTTGATTTGCGAATAAGCATTTTCCGATCTAATGAACTCTAAAATGGTTTTCTTTTCTTTCATAGAATATCCCTTTCTCGCACTGTCACTTTTGTAGGACCTAAAAATTAAAAATATAAATTAGGTGGTGGTATTTCTAGAAGGGGAAAAGCAGAGATCAATTAAAAATTATCAATATTTACTTCTAATCCAATTGTTATACCGTTTTGAATCATGCTATACTTATATTACAAGTAAAAATTGTTTTTTATTTTTATTTTTTATTAATCCCGGTATTACGAACTAACCTGAATTCATTATTATAAAGTAATTATTGATTGGGAATAAACAAATATTAATTACTCCGGGAAGCAGCTTGAAATGTTTTACCGGTATAATATATATTATAAAATAATAATATACGACGATTAGCAGGGCATATAAACAAAATACGTAAAATTATAACATGTCAAATGAATGAAGGTTAATTGCTAAATTTAGTTAACATAATTTAACCTAAATACTGTTTCGTTAAAGTTACACTAATGTGCACAAACACTGACTTTATTTGTGGGGTTATTAACACCATTAAGAAATAAATAAAAGGCGGTAAAATTAGGTATTAGTTTTTGGAGATATGTAAATTCTAGGCAAAAAAACAATAATGTACTCACATATTGGGGATTACTTAAACCTATTCAATTAAACATGTTAGGTTTAAAGATTTCTGTTTGTACAATTAATAATACATAAGAAATTTGATATAAACTCTATTCGTTACAACAAATATTAAAAAAAAAAAGAACAGCACAAAAATTAACAAGCGCCTCCCGATTGCCGCGTCCCGTTTTTTTTATATCTTTTTTTTGCAAACGTATGACCAGAGACAATAAATTTATATCGTTGGTATGCAATAATTGTAGTGTTGGGTATTTTTACCGTATTAAAAACAAAACAAGTATTTAAAACATTATTATTATTATTATTATCATATTGTTGATATTGATATAGCCATGTTTCATGGCATAATAGGTGAGATTGCACTAGACAAATTTTACATGACCGAAAAGGCGTTTTCTCTCTGGAGGCTTGTTTGATCTTAGTTAAGTTTAATTTTAATTAGTGATAAGATTACGAAAGACAAATTAAAAACAATAATAGTGATAGTGGCAATTCTGTGAGTGAAAAAAAAATAGCGTTCTGCCCCGGTACCGCAAAGCAGTTAGGTACTGCCGGCCGGATGCAGAGAGTGGCCACACTCTGGGAGGGGATGATCTAACCCCCCGACCCTGCAGAGTTCCGGGCAGCTCTCGAGCGAGTCAGTCTACCACCGGCCTCCGGTGAAAGGAACATCTCTCCCTCGGTGGACGCGCGCCGGGGGAGATAGTCTCAAAAGATCGCGAAGTGTTATACCGGACTTCGGGGAGATATTCTAAAAAGTTCGCGATACGTGCCGCATGGCGCCAGCTAATCACCATTGGGGCTTGATGCTAATCACCATTGGGGCTTGATGCTGGCCACCGCTGTCGCTGTGAAGAAGACCCGTGCCCTCCGCGATCCATCATCTGCGTGATGCCCCTCAGCCCGGGAGATGGAAGTGGACGCCGGGCATCCTTCAGTGCCATGCAGCCTCCGGAAGTCCTCGTGCTGGCCGCGACAGCGTCAGCGTCGACTTCGCGGATCAGATCAAATAGTGTTATTATTCAGTGACGGAGTAGTTTTAAGTCGTTCCAACGGATAGCAAGTAAGTCATCTTTAGTTTATAAGTGATCTTGTTGCTTTCTTTTTGTATATTGTATGTTTGTGTGTTTAAATATAATTGTTAATAGTAAATATTGGTTTCAATCTCATATCACTATACATCCCGGAGCAGTCTCAATTAACATAATAATGATTACATTAGCGAATAAACACTGGGCAATACGTTGTGAGAGAGTGCTTCAAGATCGGGAGTGGAGCACGGGTAATCTTTATGTTTCACCCCGTGACGAAAGCATCTTCGTAACAATATCATTATTGATATCTTTATATCAATAATGATATCTTTCGTTGATATTTTTATATCATTAGTTTGGAAAATATTGGCAAAATTTTTACCGATTAAACAGATTGTAAGAGAAAGGGATTTTGAAGAGAACATTAACATTTTCTGGAAGTTTTACTATATTTTAAGGCTGTGACATATTTGATTGCACGCTGGAAAAAACGACTGATGCCTTGTTCATTAATATGTATGATAATAAAACTTTCAGAAAATGTACATTTTCTAAAATATAAAAAAAAATGTATTATTTGTTGTTTTCTAATCATTTTAAATAGAAAATGACAAAGAGATAGAAGAGTTCGTTGTCTTTTAATTAATTATATTATTATTATATATTATTTTTTGGCATATATCTGTTTTAGATGAAAATGCGATTTTCTGTTTTGTTTTATTCCTAATATATTTATTTAATTCCTTAAGGGCTATTTTTATTTTAAATCCGAATAATTTATATAAATAACATGTACAATCCACAAATTTTCAAGCTATTGATTAAAATAATGTTATTTTCTCAATAAATCATATTTAAATTTATAGGAGTGTTCTAAAATACACACATCTAGAGAAATATGTTCTCTGTTAGAGTTTTGTTAATTAAGGCGATTTTTAATAAAATATATTTTTTTAAATAATAATACATAGTCTAAATTGATTTAAAGGGTAATAGAGGTGTCCTCATGAGTAAAAATAAAACACCCGGCCCTTCCCTGGAAACTACCCAAAGTCAATTAAATTTTCCACCACAATGGCAAGTGAAAAGGAAAAGATGTATCTGACCTTATCATTAACACTAAGAATAATAATATTGACTTTTAAATCAGCACCGTATCACATATTAATATCAGTTTTAACTGATTATATACTGATAACTGATAACTTTATTTACAACTGATGACCCTTCTGAGGAATTTTAAAAATTATTTTTTAAACGCAGCACTATTTTCTACATCAATATCTATGAAATATTCCAATCGTGATCTTTACATTTATGGGTTTTGTTTGTGTTTGTGTTTATAGTTAGTCATCCTCGTGTTAATTTTTTGACATTACTAAATTTGTTTATAAAATGACATCGAACGAGATCAGTTTAAAATGGAATGGTTTTCAAGTGAACATGTTAAATAATTTAAAATCTTTATTTTACGATCATGGTTATGCGGACGTCACTCTGGTTTCGGACGGGGAAAGCTTCAAAGCTCATAAAATGATTCTTTCAGCGTGTAGCCCTTTATTCAGTAGTATTTTTACTGTAAGTATATAGAAATATTAATCGTAAATTTCGTTTTTCGCCACGAATATTTAATGTTTTTATTTTACAAATATTCTTATACACCAGATGAATCATTGTTTTGTTTCAGCAAAACCCTTATAAGCATCCGATTATAATTGTGCAAGATGTCAGCATGTTAGCTTTACAAACGCTAATAGCCTTTATGTACAATGGTGAAGTTAATGTCACACAAGAGTTTTTACCAGAGTTGCTAAAGGCTGCGGAGTCTCTAAAAATTAAAGGTTTGTCGATAGCTGGCGAAGAACTCGAAACGGATCAGCGCAACTCCCCATCCAAGCGTAAGCTGCCATGGCCTGAAGGGGATTTTTCTTCTATACCGAAAACTATGAAAACAGAATCCAGAAGTGATTCTTGGAACCTCAACAATGGTTTTCAAGAGGTAAATTATTTTGGTTATTATAAATTCATTATTTACATTTGTAATATATAAAATATTTTGTATACGAGTATATTGTGTATTAGCAATATTCTGTAAAAAAATAATATTTGTCTGATTGATGACAATAGAAACACATCATTGTTGTGGTTGAAGTCATATTTTCACAAGTCACGAATGATCCTTAATGATATTTATATTGGCAAAATAGCTTAAGAAAGCACTGCTAGTGTCAGAGTAAATGGAGATCTTACAGCCTGGTTTGATATCAATAAAGGTGTCAAACAGGGTTGCGTAATGTCCCCGTGGTTATTTAATCTGTAAATGGACAAATGTATGAAAGAGCTGAAAGGGTTGGATGTAGGTGCCAAAATGAGCGGAGTGTCAGTAAGCTGTCTCTTGTATGCGGATGACGCTGTCCTTGCAGACAACGAGCATGAACTACAAGTCCTGGTGAATTGTATGTATGAGGCATGCATGCGAAATGATCTGATGATGAATGTTAATAAGTCCAAGATAATGATTTTTGAAAATCAAATCAAATCAAATCAAATCAGTTTATTTTCTCAAAAGACATTACAAACATTTTTTATAGTTTAAGGCATCTATTGAGAACAGGTAAAACATAAGGAATATATAATACCAGGAACGCATGAGAGATGGTTCGACATTAGGAATACAAAATACTCTCCAAAGTCAAAAGTATTTGTCTTCTGAATGTACTTTCACGAATATGAAAGACATCGATCTCCGAGGCGATCATGTTCAGCAGTTTGATTGCTCTCCCCACCGGCATCACCAGAGGCAGGTTGGTTCTGCATGCTGGGAGATAAAACAGTCTGTGCTGGCGCTGTCGAAGATAGCCATCCGGAACATAAAGAAAAGGGAGAAACCACGACAGTCTGCAACATTAGCGTGAATGGTGAAAATTTGGAGCAAGTAGTTGAGTTCGTGTATTTAGGTAGTATGTTTACAAGAGATGGGCGAGTGGAGAGGGATATTGAAAGAAGGGTTAGGGCAGGCAACAAAGTGAATGGTGCACTTAAAGTTGTCATCGCAAACAAAAACCTATCAAAAAAAGCTAGAATGGCAGTGCACAATGGTGTTCTTCTACCGACCCTTATGTATGGAAGCGAAGCATGGAACTGGCAAAAGAAGGATGAAAGTAGAATAAATGCAGTTAAAATGAGATCTCTTAGAAGAATGTGTAGATACTCTGTGTATGATAGAGTGCCGAATGAAAACATAAGAAGTGAATGCGGTGCGAATGATGGTGTCATGAATAAAATAATGAAAGGATCATTAAGATGGTTTGGACATATTGAAAGAAGGAATGGTAAAAAAAATATATGTTAACGATGTAAATGGAACCAGAAATAGAGGAAGACCGAGGAAAACGTGGCACGATCAAATAAATCAAATATTGAATGTCGGCCATGTGAGTCAGAGAAATCGACGCGCGTGCATGACACGATGTATGAATGTTGAGGAAGCGAGAGAAATATGTCAGGAAAGAAAAGTGTGGCAGTCCATTCTTTCTGCCTACCCCTTCGGAGAGACGGCGTGATGGTTAGTTAGTTAGTTAGTTAGCTAGTTAGCTTAAGGCAATGGGTTAGCATGATTCTATTAAGTATACCGTCAATTTGGAATTGATAATAATAATAATAATAATAATAATAATAATATGTTAACTTTTAAAGTGCCGTTTTTGTGATGTAATCACCTGAAAGGCGCATTTAGACGTGTTTTAAATCTAAATGTGAACGCTGCATCTGATAGATATTCGCGATCGATTAGAAAGTATAATAGAACAAAATATGCAGGTTTTAAATTGGGTATGAAATATGAAAAAGATGGGCTTAGATCTGAAATCTGTCGGATCATTTATGCATCTGAGGTCGGATCATTTATGCATCAAGGAAGATTGTTCCAAGCTGATGGACCGGCTACCGCAAACAATCAATCGCTTTTGCTCAACTAATCTTCATATTGCCGAGGAGTTCGCCGAGTGAAGTGTGGACTTCCTTGTATTTAGGCTGTCCGTTATACAGATTTCGGATATATGTATATTTTGTTATAGGTGATACCTAAAGAAGAACCTCAAGATATTTGGCCCGAGACCATAATAACCGAAGGAACAGAAGAGATTGACACAAACAGTCACGTACCTCATGAAGCATCCATTGGAGAAAATGTCTTCGTCGCACACAACCATTCCAACCAATATTCTGATGAAACCAGTAATATTAACTTATCAAAGCATAAGCATGCACCGAGGGTCCATAAAAAGAAAAAGAAGACCAAATTGAAAAGTCGCGGTAAAACTATCGGTTTTAAATCTGATATTGATACTGATGTTGAGAAAAATGATGAGACAGTGGAGAGCGGTAAAGAGAACATGGTGTCCGAGCCTGAAGTAAACCATGTGATACAAAGTGAGATCACAGACACTCTCGATGGCTTTGTCGGTTGTGAGCCCGAACTGGAAACAGGTAAACATTACCCATTGTTTTCATCTTTAAATTTCTTATTTCTGACCTTTAATAAATTTAACCCTTAACCCTTTCCGGTCCACAAAAAAAAAGTTCCATCTGGTCCACAATAGATTTACAGAATAACAGTAAAAGATTCATTCAAGTTTTTTTTAATAAAACTATATTTTTGTTAAATTTTTTTAAATTATTTTGAATGTATGGAATAATGCTCTAATTATTACATTTTATACACAAATAGTTCGAAGTCACTGTTCACTTCATATATTCTTCATCACTACTTTCAAACTCATTGTCAACGCGTTTTTTTGTAATTCTAGGCATTTTGAGTGGTTCGAATTTTTAGAATAATAGTAAGTATCGGTAATAATAATTATCAAGTTGTTTGCACGCGCACGGGTTGAGTGTAACTGATAAGCCGGCGGCTGGGAATCCGAGTAACACTTACCGAGCCAGCCCCTAAAACAAAACGTTTGTATCATTCTCAGGTAGAAAGTTACACATAACAATTTTCATAAAAACATTGAATCTTCGTCCTTCGAGCGAGAAAAAAATATGTTTGCTTGTATTTTGACACTAAACTGATAAAGAAAAATGTCAAATGACATTCGACCTCTGACGTGTAAGTCACCTCTGACGTGACAACAGAACTTTGTCGCTGTGGTCATATGGCACAAGTGAGGTGACGTGACGAATCACGTTGAATCTTGTCTGTGGAATTTGTGGAACATACAAAAGCTAGCATCTTATAAGGGTTAAATATGAAATAAACAATAAAGTGCAGAATGATAACCAAGTATTTTTCTTCCTTGTGTACATTTCATTAATAATTTTTTTTAAAATCCATCCTAGATGGCAAGGATGTGAGCAGCATTGACAAGAGCCCCAAGTTTCCATGTCCTTTCTGTACCCGAATCTATCATACCTGGGGCTATCGCAGGCGTCACATTAAAACTCGACACAGAGCTGATACGTAAGTTATTTACCCTTTGGTTGCCGAAATTGAAAAGAGACGGAAAAATGTACAAAGACAGATAGAAGGGTTAGTGCTGAGAACAAAGTAAATGGTGCACCTTAAGTCATCACTCCAAATAAAAATATGTCCATCAAAGTAAAGATGGTGGTAGATAATGGAATTCTAGTGACAACTCTTATATATGAAAGTGAAGCTTGGAGCTGGCAAAAGAAGGATGAATGTAAGATAAATGCCGTAGAAATGTGATCACTGAGAAGAATGTGCAGGATAACAATCTATGGATATAGAGGAAGCTCAAGAGGTGTGTCAGGATAGAGCAGTATGGCAGTCCATCTTCATTGCTTAAGGTGCATTTATACTGGACAGTGACCGTAACGGCACCTAACGTCACACCGACGTGGCCTTGAATCTCACGGACTCTATCTCAAATGCTATAATAAAATCGCCATTGGGAGAGTTGATAAGTGTTTTAACCACCCTAGGTATATAAACGTACGTGATACGTTCACTTTGACTGTACCATTCTGCGCTATCTCGTATCACGTAGGCGCTTGTATAAAGTAATGTACCTAAAATGTAAAAACTGTTAGGGATACGCGCATGTGCCAACAACACTTGAATACTTCTTCTTCTTCTTTTTGTCCTGTCACACCTCCGTGGTGCATAGGGCCTCAAGGAATCTTCTCCACCCGACTTGAATACAAGTCTTCACAAATATGATAGTTTTACAAGGGGTAAGCGAAGTGTGCGGTCGAGTCTTTGACCTTTCATAATTTAAAATAATAAGATTAATATATAATTAAATTAAATTAATAAAAAACCTGCTTCTTTTTTGCACGTTTCTCCGAAAATTACACGAAGGTAGGGTGGTTAAGTAAGTTTTACATCTGCACGTCTTTTATCACCTCTCCTGACTGCGATTTTATTATAGCATTTGAGATAACAGGTCAGTGAGATTCAAGGCTACGTCCATAGCATTTAGGTCACTGTCCAGTGTAAATGGATCTTTACTATGGAAAAATGGTGCGATAGTTAATTAAATATGAGAAATTATTTCAATATAAACAAAAGATTTAAATCAATTGAATAATTTTATGAAGTTTAAAATGTGCTGTTTGTTACCAGGCCTGTGTGCAAGCTGTGCTCTTCAACGTGCACCTCGCAGGCCAGCTGGCTGGAGCATGTGACCCGCAAACATGAGGTGGGGCGCGGGGAAGCCCGCAAGTGCTTGGTGGTGCTGGCCGAGGCACACGCCGTGCTCACGTCCGCCACCCCCACCATACTTATGGATGGTATTCCTTAATTACAATTCTCCTAGTTATTTTTGTATTGATTTGTAAGATTTTATTCTCATTCAAGCAAATATCACTTACAGCATTGGCCTTGTCTTGATTTATCATAATGTCAAGATTGAATGTCGAGATTAAAAATATTATGTTTTCTAATTTAAAATTTGAAAACACTGTTATACATATCACAACTTATTTTTTAGAGAAAGTTGCGACAGTTGTTTCTCTTCCCTATGTTGGATTCATCAGGTGTTAACACAAGTTGGCGAAACAGCTGTCACGACTAAAAATAAATTGTGATACGTCCAAAATTGATGACCTTCGTGGCCGAGTGGTAAGTGCTTTGACTGCCACATCGAAGGTCCCGGGTTTGATTCCCGGTGATGGCAGTGTGATTGTCACACTGTCTTTGGTCTGGTGTAGAATTCACATGACAATAAAATGGCGATAGATTAGCCACCTATTGCATGTCATGAGAATCAATATGATAGCTATACCCTTTACATTGATTTGGCTCGCACTGTAATGTTGTAAAGAGCAATTTGACCAAAGAATAATAATAATAGTGTTTTCAAATTTAAACATTTAACAATATTGAGGTATAATAGTGTTTCGCCCAAAACAACGCATTTAATTTTTTTTAAATTAATTATTACAGATCTGTATTTCATGATATAAGTATTTAATTGACTTCTTTAAATTGAGATATTATTCTTCTGTACGTAAGACAATTTTTTGACCAAGTAATGATCATTTTTAACCTATTAACTTTTGGTATCAACCTTGTCTAATAACATCTCTTTTACTGGAAGGTTTCATTTATTTATTTTTGTTATATCTCATATAAATGCCTGATTCAACTCAACTAGTAAAACACATTATTTTTAAATAGGTCATGTTATGACACATCACTTAATTAATTTGAAACAAATTTTGCAGATATCCTGCTTTAGTAATCAACATTTGAACCTTTTTATTAAAATAAGAATATTGATATTATAGTTTTTTTTACATCATATAAGGATGACAGCCATCTGAAACATGTTTGTTTAAAATAAATAAAACATTGTATCATAACAATGCAATGTTATTCAAATAAGAATTCACAACATTTTTAACCACCCTATCTTCAGGTAACTTTCCAAGAAACATGCAAAAAAATCATGTTTTATTATCAATACGAAACGTCAAAAACTCGACTGCACACTTCGCCTGCCCCTTGTAAAACTATCATATTTGTGAAGTCTTGTATTCAAGTGCTGTTGGCACACGCGCGTATCCCTAACGGTTTGTACATTTTAGGTACATTACTTTTTATCAAGCGCGTACGTGATAGCGCAAAATGGTACAGTCAAAGTGTGCGTATCACGTACATTCTTATGCATAGGTGAGTTAATAGTTTTTTATTTTATTTTTTTAAACCAATTTAATTCATAATTGAATTTTAAGTTTTAAGTTTTTTTTATATTTGGAGAGATTGAGTGATGGAATTATCTCAACAGACTATTTGTCTTTTGGTGTTGTGATTTTTAAAATGCTCAGTGGCTATAATATTAAAATACTTGTGTACTCGTATGTGCTTAATACTATGGAATGGCTGTAAGATGGAACAAAATATATTTTTCATATTGAGATGACATTATACATCGCTATAATTATTGAAAAATAAATATGTCTTTTAGGATTGATTAAAAACTTTTTACGAATACCAATTTGAATATTAATTAATTAATTTTGACCTATGTTTACATATTAATTGGATATATATTTTTAATTGAATGTGACTACACTTTAGTATTTTAATTTACGTGTGAGATTGAGATATTCGTCTGTAATATTTAGAAACATAGCTATGACCAAATTACTTATATGCTTAGTTTATAGTTTTAATATGGTAAACCCCAATTTTTGTGACAAAATCACTTATTTTTACAATGTTCTCTCTATTATAATGATCCGCTGAAATGATATATAAAGGGTCTTTCATTAAGCGCTTCCTATCTTTAAATTTAAATAAAACAAAGTGTGTGTGAGATATCATCGAACTTTTTTATTCGTTTGAAAGGCCTATTGATGCCGTTATGTATGGAATATAACATTGTTGAAATCTCTGCCGCGGCTTCTCTGGGTGGCGCGCATCTGAAATGTCCAATTTTCCATGACTCTGGAACATAAATCGGGCTGAATTTGACCGATGGCATGGGTTATGTTGGCTTCGAGGGCCGCTGTGGTTTGTGGCTTATTCGCATAGACCTACGACTTAAGAAAACCCCACAAGAAAAAGTCTAACGGGGTCAAATCGCACGATCTCGGTGGCCAGTTCACATCACCTCCACGTGAGATGACCATGTCCTCAAATTACTCGTGCAGAATGTCTAATGTGGCATGAGCTGTGTGGCAAGCTATCAACTGTCAAAGTTTGGAAGTCCCTATTGGAAGACCCTTTATTTTGAAATATGTATTAATTAATGTAGGTTATTGCAATTCCCAATAGAATTGCAGTTGTGACACATTCAAAAGTACTCATTTATTAAATAATGAAAAACTTTTTGACTAATGAATTTATTAAATTTTAACTGTACAACACTTTACAAATAAACCTTCAATTAACCATTGGGTTTGTCAATTAACCACCAGGACTAAAAGTTAACTTATTGCAAAAATAGTTTTGTATTCAGTGTATAATACACACTTTTTCAATTTTTTTTTTTTTTGCAGCATGTTATGACATCTAAAACTGGGGTTACACTGTAGTATAGTTATAATTGTAATAGTTGTATGTGTAAACTGTGACATTATTTTACTAGTCATTAAGGTAACTACTTAATTTAGTAATATTAAAGTAAAGATATTGAATCTCTCAGGAAGGAAGATCAAATTCGTGTGTCAATTAGAAGGATTATAAAAGGTATCAAATACGCCGAATGTGCCATGTAATTCCATATATTTTTATCATATTATAAAAGACAATTGTGTATCTCATCGTATGTAGCAATATTCTACTGGTATACAACAGTATGTGGAACTTTTTCCTCGTCAGCGTGAATGTGGCTTGCATCAACAAAAATATTTTTATAATTATCTAACCATGTGTTGCATTTAGTATATTTAACTATTTTCATAATCAAAATATGTAAGGAAAATTGCTCAATTATCGTGAGATGTGAAAAGAAATGTATTTTTGAAAGAAAGTGTCCCTTTTAGGGTCATATATTTTTACACGCGAAGTAGCAATAAGAAACTAAGTGAGGATGCTATTTGTGATCGGCATAAATATTTTGTATTGGCATTTTGGAATATGAAAAGACTAAGACAATCTGAAGGAGAAATGTATTTTTATATCATTGAAGCAATAATCTTGTACGTGTATGTGGAAGTGTTTGAAATTTTGATATTTTTGTATTAAATTATATCAATAAATACTGTTTTTTTATTTGTAAGAAATGTTATTTGATGTGGTTGATTTGTTGTTGGAACACAATAATTAAAATTCCCTGTAAAATAAATGTCTGTTTGCAGAAAGTAATCAAACGATAAATAAGATAACGATAAGTGCCCCAACTGATTATCTAAGGTAAAATTGAAGTGTTAGGAGAAGAAAATCCTGACTAAAAACCTTAAAGAATTGTTCAGTTGCAGCACACCATCCTCGTTTAGAGCTGCTTCATCCAAAGTAAAAATAGCCACGATGGTGTCCAATCTCCGATAGGAGAGGAAGAAGACAATATAAATGAAAACATGTTTTATACAGTTACATCATATTTATTTTGTTAGTATATTTCAAATTAATTCTCACACTTGAATATTTAGAAACAATTAACGATGTGATAAATGTCACAATGTGCAACTTAATTAGCCTGGGAAAATTGCAAAGCTTTATGCATTCATCATACGCATAAATTTATCGATAGATTTTGAATTTTCTAACCTTTACAAATCGACAACATATCCTTCCACTGTAATGCCGGGAGCTAGCTCAACTGTTTCCCCAATGTTACCGTTTAATAAACAAGAAACAAAACTCTGAGATGAATCGGTTCGCTTGATAGCCATTTTGAATTTCTCAACTGAATCCATTCTTTTGAATTCTTGAGTGGACCTCGGTCTCGGTGGAGCCTTCCCTTTTCCGTGGTCTGGTGTTGGCGGCTTAGAACAATCCAAATGAGATGGAAGTGTTACTGGGGAGTAACAGTCTTTGGGCACAGACAAAGGAGATTCACCCATACGTTTCATTGATGCCCTGTTTCTGGGGGTTTTACGGAGCATTGCTTGGAAGTTAAATGGTGGGTCATCCCCTTTTGAGGAATCTGAATTAGTCCCTGCCAGTTGCTGCAACTCTTTAATGGGGTTGTTCATATCATTTGTCATAAACCCTCCATATTTATTCCTGTTTTTATCGATTTTAGGCGATGTCAGTTTGGGAAAATGCCAGTCATCTTGGTTCTCTACATTATTGTTATTGACTGTTGATCGTGGAGCTGGCTTGGGTTGGCTCCTATTGATTGGAGATAGTTTGGATGGAGTCGGAGGAGCTTGTTTCTTCTTGTAAACTGGTGTCTTATTTGGGGCTTCGTTGTCCAGCCATGCCTGCTGTTGGATGCATCCGTAACTCTGCCTGTTGTATGTTGAAGGAGTATAGCTGGAGTGGTTAATTTGGAAACTGGATTCTGTTGGCAATTTCTTTGGCGGTTGCGATGGGTCCCTGCAGAAGGGCAGGTGAATGAGGCTCTGGCTGAGAGGCGGAGCATCCGAGACGACTGGAGAGGCCGGCCTCTCACTTTGACTGCGCTGCATGGATGCACGGATCTGATGGCTCGCCGTATGGTTTCTCCTGCGAAGTGGTTCATCCCAGGTATCAGGATCCGAATCATAACCTAGTGCCATTGTATCCCTAGAAATAATAATCAATATATTATTGGAAAATCTTTCATTATGAGAAAAGATCCAAATTTTTTGAGTTTGACTTGGATTTGGCGGTTAAGATTACTGCCTAAAGAGGGAATATTTTTTACTCACCCGCACTTTGCAGAAGGATCGCACATGTAAGTGGTATCGAAGTAGGGGAGCTCTAATATCCTGAAGGGTAACTTCCACACGGTTGGCTGCGGGGGTCCCAGGAATTCTAAAGGCCTAGCCTGAGGGTCTATGCGGTCAAGAAGCACACACGCGCTAGTGTTCATCAGGCTCTGCATCATCGCCTGATTGAAGAGATGAACCTGGAAGCAAGGACACGTTATTAGGTTTGGCTTGCACATTACTCGCGGCCAAGCGCTAGTGGATGCACCATTATTTTGTTTTTGTTTCTACGGTTTATTGTTTACCTGTTGCGAAAAGTTAACCAAGTCTTGGTACCGCACGGCGCGGTACTGCAGCAAGACTTGGAAAATAGAGCGACTGCGCCATTTGACTGCGAAACGGCGCAGGAATTCCGCTGTATCTTCGTCAATTTTACCGGTCGATTTGTTGATGAGAGGGCCGTACGCTTTGCGCACGGTGTATCCGCGAAAAGCTAAGAATTGTGATATGTGAATAGCGACATACTTTGTGTGCATATTCTGACTACAGATAATACGAGAGCGATGGCTTACCTTTCTGTATCTTAATAGCGGCGTCTTCCTCCGACATATCTTTTGCTCCCCGACGCTGAAGGTCGGACGCTGGTAATTGAAAATTGAGTTATTCGTATATGATTCGACTTGAGATGCGTTGTGCCAAAGGAATTGTCAATCTTTCTTACCGGCCTTGGCTGACTTGCTCTTCTCCATCCGCCTGCGGGCCAGGAATGCCCTCATCATGCACTGGACCTTCACTATCTTCTTCACTTGTACCTCGTACAATCTACCGAACATTAGTTTTAATATGTATTATACAATATGGTCACTTAGCTAATAGTAAAACTTTATCCTAAAATATGAATTGCAATGTATTATACCTAGATAAATATTCCACATTGTAGTACTTCAAGAATACTTTGGTATTTCCGATGACCCAACCCTCCATTTTTAGTCTAATGAGTAGAAGTCTGCAATTGTCCTTTGTGATGTCCACATTCTCATCAAAGTCAAATGCCAAGAATTTGTATCTGTAATTCAGAAATTAAGGATGTAAATTTCCATGATCAATAATTAATATGTTTTGTTTTCTAGAAGTGTTATTATATTTTATGGGGATGACACGTTTCGCCTTGCTAAATCAATCAATCAAATCTATCAAATCAGTTTATTTTCTCAAAAGACATTACAAACATTTTTTATATAATAGTTTAAGGCATCTATTGAAAACAGGTAAAACATAATAAATATATAATACCAGGAACGCATGAGAGATGGTTCGACATTAGGAATACAAGATACTCTCCAAAGTCAAGAGTATTTGTCCTCTGAATGTACTTTCACGAATATGAAAGACATCGATCTCCGAAGCGATCATGTTCAGCAGTTTGATTGCTCTCCCCACCGGCATCACCAGAGGCAGGTTGGTTCTACATGCTGGGAGATAAAACAGTCTGTGCTGACGCTGTCGAAGATAACCATCCGGAACATAAAGATGGATAGCCTCCAAGATGACGGAATTCTCAAAGAATCCCCTGATAAGTCTGAAGAAATGGGTAAGTGTGCACCCATCCCTTCTTATCTGTAAACTATTGGTCCCCAGCATGCCCAAGAGGAATGCAGTGGGATAAAGCTAAGGTATTGTAGCGATAATCAAGCGCGTTGTTGTTTATATACTCGAGTTAAAGGAGCAGAACAGTAATTGATGTGGCTCAACACATTATTACCAATAATTATGGTATAAACCCCAGAAAACTGAAAAATATTACCTAGAATTGTATGACTATTTTCGTGTATAATGCTTTCATAGGCAATGAAAATTAAATGACCTATAATATAATGACTATAAACACAAAAAAATGTGTTTGAGAAAAAGGTATTTAAAAAAACATTTTTTTTAACTGCTTCCACTTTTGTCTTTACTTCGATAGTGACCGGTTTTGCCAGGCTCGCTGGCATCGACAGACTGGTGACACTGTTATAAACTGGCTCCTTTATATACACATACAGATCAGGGGTGGTAAACATGATTCTAAACATTGTTTTAATTAATTACAATAATTTTATTTAATTAAAATGAACTTCCATCAAAAGATTTCAGCAAAATCATTTGATTATCTTAATAATGATATTAATTATTTACAAATTATTATGTTAATGATTAACCAACCCTTATGTATGGAAGCGAAGCATGGAACTGGTAAAAGAAGGATGAAAGTATAATAAATGCAGTAGAAATGAGACTTCTTAGACGAATGTGTGGATATTCTGTGTATGATAGAGTAATGAATGAAGAAAGAATAGTAAAAAAATTATATGTTAACGATGTAAATGGAACCAGAAATAGAGGAAGACCGAGGAAAACGTGGCAAGATCTAATAAATCAAATATTGAATGTCGGCCATGTGAGGAGTCAGAGAAATCGACGCGCGTGCATGACACGATGTATGAATGTTGAGGAAGCGAGAGAAATATGTCAGGAAAGAAAAGTGTGGCAGTCCATTTTTCTCCCTACCCCTTCGGAGAGATGGCGTGATGGTTAGTTAGTTAGTTATGATTTTACATATTTGAAATTTATTAACGATTTGTATATCATATTGTCCCTAGTATTTGAAACCGTTACCTCCTTATGAACTCCGCGAAGGGCACTCTCGCCGAGAAGCCTTTCTGCCTGGCGCGCGCTGTGTCGAGCACGGCCAGTGCGCGCAGCTGCTGGCGCACCACCTCGGGCTGCAGCTGGCGGGGCTGCAGGCGGGCCAGCGGGCGCACGCAGCGGACGAAGTGTGCGCCGCCGCCCGCACCTGCCGAGCCCGCCGCCAGGGCACGCAGCAGCTCCAGGCTCGTAGCGCGGAACGTGCACGCGGCCGTGCGCATGCGATGCACTTGTGAGTACTGACCTCTGGACTCGGTGTTGTATTTCTGCAAATAAAAAATACCGTTTTATTAATCAAATCAGTTAATTATCTCACAGACATTATAAACAATATAAATGTTTCTGACATTTATTGAGTACAGTTAATACATAAATTTAACTAACTTGCCGTTTCTCCGGAGGGGTACGTAGAGAGAATGGACCGCCACACTACTCTATCCTGACATACCTCTCTAGCTTTCTCCACATTCATACAGCGTGTCATGCACGCATGTCGATTCTTTCGACTTCTGACATGACCGACCTTTAAAATTTGATTAATTTGGTCATGCCATGTTTTCCTTGGTCTACCTCTACTCCGTACTCCATTTACATTGTTAACGTATACTTTTTAACCATTCTTTCTTCACCCATGCGCTCCATATGTCCGAACCAACGCAGCGATTCTTTCATAATTTTGTTCATAATACCTTCTTACGCTCTACATTCCTTTCTAATATCAGCATTTGAGATTCTGTCGTACATCATTCTACCACACATACGTCTTAGGGACCTCATCTCTACCGCATTTATTCTGCTCTCATCTTTCTTCTGCCAGTTCCATGCTTCGCTTCCATACATAAGGGTTGGGACCAGAACTCCGTTGTGAAAGGCCATTTTCGCTTTCATTGATAAATTCTTGTTTCCAATAACTATTTTTAAAGTAATTTGAAAGCATTCATCATTACTTAATTATGAAAATGGTTAATAACTCGGTTGATAAATAATATATCTATTTATACCATTCGAAAGCCCCTTCGATGAGCAATCTATTGATGTAGATATCTCAAAACCGCTGAGTTCCTAGTTTTCTTAATGAGCCCACAATATATTATATAAAATGTTAATGGGTATTAATGAGAGTAAAAACAAAAAACATTTTGAGGTAGATATTAAACTAAAAATATGCAATCAGGTTATTAATTAAAGAAATATATTTACATAAATGCTAACTAACCCTTGTCTTTTGTTCATTGTCTTTGTCCTTAGCTTCATTGGCCTGTTTGATCATAGAGGATGGCGCAGTTAGGCTTCCGGATTTGGTCAACTTATTGGTGAACAGGTGTCTCACTGTTTGGTTATCGGAGGCCCTCAAGGTCTCTATCATTTCTGGAGGAAGGAAGTCACGATTCTTTTCTGCCAAATCTCGCGCGTCATAATTGATTTTGCCAGTGTAGTGGGCCACACTGAACTCGTGACTTCCAGACAGCTTGATGTAAGGTCCTTTGGATGAGTTCTTGATTGTACCTGAGAGACAATTAGTTTAGTTCTTAATTGAAAAATGGAATATCACCCTTTTATAGTTAAAGTTGAGTTAATGCAACTTTTGAGAAATTATGTCATAATTGAAGAATTGTTTTCATAATTTAAATAGAAGTCTCAAGAAAAAAATCTTTCACATGTATGTAAATTCCCGAAATATATCTGCATCTTAGAGCGATAAAGTCTTAAGTAAAAATTTGGTGGAAATAAGTTATTTACGTCCAGTATATGTAATAGTATAGTTGGATATCCAGTACAGTACAGTATATTATACTCGTATATCGCACCTTCGGTAAGACAAGGGAATAATTGTTAAAAATTCTCAAAATGAGTTAAGTATGCCAATGTATTTTAAAAACATCCCTTTATCTGGAGGAACAAAGTCGCTCATTAAGTTTAGTCTCATTTTGCCAGAGGGTGATAGTGTATGATCAATATAGCCAGAATAACACAATATTATTCTTAAAAAATCTTTAAATGTCTCTAATGAAAAATTACAAACCGCGCAATTGTGCCCTTGTCTTACCGAAGGTGATATAATATCGTCTGGACACCCAATTGCTACGGACGGAATAATTATGAAACTCTGACACCATTTTTAAACAAATTTCGACCAAAAATCATGTAAGACTTTATGGCTCTCAGGTACAGATTTGTTCTTCAATATTTTCATGTGACGTTATTCATCAGTGTTATTTAAATAGATAGAATTATGGGAAGACCCCAGATGTCCTAGCTCGAGAATATCAAGGAATGGATCGGAATTCGGAGGGTGGAGGAATTGTTCCGTCTGGCACAGGATAGAGAGGCCTATGCCAGAGTGATAGCCGACGTCGGGGGGACCTGACATAGCACTCCAAGAAGAAGAAGATTAAAATAAAATGGATAATGTAATGGAATTACTTAAGGTAATCAAAAATTATGGTATTAGAATCTAAATTAATAAAAAAAAACTTTTTTATATTTTGTTGGCTGAAAATGGGTTGATTATAAAGTATATTTCTTACTCATTATGTATTCCTGTCCTCCATTTGTTCGACAAGCTTCATCAAGTATATAGAAAAGACCCAAGGGTCTTCCCATGAGCTGGTCCACTGCAGCTTTGTTATCGTAAAAGTGTAGAGTCACAACGGGGACTTGTTCTTCCTCTTGCTCTTGCATTTCCCAAGCGAATACCCGTTGATTGTATAGAAACTGCATTTGTTCGTTCATTGTATTGACGATCAGTTGTTCAAGTCTGTTGCGGTGGAAGCATTCAAATCCAAACATATCCAACAGGCTTATGGAATATCTGTCTCCACTGTAAGTTAAACAAATATTACCCATTAATTTGGTTTGAATTTTTTGGCAGTCTCTTCTCTAAAATAGTATGGTGAGGACTTGGTGTTCATTTTAGGAACAGTTATATTATTGTTTAAAGCGTCCTACCAAAATTATCTTATGGGTATGAAACCATAACATTGTCTCACAAAAGCGCAAATAAATTAAAAATTGTCCAAAGAGCTATGGAAAGAGCATTGTTGGGAATCAGTATAGAGGACAGGGTGAGAAATCTAAGAGGAATCGAAAGAATTTAAGAGGTTTTTTCCTATCATTGTACCACTTATGGAGATCATGGAGATCAAATAGAGAGTAGGTATACAAAAATAATCCAAAAACTAAGTGTTGTAATCGAAAGGACGTCACTTACAATACAGATCGACTGAAAGACAACTTCAAATTGATTGAATTCACAAGCCAATCCAATAGCCGCTTGTATATGGTCCCAGCCAATACGTCACGAGCATCCCTCGCTTCGTCTGTGCTGTGCCTTCGCTTGACAGCTGTTCCCTTTTCCACGAGGCAGTAGTTGATCAAGGCCCAGGTAAATTTACTTTCGTCCAAACCCAGGAGCCCGCTAACTTTAACAGCTTCTTCCAAATTCTCCACTTCGGCAGCGCCACTGTTGCTGTCCTTAAACCTGACGTTTCCCAATATGAGAATGGCTGCGATGATCTTCCAGATTGATTCAATTTCTGCTTCTTCGAATTCGAGGTCTTTTAAGCATTGTACGATTTCTTGGAATCTTTGCACGTTTCCCTCTGGGTTTTCACGTTTGCATGGCAGCTTAGGAGGCGTGTCGAGTATCCGGAGATATCTGTATTTTCTCTCCGCTTCGAGATTGTAATCACTTAGTTTGCCAGAAGCTTCCATTCCGTCGTAGAAATAATATATCAAGTTGAAGTTTGCGTGTGTCCTGAAATCATATTATACAATAAACAATTCAAGATATTTAAGAAGTTTATTTACAAGATCTGCCCCAGATAATATCTAATGCTGATCTATGGTTGAATCAAATGAAAAATCAACGAATTAACTATTTGATGGAAACACTTTAATACGGTGTTCAGACTGCATCGCTCAAATCGCGTTGGGCCAGGCATGAATGGGGAAAGTGGAAAGGAGGTGGACTTCAATTCTTCAGGAAAATAACTCTTCGGGGAAAATTTTGAGTTGCATGATCCGCCTTGGAGTTGCAAAATAGAGACAGGAGAGAGAACAACATTCTTAATGCTCTGTGCAGCAAATACTCTTTGATACAACAATAAATAAACTGTTAAATATTTTCATTAATACGCTTACATATCTGTTGTAGACACTCTCCACTTCTCCAACTGATAAAGCCAGAATATTGCTCCGCTAAGTTTTCCTGCCCGACTGAATGTCGTCTGGGTTTGCAGAATACACCTTGTGGAATCCTCATTGATAGGAGTTCCGGCGCTTGTTGCTGCATGCAGTATCTTAATAGCCTTTTCTATCCTTTCTCCTGTTATATCCTGGTTCTGACCCAGGTAAGCTAGATGTTTCAATGTTTGTAGCATGCTGGTTGTTTTTCCTGAGCGACTTTCTCCCGAAAACACAATATATTGCGGCTCGTTGTGGTGAAGCGCATCCTGGTACGCACTATCAGCGACAGCGAATACATGTGGCTCGTTGTCCGAGCGCGATTTGTATTTATACTTAGCATGAAACTGGAATAAATTACAATTTTATTGTATTTTCACATGCATTCATTGTGTTAATAGTATTAGGTACGCTTAAAAAATAATAATATTTACGGCTTCGTCATATATCTCGGGTTTCGATTCTGGATTCAAAACGACGAGAATATCGCCAACAAAACTTTGACAAGCCCCACGCGCCATCTTCACTTCTATTTCTTCTAATATGGCGTCTTCTGTGAGGTTTTCGAGAGCGGCCAAATCTTCGACGTGCATCGCTTGAGGTTCGGGGTTAGATTCTGTCTGCAGCATTCCATCTTTGATTAGTCGCTCTGGTAAGCGGTGGTCCTTTCCAGTACCACTTACTTCATTGGCGAGCATTTTTAGTTCTTGAGTCAGCTGGAAATATCAAACATATAGAACCGGGCAGTCGAGAACAAGTTATAATATTATACGTAATTTACTCGTATAATGTCAATAAAAAAAACCTGTAACTTACATGATAATCATTATCTGGAAGCTGTTGAATAAATGGGTGTTCAACCAATTCAACCGAGTATGGTCTGTGCTCAGGATTTTTTTCCAAACATCTGAAATTACAATATTCACAAAACTGCGGTTTTAAAACACAATTTATAATCATACTAATATTAAATGTATTTTATGGTATTCGTACTCAGAAATGAAGTCGTTCAAGTCGTTAGACCAGTTTGAAGGTCGTTGAAGTCCCGGAGGCGGGTTTCTGACAATCTGGAATAGCGCTCTGGTAGGATGCATGTCTTGGAAGGGAGCCTTCCCATCTGCTAGCTCAACGGCCGTGATGCCCAGCGCCCAGACGTCTGCTCGTATACCATACTCCGAGTCTCCCCCGCTAACTACTTCGGGAGCCATCCAACTTGGGGACCCTATCACGGAGTATCTCTTGCCCATGTTCGTTTCCAGCCTGCACGATAGCCCGAAGTCTGTGAGCTTGACATCTCCATCGTTGTTGATGAGGATGTTACTGGCGCGTACGTCGCGGTGAATCACGTTTTGTTCGTGGAGGTAAGTCAAAGCCTGGAAAGTACGAGTTCATATCTCGTTATCGTAATCGATTTTTCTTTTAATTTTTGTTTTATCGTTAATAAAATGGATATACCTTTATGGTTTCTTTCAAGATAAACGCGATGTGTTCTTCCTTCATTTTCTTGTCCGCACTTATAAGACCACGAACCAAATCTATAGCTGGACCGTATTCACAATACTGTAAAATATATCCAATTAATAAACTGGTTTCAAATACATCTTTACTTTTCTAAACAATCTAACCAGTGCTTGGAGGAGGAATATACACCGCTCGACTGGAGAAGAGGAGTAATTATGCCTCTGCACAAAGGTAAAGGGTCACGCTTGGAATGTGAAAACCACAGAGCTACATACTCGTATTAGTCTATTGAGTGTCGTTGGTAAAGTGTATGACAAAATTTTAATAGAAAGAGTAAGAAAGATGACGAGGGACAAAAGTTGGCGCAAGGTACCTTTATGAATGACACAGTATGTATAACATCATATATAACACATCAGATCGAATTTTTGCACTTTGTACATTGACAAAAAAGTTTCTGGCCGATAACCGCAAACTTTTCTGTGTATTTATCGATTCACAAAAAGCATATGATTACGTAAATAGAGTTAAGTCGTGGAAAATATTGTTGTTGTATTATATATGGAATAACTGTTAGGTATATGATACAAAATTGTTCACGGCAATTAAGTCGCTATACACGGAAAGCACTGCAAGCTAGTGTCAGAGTAAATGGGGATCTTACAGCCTGGTTTGATATCGATAAAGGTGTTGGCTCATGGACAAGTGTATGAAAGTGCTGAAAGGTTAGGATGTATTTCTCCAACTCCTCACGTGGCCAACATTAAATATTTGATTTGTTTGATTGTGCCACATTTTCCTTGGTCTTACGATGTAAACGGAACTAGAAATAGAGGAAGACCGATGAAAATGATGCAGAAAAGTTGGATTGAGAGCCCCATGCTATATAATATAGAAAAAGCTAGAACATAATAGGCAAAGGAAGAGAATTTTGGAGACAGCAAAGACATACTTTTATTATTATTAATATTTTGTTGAATCACATCATTACAGGGCAGGAAATCTATGTAAAGGGTATAGCTATTATATTGATTCTCATGCATATGATAGGTAGTATATCTATTGCCATTTTATTGTCACGTGAAGTCTACATCAGATCAATGACAGTGTGAGAATCAACGTTTTATTATCATATGATGCACGTAGTTATTATATAAAAATGCTCACCTCCATTACAAACCAAATTTTATCTGTGTCACCCCTATCACAGTACACTCCATAAAAATCAATGAGATTCATGTTGTTGGGACAGAAATCCCTGAGAATCCCGTACTCGTCCAAGATGCTCTTCTCGGAGTCAGAGGTGACGGATTGGATCTTCACAGCCACTCTTTTGCCGCTCGCCTGGGAGTCGCTGGCCCAGTATACCTGGCCAAACACCCCTCCGCCGAGTCGATCCCCTAACTCATATCGCTCCTTGGGGTCGGGGAGGGTCGCTGGGTTCAATAGCTCGCCCATGGTGGTAACTCACACCCTGTAACTATATTCTGATTAATTAATACGAATAAAAACATCTGTATACGAAAAACAATTACTTGTTGCAATTTTTTTGCGTAATTTGTAACAAATATTTATATTATCTTCTATATACGCTGTACTTGTTGTTATTATGGTTTATTTCTCTTTTTAAAAACAAAAAAAATATGTTTCTTAAATGACAATAATATCCTACTATTCGAGAGGTTAAGAAGTTAATCCAAGCAGCACAGAATATGTATTTTTTTAATGTAGCGTAAACTTGAAACTCCGCCAGAGAATGATCAAATGCTTATGTGTGGTCTGTTTAATTGTACGTGAAACGTGGACCTTGAAAGTTAACTCAATGAACAGACTGGAAGCATTTGAAATGTGGCTCCATCGCCGAATGCTCAGGGTTTCCTGGACAGACATGGTTACCAATACCGAAGTCCTGAGGCGAGCTAGAGTTGACAGGTAACTGTTATCAACTATCAAGGTTCGAAAGATTTCGCATCTGGGTCATATACTGCGTGGGGAAAAGTACCACCTTCTCCAACTGATATTGGAGGGGGAAATTGAGGAACGCCGAGGGCCCGGTAGGAGACAAATGTCCTGGCCGCGAAACGTGAGAGAGTGGACCGGCATCCGAAGTGTGAAGGAGCTGTTCCGAGCGGCGCAGGACAGGGACAGGTTCGCCGAGGTGATCGGGAACGTTGGGGGGACCCGACAGGGCACTTGAAGAAGAAGAAATATACTGCACTATAGTGTGTTGTCAATATGATATTAAAGAAATGTGAATTTTGCTTATTGTTTCTTGAACAGTGATGGAAAACTCCATATGAAATGATTGATATCAATGAAAAGGTCTGTCTGAAAATTTTCATTGTGTTTAATGGGAATGATATGTTTCGTTGTGCTAAGGAGTTCTGAAATTTAAATATTTGATAACGCCTCAGTAAGATGATATGTCATTTCCATAAAAAAATAATAAAACTTGTAAACTGACGTTTTCATTCATACTAATTTTGAATTTAGTGCTTACTCGAACGTAATATCGGGGAAAATCCGATTTGATTTTTTTTGTTATTCCTGTGTGTTTTTTTATTATTATCAAAATATAACAAATGAAACCCAGTGCGTTTTTAACTTCGAGTATTACTCAATAAGCTTATTTGAATCGTTAATATTGTCCATGTATTGTAACTAAAATACTTGCAGGCTAAGGGAAGCCATATTGGGCTTACGAGAGACCAGAAACCTATTGAGAAATCCAATTAGCTTTGAATTTACATCTCGGGCCATCACATTTCTTATAATACTGTAAATATATGTATATATTGCTTCTTTTTTTCGGCAATACAAACATGTTGTTTAATGTATAATATTAACGTATAAAACAACATTATTAAATTAAATTGTGAAAATGTGGGATTTTTTATTTGATAGAAACTGACTAATAAATAGTTGACCTTAAATCTTTCTTAGTCGAATAAATCAGAGAACATTTAAAATTTGATCAAAATGCAGGGAATAAAAAAAAAACAATCGCGAATTTACAAATTTAGTAAATATAAAAGAGTTTTAATTAATTGAAAAGGGAAATTTTAATTAAAAAAAAGGCTATCAAGTCGTTTTTTTATTACTTTGGCAGCGTGGTTTTTTTTATTGAAAAATTTATTTATTTTATTGTTTTTTTAGGAACACGTGTATTTTTTAATTTATCAAATATTCGACAGTCATTTGTTTTGCCATAGTAAATATATAGTATTTAAATGATATTTTTGGTAACGAAATACCCTAATATATTTTTTTGTGATGCCGAGTAATATTATGATTTTTTATTGTCCTTAGAAAGACTTCTCTCAATATTCTAAACGACATTAAAAAAAACTTTAGTATTATATATATTTTTTAATAACACTTATTTAGATATATTTTTTAATTTATATAATAGGATTCCATAAAAAAACGATAGAGCACCAGGTGCCTATCTACGAGTATATATTATATACATAATATATTTTTAAATTTTATAGTAAAAATAAGATTAATTTTTTATATCTTACCAATACTTGAAGTTACTACTTCTCACCCATTCGCCAGCCAGCTTCGCTCTACCAACTGCAGTTAGCTGATTACATTCGTGTTTACTTCCAGGGGACCTGTGGGCTAACCGTCCTCTCGTTGTGTTAGACGGAGCGCGACTGTGGAAAATGTTCTAAATTCCCCCTGAGTAGGCAACAGTCTTAGGGTAGCTGAGAGGCCATATTCTCACTTGAAGGACTTCGCGACCTTTTTAGTGTGTGCTAATAGGAACGGTCGTTAGTGAAATTATGGTGACAACCCACTTGGCGGTTGTTCACCTACTTTTGTTGTGTTCAATTATTGTATAGAGAATCAATAAAATTACTTAAAATATATAAAAAAATTCCATCATGCATTTCCCTTTTCCCTTCCCCGTGTACCATTTTTGCCTTGTTTTGTGAGATTGGGACATATACTCGTACGTAGAAGTGGATTGAACTTAAACTATTATAGATTAAATGTGGCCTAGATACCCTTTTTGCCTTTTGCTTTTTCTTCTGGAATGGTGTATTCTCCAGCTAATGTAAGTCCTGCGTGCCTAGGGATTCTTTGAGCAAAGTTCACTCATTTCTTGCTCCATGGGTATATCATCAATATTCAGCTTAAATCTTGTAGGTTGTCTAGATATTGTGAGACTTTTTGTTTTCATGTCACTTTTTTTAAAACAGAACTTTGTATATTTTTAGGATTTCTATCCCTTAACAATTTCTTCAGCATTCTTCCCTTCACTACTGGATATGGGACTCTTCCATTTTTCTCCACTCGTCCCTGTTTTGTCCATTCCGCTATTCGGGAATATCATCAGTCCATCTTTTCAGTACCCTCCCGACACTCCTTTATCTGGTTCCATGTGTAGATTATTTATTTTAAGAACAACAACAAACCATCACGCCGTTTTCCCGCAGGGGTAGGCAGAGAGAATGGACCGCCACACTACTCTATCCTGACATACCTCTCTAGCTTCCTCCACATTCATACAGCGAGTCATACACGGACGTCGATTCTTCCGGCTTCTGACATGACCAACCTTTAAAATTTGATTAATCATGCCATGTTTTCCTCGGTCTACCTCGACTCCATACTCCATTAACATCGTTAACGTATGCTTTTTTTAACCATTCTTTCTTCACCCATGCGCTCCATATGTCCGAACCAACGCAGCAATCCTTTCATAATTTAGTTCATACTACCTTATTTCGTTCTACATTCCTTTCTAATATCAGCATTTGACATTCTGTCGTACATCGTTCTACCACACATACCTACGTATTAGGGACCTCATCCCTTCCGCATTTATTATGCTCTCATCTTTCTTCTGCCAGTCCCATGCTTCGCTTCCATGCATAAGGGTAAGGACCAGAACCCTATTCTGAACGGCCATTTTTTATTTTATGTATTATATAATATAATCAAAACTGAATGCACACATTTAAAATATCTTTTGGGTAATGTTTTTAAAAAAAAAAAAAAACTAACGTCAAAGAGTTTAATTAACGGCATTAGAATTTAATTTATATTCTTCAAGATGAGCAGAAAATAGTTCATTATTATGAAGAACCTTGTAATGTCCAGGATTGATTCTAAGTCTCCTGGATCAGGAGCCAAGCGTTCCGTTCTGACCACCATTGCGCCTTACATTATTTACGCGATATTAAACAATTCACACTTTATTTTGAGCAGGTATATGGAATTTAGGTAATTAATCATTTAAAAAAAAATATATATATATTGAATATGGAGCACACAATGCCTACTTGACATTAGCTATCACAATAACTATTCATAATTTTCGCTATGGATAGATATATCGCTATGGTGAATTCAAATGCAAAAAAACAGGTTACGATAAATATTATAGTTAACATGTCATTCGTCAATCGTTTTTATATTTATTTTGGTTTTTAGATCCCTAAATAGAAACTTAACCAAATGGCTTATTAATATTTAATCACATTTTTCTTCTTCTTTTATTTCATTGTTGTAGACCTATGTGGTCAGTTCTCCAGAGTGTTGCTCCTCATGTAAGGTAGATTCCCAGCTGTCCTTCCATCTTTTAGGAGGTCTTCCACGAGGACGAGTCCCATTAGCCTGATTATGCAATGCAATATAGGGGAGTCTGGTGGTGTCCATTCTTTGAATATGACCGTACCAGTCCTATTTTTAATCATATTTAAAATCCATTGTTTTGGTGGAAATCAATATTTTGAGTTGATTGTAACACCTAACATGATGATGCCTAACATTGGTTAGCGAAACAGCTGTCGCGACAATCCCATAGAAATTAAATCAATTGTGATATTATAACACAGTGTTTCAATTAAACAATTAATCATGTTTTTTAACAAATAATTTTTTGGGTAAAATATTATATTCAAAACAAACCAAACTTTATTTTCTAGTGTTTTATTTAGTAATTGGTGGTTATTATGGTTATATTTTACATATTTGCAGAATAAATAACTACATTTAATACAAATTATTTCACTGATAATAAAGTGAAATGACTCATTTGTTTTATCTTACTTACGTAATTCTATATTTAAATTATGCAATATCGTACCGATCTCAAATAAATTCAATGTACCTATTATATAATATTTGTTTTTGAATGTATACAAATACTTGTAGACAAATACTGGATTTTACCCATTGTGGGTTAATCATTTTTAAGGATTAATTTTATCTCAATAGAGACGAAGATGTAAATTGTTTTTTTTTTGGAAACAGAATATGGTAGTCGAGGCGTTTATAGGACTTATGACCTATAAACGTGACCACAAACTTACGCCATTGGTTGGGTTAAGCGATCACTTTATGTTAACAACATTCCCCATTCCACCCTTCTTACGACTACCACGTCTGACAAATTTTTGGAACTTGTATATATGCTACTATGTTAAAACACTTCACATTTTTTAGGTCAATCTACACTAGCGCCATCTATTAAAAAAACAATTTACATCTTCGTCTCTATTGAGATACAATTAATCCTTAAATATTATATAATACATAACAAAGTAAAGGACTGGTTTAATGCGAATGTATTTGATATTAAAAAATATATTTTTAGGGCATGATTTAATACAAAAAAATATTTTTTAAATTTAACAACAACGAATATTATTCGTTATATTGTTGATTATCCAGAATTTAAATATTTTCAATATTGAAAGTTATTTTTGATTTTCCCATTATTAAAAATTTCAGGCATTTCGGAAACATTGTAAGCAAATTTTTTTATAAACTAAATATATAAATATTTGAATTATTAAAAAAAAAATTAAATCACACTTTATCGCACTTTTTAAAATCATGTTCGGACAGAGATGCTCTTCCTCAAATAATTAAAATGAAACATCAACCTAAAACATGTTGGTGAAAAGTGCAAAAAAAAAATGTTATGAAAATATCACAAAATTCCACAACATAAAGTGATGGCGAATATAGAAGAAATGCTAAATATTCGTTTAAACAGTTTTGTGTTTGGATATTTCTGTTCTTATCAACAGTTTGCCGATTCTTTGTGTAATTTGATATTAAAACAATGTCTTGAAAACATGCTGACAACTTTTTTTATAATTGAGATTGGTACGCATTGACAAACAGTGAAAAATATCTACATAAATTTAATAATTTATACATACACATAATCAGCAGGTATGCCGTTTTGTATGGTAATGCCATTCGGAAGCAATAATTATTTTTTTAAATGATTTTGCGTATTAATCCTTAAAAAATGTTGTTTGTATTTTGACTTCTTTCTGGTAGTACCATAATAAATATTAACAACTATAACTATAGATTTATTAATATACTTGCGTATTTCAGTCACTGTGTAATACAATAGGAATAATTCCAATGTTGAATAATTATAAAAAAATTAACAGGTTTTTACAAATACAAGAGATTTATGATTAAACACTAAAAAAACTGTGCGTTTTCAGTATATTTGTTAAGTAAAAAAATTCTACAATGTATTTTCCATATTGTATCACAGTCATAGAACATAATTAAATAAGTGGACAGGGCCAGCTATTTTAAAAAAACATACATTAGTGACAGCAGTTCACTAAATCCAACGGACACTTCACGTATGCATGAAAAGTTTTATAGATTGTCTAATTATTTATCGTAAATCTTGATTTGCTTGTTCATCCGAATAACCATATTTAAAAGTTCGTGTGAAACTTATTGTGATACAATTATATTTCACAAAGAAGTATTGTTTTCTTTCCTTGACATGAAATTAATAGTAATACAATTTTTAAATTATTATTTTGATCATATTTGGCAGAAAAAAATATGATTGTGTAGACAATTTATTTCTATGCCATTTAACAATTTTTAAGTGAAATAATCATAGTGGCTCTGTGTCAGCTTCAAAAACAAATTTATAAAGAATCAATTGTATTATATCTCAATAGAGACGAAAATGTAAATATTATTTGGAAACAGAATATGGTGGTCGAGGCGTTTATAGGACTTATGGCCTGTCATCGGTTGGGTTAAACGATCGTTTTATGTAATAACACATTCCACATTCCGCCCTTCTACGAACACCACGTCTGACAATTATTTGAAAATTGTATAATATATGCTACCATGTTGAGAAACATTTCACATATTTTAGTTCAATCTACACTAGCGCCATCTATTGAGAGTAGAGGTAAGCATTAAGTAGAAAATCTTTATTAATGTAACGTGAACAAATTTATAGTTGATTCATTTGTAAAAAATCAATATTACGAAAGCAGGGGGTCTACACAAAACAGAAAAAAATACGAACCTTCTACGAACACCATGTCGACAATTATTTGAATGTTGTATATATGCTACCATGTTGAGAAACATTTCACATATTTTAGTTCAATCTACACTAGCGCCATCTATTGAGACTAGAGTATTAAGTAGAAAATCTTTATTAATGTAACGTGAACAAAATTATAGTTGATTCATTTGTAAAAAAAAATCAATATTACGAAAGCAGGGGGTCTACACAAAACAGAAAAAAATTGCACGTGATCTACGGGACAAAGAAGGGACCTCTGGTATAAACTTATGAGAATGCAATAATTTAATTTGTATGTTTTATTTAAAAAAAAAACACTCTTATTGTAGCACAATAGAATCCCTAATAGTTTTTCCAAAATAATGATTTTCATTTTCATAGAATTAACTTCTGTCACCTTTCATAACACTGTGCATTGCAACAAGTCAGATTGTTTTGTTCTTATATAGTTTTCTCACTTGCACACGGCTACCCACTCTTCCTTTTCGCACGTATCACACTCCACCTTGCAGCACCAGTGGAAGCGACAGCGGCAGCGCTGAGTGCGTCGCGCCCTCACCAGGTCGTGCCCGCGGCCGCAGCAGAGCGCCGCGCAGGCCCCAGGGGCGGAGCGGGAGCGCGCGCAGCGCCGCCCTGCGGTGCCCGCCAGCTCCAGTTGCGGGTCTCGCTCGCAGTAGCTGGGGCTGCGCTCGTAGTACAGCAGCGCCTCCGCGGGCGGGTCAACCCCGCGGTCCTGCCACTTCTTTCTCGGGCGGTTCCACTGTAACAAGAAACAAAGTTATAATTGCAGTTATACAATATTGTAACAAACTTCATTTTTATCTCCTTTTACGTGGATTTTTTAATGTCAAAACAATATGACGACCTTCGTCGCCGAGTGGTAAGTGCATTGACTGCCACCCCGAAGGTTCCGGGTTCGATTCCCGGCGAGGGCAGTGCGATTGTCACACTGTCTTTGGTCTGGTGTAGAATTCACGTGACAATAAAATGGCAATAGATTAGCTACCTATCACATGTCACGAGAATCACTATGATAGCTATAATACCCTTTACATCGATTTGGCTCATGCTGTCATGGTGTAAAGAGCGATTCAACAAAATAATAATAATAATAAAAAAATAATTTGGCACTATTTTAAAGAACTTCGTTTTACAAATGTATTTTTTTCCACCTTTTTTTTCTTCTCTGTTATAAAAATATATTTTAAGATTGTACTGATGACAAGTGGGGTTGCCACATAATTAAACCCCTCCATACAAGAACCTATGATTACTTGCGTAGATTTTCACGGTTGGCAACAATGTGTTTTGTGTGATTCTGGGTAACACCGTGTGATTTCTCCTTCTCGACCGACGTTTCGGAGATCGTTGCAGTCTCCATCTTCAGGGTAATGTGGTGGTGGTAACAAACATTATTACGACGCGTCAGTCGAGAAGGAGAAATCACATGGTGTTTCCCAAAATCACACAAAACGTACCTATAATTACATCCTTGATACTCATTAGTATCAATTAAAACACACTTTCCTAAAGAAAAACACCGTGGGCCACACCTCACATTCACTTATTTTGGGAAGATAGGAAGGGGTGATTGCGGAAAGTCCCATTTTCGGTTAAAGTGTGACAGCCCATTCTTTCTGCCTACCCTTTCGGAGAGAAGGCGTGGTGGTTAGTTAGTTAGTTAGTGTATTCGGTCCATTCTTTCTGCCAACCTCTTCGGGGAGACGGTTCGTTAGTTAGTTTAATTTTAGTGTATTCGTGTCGGCTCTGTATTTTATTGCGTATCATATATGCATATGAAAAATGTAAAATCGAAAATATGTGAATCTATGGTATACTCGTAAGTGTTTTGTGTTTGTGATATAATATTAATGACGTTTGTCTTACCCTTTCGCTCCAAGAGAGCTCCCTTCGTCTGGGGCGGGAGCGGTGTCGTGCCTGACGGCCGCTGTTACTGCGCCCCACAAGCAGCGCGTCTCGATAGCGGCGGCGCAACGCGCGGCCAACGTCGCGCAGGGCGGGCGCCGCACGCCAGCAAGTGCGCACCTGGCACGACCCTGACATGCCATGGCACTTGCAGCGCACCTCCATGTTGTTGGCTACGGCCTGAAATGATTATAAATAAATTAATAAATAATTATTATAAAATAAATAATTAAGAAGAGACATTTCATATGTATATTTTTAGACGATTTAAAAAATTCGAACAGATTTCAAGCGCGATCATATTTCATTTTAATTTTTTTTCTTTTCTTATTCATATTAATGACTTTGTGAAAATTCTAACATTAATAATTGAAATCAATTATGTTAGTTTTTTTATAATATATTGTTTAACGGATCACGTTTATTTAAATTATGATTAAAAAAAAGAAAAAGTTAATTTTAAAATAGCATGATACTTCGAAATTTGCAAAAAAAAACTTGAAAAAGTCAATGGATTTCTTCGGTTTTCCGCGATTTTTATCTCCAATCATATTCAATATTATTTGTAATAAAGATAGAGGGTAAAAATCTAAATTGTTTTTCTTTGTATTTTCCACCGTTCTTGCTTGTCCTACTTTAATTCTTTCCATGTGTCATTAGTGAATCTTATCATTTTTTCAGTATTCCTTTTTTTTATATTGAAGTTAAAAAAAAGAAAATCTCCCTTTCTTCCTCCGCAAACGGCTTTTGCAACTATGTACAGTGTACATCAGTCATTTGTTTTGTAATAACTATTTATGTTTGAAATAATACGTAGCTGTGCATTTAATTATGATGCAATCTTTTAATAGGAAACGTTATGTTTTTCGGGTAGTAAGAAGCCATTTTTTCTCCCGAAACTTTTCGTAGGTAACATAAAAAAATATCGTAAAATGTTCAACAGTGTGTTTATAAAATTATGTTGGCAAATTTTAAAGAATTTTACCTCTGGCTTCACAATCGAATCTTCTCGAATATTTACAATTGAAATATACCCGTAAGAACTATCAATCAAAAGGATTGAAAACAAATTTATAATTTGTTTACATGAACTTGTTACTCGTGAATCACTCACTTTTATGCTTTTTTAATGGTGACGTCAATCACTAACGAACGCCATTCACCGACAGCGGATCTCCACATTCAATAATGCGGTTTGATTATTCCACTTTGGGCAGACAACACTCTCCAACTCCCCGAAAGCCCGCCCATTAAAATATCATTAACTCCTCGGGTGGCGAGGATGATAAATATTCCAACGCTCACAAATAAGACGGTTCCGAAACTCTTAAGATGAAGCACCTTCTACACGGTATGCTTTTTTTAAAGCGGACCGAGATGTAAAATAGTAAAAATATCTGTATTATCTTTAAGAAAACTTTATAGTGCCACTATGAAAAGTTTTAAAAAATACGTTATAATATTCTAGTCTTATAAACCTATACGACATATTGGCGCAAGAAAAATTGATGAAAAATAATGACAAACAATTAAAAAACAACATATACTTCAATATCTTCGTTATATATTTCATTTACTTTTTTTATTACATTATCATTAAAGTGTTCGTAAAATCAACATAGCTATATTTTTCTTCCTTTTAGCCTTGTCCTATCTACTTAGGGTCGGCTCGTTTTGTATGGCGTTATAGGATTCGATCTCTTTTAAGACTCCTTTAAATGAGTCCCATCAATGTCATTTTGGGCCTACCACGTCCTCTCGGTCGCTGGTCTGTTATAGTGTTAACATAGCTATAACAATACATTAAAAATATCCACTTCGGGTACCAATTTCCTATGATACAGGAGAGTTTTGAAATGCTTTTGTTGCATGATTTGGCGCATAACAATGGTCATGTCATTTTACTCTATGCTAGTTGTAAGGAACGGTTAGATTGATTTATTTCAGTATTCTTGAGTCATGTAAGTAAAACATACGACGTAAATCAAGAGTGCTCAGGGTAAATATTCCTATATAAAACAAACTACAGTAGAACGTCGTTTATCCTGACTAATTGAAACTGGAGGATAAACAAATTCTTTTACCAAAATAAGGTATGAATAGATTTTTTTTGCTCGGCTCATTTATTGATTATGAAATTAAAAATATTACTGCAAAAACAAGCGTATATGTAGTACATATACTTAAAAAGGCTTACATTACTCTACAGTGCTGGAAAAATAATCAGAGATATTTTTTGAACAAGATTTCCTCGGCTTGTCCGGATAATTGACGTTCCGGTTAACTGACGTCCGGATAAACGACGTTCTTCTGTAGTAATAACATAATGTTGGTTGCCTCGTCATTGTATAGTATCGTGGTTTAGTTATTCTTCTTCTTCTTCTTCCTTATTGTAGACCTATGTGGTCTGTTCTCCAGAGTCCTCCTGTGAGGTAGATTCCCAGCTGTCCTTTAGGAGAAGAAGGTATAATTACGATTTTAGCAAGTTCTCGATAACATATTTATTCTTCTTCTTTTTATTTTTTGCCCAATTCTAAGTAAGTCCCGCCGCCTTAACTTCGTCCTGCAGGGTTCTTCTCTAGGTGGCTCTAGGTCGGTCTGTCTCGCTTCCTCTTTCCATCCACAGGGGACCAATCTAGTGCCCCCTGAGCAATGCAGGCTGGGTAATAACATAATCAAATAATATACTCTCGATAGTATAATGAAGAAAAATAATACATATTTGTTAAATTCTATTACTGCAACAAGTTATTATTATTTGAATTGTAAAACAAGAATAATATTATATTTTAAGACTTTTTCCATAGTTACTAATTATTTGCTATGAAAGTTGACGATGTATAACGGACCTTAATTGTAAAACGTTTCAGACTATTATACTGGACAGTCATTTGTTTGTAGTACGTGTAAATATTAGGATGGTTCAAGAGAAGTCCAAACGTGATTTATCCAGGCAGAACGTGCGCGAAGATTTGCTCTGGTCCATTTATCATCATTACGGGCCACACCGAAGGAGGCAATAATCTATTTCGACTTATTGGTACTTCATAGAACAATTATGTTATATTAATACTGTCTAATTAACTTTTCTTGAATTTGTTTGGGTTCTCATGTTGTAAACATATTTCTTTAAGAAATATATTGATTTTAATGTGAAAAGATTATAATTTCATTTATTGTTTCTTGAACAATGATGTAAAACTCCATATTAAATAATTAATACAAATAAAAACGTCTGTTTTATGATACATAATGACATGTCTTAGACACATACATTTGATAATGCCTTAGACATCCGAAACATGCCATTCACATAAATTATAATAAAACTTCTAGAAAACAGATGTTTTCATTTGGCGACCTTCGTGGCCGAGTAGTAAGTGCTTTGATTGACAACCCCAAGATCCCGGGTTCGATTTTCGGCGATGGCAGTGTGATTGTCACACTGTCTTTGGTCTGGTGCAGAATTCACGTGACAATAAAATGGCGATAGGTTAGCTACCTATCACATATCACGAGAATCAATATTATAGCTATACCTTTTACATCGACTTGTTTCGCGCTAGCGATTCAACAAAAGAATAATAATAATAATAATAATAATAATAATAATAATAACTTGAAAGGAAATATATTATCATTACCATCATCGAAAAAAACGTGTTGCTCGATGATTAAAAACATCTAAATATGCAATTACAAAAAATAATAAAATATTTTAAAATTCTTTAATAAAGTCACTTTAAAATGTATTTTTCACAAAAAAACGGCGATACCGATGACGTCAGCATCTACGAGTATATGTTGATTATTATTGACAGAATTTTGTTTATAGCTTTTCTGTGATATGTCATACACAATAGATCGATGATTTTTAAAGATTAGGTACACGTAAATATAGTTATGACGTCACCCGTTATATTAGATAAAAATAATGGGATATAAACTCATCAATCTACATGTAAATATGAATATTTTAAATTATATTGTACTACAATCAGACACAATTTTTTTATGAGTTTGGAAATTTAAGATGTTCCTAATTTTTGATAATAAAATTATTTTGTTCTGCCTGAACAACAATGATATGGTATTTGCCTACACATAGGGGCTAACTTCATAATTACGATAAAATATATTCTCGAGTATTTTTCACGCACCAGAAAAAAAAACGGAAATGATAACTTAAAAAATATCTTTTACAGAGTTTGTAAACAAGGTTATTTCAAATAGCCAATATATTGTGTTATACCTATATATTTCTGTGACATAAATTTAGGATATAACGTTTATATTAAAATCCAATAACAATATATTAATATCTGAATAGATTCAATACAAAATTGCAGACTACATTTCGAATGTTTGTACCTAATTGTGTTAGAATTTTGTTAACGGTAGATATTATAACTTTTTTTTTAACGAGTACGTAACTATTATAATAAAAACATTATAAGTGTTCGGTGTTCTTCTACCGACCATTACGTATGGAAACGAAGCATGGAACTGGCAAAAGAAGGATGAAAGTAGAATAAATGCAGTAGAAATGAGATCTCTTAGACGAATGTGTAGATACTCTGTGTATGATAGAGTGTCGAATGAAAATATAAGAAGTGAATGCGGTGCGAATGATGGTGTTATGAACAAAATAATGAAAGTATCATTAAGATGGTTTGGACATATGGAAAGAATGAATGAAGAAAGAATTGCGAAAAAATTATATGTTAACGATGTAAATGGAACCAGAAATAGAGGAAGACCGAGGAAAAGGTGGCACGATCAAATAAATCAAATATTGAATGTCGGCCATGTGAGGAGTCAGAGAAATCGACGCGCGTGCATGACACGATGTATGAATGTTGAGGAAACGAGAGAAATATGTGAGGAAAGAAAAGTGTGGCATTCCATTATTTCTGCCTACCCCTTCGGGGAGACGGCGTGATGGTTAGTTAGTTAAATAGTTTAATTAACAAAATTCGGAAAAAAAAATCCACTACGGTTTGATTAAAATAACAAAATAGTAATGAAATATTATTTTAAAATACTAAATAAAATTTTATAAATTTTATAAAAATATGTATTATATAAGGAAACAAAAGTAAACGTGCTAGCATTTTTGGAGAAACAACGGGAGTGTTATATTGTCAGTAATTATTTCTCAAATTTTAAAACAACTTTGGTCATTATTAAAATTAATTGAATATAAAATTGCTGTTAAACTGCATTTCATTATTATAATATTACGAAACGCTATAAAATAAAGTTGACATTTATGTGTTTTTTTATCATATCAACTTCCTGCAATAATCGTCCGTATACAATTTTAAAATATGTATATTAACTTGATAGTTATATGTTATGGGATAGCTTTATTTTTATCATATTCACATAATAACTTATGTGCATTCCTGTCTAGTCGGTTCCTACTTTATCTGACGCGAGGGTGTAAAAATGAAAGAGGTCGAAATTAATTAAAAATTCTCTCCCGGACCACAAAGTGTTAAAGGCTATCTGGGTGGTCGGGTAGCCCGAAAAGTGTTAAGCATAAATAGTACAGGGGTGAATTGAAACATGTTAACATTAGATATTAGAATGTAAATTGAATTATTGTGTTAATTAGAACGAAATTATTAATATACAATAACTTATACTCGTATATAGAGTTGTAAGAGATTCTTTAAAGGTCATACATAAGATTTTTTTATTACATCTTCCTCTTCTTCTTCTTTTTCGGCGTTACAACCCTTGGTGGGTCTTAGCCTCCTCGAAAAAACATCTCCATCCCGTCCTTTCTCTAGCCGCCACCTCCCAGTCTTGCTGCTCCAGGACCCGACAGTCTGCCACGACACCATCCAACCATCGCAGTTTCGGCCTGCCAATGCTTCTTAGTCCTACTAGATTGTCATACAACACTCTTTTGGGGAGATCCAGATCCACCATGCGGTACAAGTGCCCTAGCCAGTGCAGTGTGTTAATCTTTTTAAACTTGACCACGCTGACGTCCTGGTATAGATTGTAGAGCTCTGTGTTGTATCTCCTTCTTCACATCTGACTGTCCGAAGATTCTGCGGAGGATCTTCCTTTCGAAGCAGTTCAACTTTATTTCATCACGTTTAGTGAGTGTCCAAGTCTCCGAAGCATATGTTAGAACTGGTCTAATCAGCGTTTTATACAATGTGGTCTTTGTCTTTCTGGACAGTAAACGTGTCTTTAAGTTTTGTTTTATTTAAATGTCAATTCACGACATTTGTTGAAGGCGAATTTATTATTATTATTATTATTATTATTATTATTATTTTTTTTTTTTGTATACAACAGGTCGCTTAAACCCAATTACTGTATACACATTATTTTTAGCTATTATATTGATGATCCACATGATATGTGATAGGTAGCCAATCTATCGCCATTTATTGTCACGTGAATTCTACACCAGACCAAAAACAATGTGACAATCACACTGCCATCGCCGGGAATCGAACCCGGGACCTTCGGTATGGAAGTCAGAGCTTCTAACCACTCTGCCACGAAGGTCGACCTGTCGTGACCGTGGTCGAAGGACCACGAAGGTTTTGTTGAATCGCTCTTCACATCACGGCAGCATGAGCCAAATCGATGTAAAGGATATTATAGCTATCATAGTGATTCTCGTGACAGTAGCTTATCTATCGCCATTTTGTTGTCACGTGAATCCTACCTAATAGCAGTAATACCTAAGTGTCAACTTTAATTTTTTTTAACACACTAAAAAAAAATCAATTAACCAAAATTTTCTCCTTTTGTTTTCTACACAACTGTCAAAAAAAAAATCAAAAAATCCAGAAAACTATTCGGGCATGCGCATCGTGTGCATCTCGATTTACTTTTGCAGGGAATCGAAGTATTCCTCTCGCTATCTTGTATTCAAAATATTCTTGTACAATTCATGACGACATTCGGGTTTTGGACTATTTATATTATAATATTTATCGAGCTTAACCTGATATGCAGCAAAAAATATATATTGGCATTGAACAATACATCTTTTTTTAAGATAGATATATTACATGTAATTATGTTTTTTATCCAATAGAACATAAGCAATAAATACAATAATCTGAACAATAATTTGTATGAACATTTTAATGTATTTGCTGAATTTTTATGAGCTCATTACACCAACGCTACACCTCTCATGGGGCGACTGACGTAACGATTTCTAAATTATTTTAAAGGCTAAATTGCATATTGGAATTATGGCTCAGACATGAACGGACAAATGGGAAATACCCCGGGACTTTGTGCGCAATTTGTGTGCTTAAATATCACTTAATCCGTGTCCATAACGTGTCATTATCCGGCCTGTTTCCGAGATGCGAGACCCCTGCGTTGACCTTTGGTAATAGCCAGTTAGGCGTTTAATGTCTAAAACTAGCGAACAGGCAATGGAAAATATAGGATTTGGACTTAAATGGGGCTCTGATATCCTTGCTTTATCCACCTACATTTGATTCTAATATCTAACTTGTAACCGATAATTATTTTAGCACATTTCGCAGAATTCAGTGAGTAAGATTAAACCCATATAACATCATCATCATCAGCCGTCTGTCATCCACTGCTGAATGTAGGCCTGTCCCAAAGCACGCCACCGCCCCCTATCCATTGCCGCTCCCATCCATCCATGTCCAGCAATCCTCTTCAGATCGTCGGTCCAGCGGGCAGGGGGACGTCCAACTCTACGGAATCATGCGGTCTCCACTCCAGAACCCGTCTCCCCCATTAGCCGTCGGTTCTCCGGCAGACATGGCCAGCCCATCCATACTTCAGCCTGCCCATCCTCAGAGCCACCTCAGTCATCTCGGTTTGTTGTCGAATAAATTCGCTTCTAAATCTGTCCCTCAAGGTTATTCCAATCATGGCTCTTTCCATGACGCGTTGGGCGACCTTGAATCTGTAGACAAGACCTTTATTTTGTCAGTGTTCACGTCTCGGTTCCGTACGTCATGACTGGCAGGACGCAGTGGCTGAAGACTTTAGTCTTGAGGCATTGTGGTATTTTAGAGGTGAGAACATGGCGCAATTTTTCAAAGGCCGCCCAACCCAACTGAATTCTTCGGTTGGCTTCTTTCACGAAATTATTTCTACCCAATTGTATGATTTGGGCAAGATATTTATATTCTTGTACCACTTCGATATTGCATACTTAATAAAAAAAACTTTAAATTATGAACTTTTTTACACAATTTTCTTTATTAATTTTTTAATGTGTCCAAACCATCTTAATGATCCTTTCATTATTTTGTTCATAGCACTTTCATTCGCACTGCATTCACTTCTTATACGAGTATTATCATTCTAGATTTTTTACACACACACATTCGTCTAAGAGATCTCGTTTCTACTGCATTTATTCTACTTTCATCCTTCTTTTGCCAGTTCCATGCTTCACTTCCATACATAAGGGTCGGCTAAATATTTTATATTATTTAAATCCCTACAAGGTCCCTACACGTGTGCTATTACGATAACTATGGCACCCGGCGTCCCTGGAAACGTTACAAAGTCAGCCAAACCTTTCACCACAATGACAAAATAAAAGGATAATATTAGCTTACAATTGACACGAAAAAGAAGAAGATTTAAATATGATTACTGATGTTGAATTAGTCGAATTTTTGAATTTTCGAATTTCTTCCATAGATGGCATTAATGGTATTAAAATATTTTGATTCCATTGTCGATTGAAACAAATATTATGAGATTGGTCATACTTATCCCGTATCAATTATCTCGCTTTTTACACTCATACATTCGAGGGACAGGAGTGAAATGGTACAAAACTCCCAGTCTCTCCACACAGGTCAGACTGAATAGACTGAGATGGGCCGGTCACGTGCAGAGGATGCCGTCATCGTGAACCCCAAAAATTTGCAGGAGTGGCACTCAGGTGGTAGAAGACCAATTGGACGACCAAGGCTGCGATGGGAGGATGAAGTTGGGAGAGATGGGGCAAAATTGTTACGAATATCGGATTGGAGGGCCGAAGAATACTGGAGGCTAAGGCTCGATATGGGCTGTAGGGCCATTGAAGAAAGAAGGTGGCAAACATCCAGTATTGAATATGCAGGGAGAAAAAAATAGAATAACATTAAATAGTCCATTGTTTTGGCCGGAACATTATGATACTTCAACATTATTGATTGTTAAATTATAAAACTCTGTTTTTATGTATTACATTTTTTTATCGCGACAGCTTCATCGTCAACCTATGTTGACATCATCAGCTGTCGCGAAAAATAAAAAATAAATTGTAATACATAAAAACTGTGTTTTATAATTTAACATCTAATAATAGAAGAATGTTAGATTTGATATGCCTATTATTCACATACAATATAAAGAATATATGCAATTTGTCGATTTTTTGTGGCAGCGGAACAACAATTTTAATTTATATTTAAACGGTTTTATTTAATAAAAAAAACTTTATAAGCAGTGAGCTCCAGCGCCTTTATTTTTTGAAGCCATGCTTAATGATATATTTTATTTATTGAATATTAATAAAATATATTTGATTTTACTGAAATCTCTTGGTGGAATAAATAAAAATTAAATAAAAGCCTGCCGATGCCAGCGAGTCTGGCGTAATCGGTCACTGTCGAAATTAAGACCAAAGTGGAAGTAATTCAAAAACATCGTTTTATTTAATTATTATTTTATTTATTAAAAGAATTATTTTTATAAACAATTTTTCTTCTTTTAACTTTGTACACAACACACTTTATTACAAAAATAAAAATTAAAAAAACAAACATGTTTTGGACACAGAAGCCCTTCATAAGTTTAATGAATACGCAACACAAAGTTATTGCGAATATAGAAAGAATTATTTTTATTTTATTACGTAGTACATTCTTATAAATCACGTTCCATTAGACAGTCATTTATATATTATATAATAAAATTATATAATTGGCTATGCTTTTTGTATAGTTCTGTTACCCACGAGTATAAATAAAATAAATAATAAAACACGTTAATACGTTTTTTTTTTAATTTATCTGCTAAGCATTTTCAGTCTTTCAATTAATTTTAATTTGCAGTAAATAGCATTCTACGGTACTCCGAGGTGTAGCAGTTTCTCCTCAGATCCCCGCCTCTAGAAATCCTTTATTCACTCAAGTAACAGCCAATTAGTAGTCCGCTACGGTAATTTCATCGAACAGGTTCACTCGTCAATGTCTTTTACCATTCACCGGTTTATTAACATCCTCCTGACTGCAGCTTTTATAGAGGATTGAATGGAGAAGTGCATTAATGAACGAGGTGGCACCTCGGATAAGCTAATTATCAGGAGTCAAAGCATAGACGCCAGTGTTTTTTTTTAATAACTGCCCTTCAGTGAAAACTTGAAAAGATTCATATTTTTATCTCTAGACTACGATCATTTTAAACTCAAACGATCGAATAAAAGCAAAGCTAATGTATTTAGTTTAGTATATTTTTAAACCAATACAGAATAAATGCGGTAGAGATGAGGTCTCTAAGATGTATGTGTGGTAGAACGATATACGACAGAATCTCAAATGCTGATATAAGAAGATAAAACAAAATTATGATAGGATCGCTGCGTTGGTTCGGACATATGGAACGCATGGATGGAGAAGAATGGTTAAGAAAGTATACGTTAATGATGTAAATAAGGTACAAAGTCGAGGCAGACCGAGGAAAACATGGCATGACCAAATTAATCAAATTTTAAAGGTTGGTCATGTTAGAAGTCGGAGGAATCGACGTGCGTGTATGATTCGTTGTATGAATGTGGAGGAAACTAGAGAAGTTTGCCAGGATAGAGTAGTGTGGCGGTCTGCCTACCCCTGCGGAGAAACCGCGTGATGGTTTGTTGTTGTTGTACGTATAAAATAATAAAACACTATATTTAACCACGGTGTGGTTATTATAATTGGTCCCAACTAGTTTCGTATGGAACCAAGCTTCATCAGGGCAATATAATAACAGTTATTATACTGCCCTGATGAAGCTTGGGTCCAAGCAAAACTAGTTGTCAACAATTATAATAACCATATCGTGTTTTATTATTTTATATCTGAGACGTATAGAAACAAAAACGGCAATGTCAGAATCATGAAATTATTGGTGAACAATGAAAAATGCTTGTAGCGTGCAGCTATAATTTGAGTAAATTTTATTTATACCCTTGGTTTCTTTTCAAGATATCTGCTATTTTATAATTGACATTGCCGTTTTTGTTACAAATTTTCCGACACTGCCGGTTTTGTTTTGAATGCAGCATGACATTGCCATGTTTGTTATCAACACCTTTTCATACGAACGATATTTGTAGGGGACGCCATCTTGAAAAATGCCCGCATTTTGATTTTTTCATTTTGTAACTGCCGCTTTTGTACTGAAATTTGGTTGGCACTACCGGGTTTGTTTCAAATCTGATTTTAAAAAGTCTAAAATGTATGTTTTACACTCAGATTGTAATAAATTTTCTCTATCAAACTGAAAATTTAACTCATTTTCATATTTTTCTTGACATTGCCGTCATTGTTTCTTATCGCCTCATCTGTAAGTTAAAAATGTCTAACCACAAAACGAGTACTTCATATGAAAATTTAGTATATTTTTAATTAATCAAACACAGTCGAACTTGGTTATTACGAGGAAGGTGGGACCGACTGAATTTTATCGTTAAAAGCATTTCTCGATATATCAGAGAATAGCTATTTTTCAATGCTCCATTACACGAAGACATGAAGTACTTATTTGGAGCGGTCACATAACATGAGCTCTGGAGATCGTCGTTACTGGTTTAGATTTCTCAATTTAAAATTCACTGACCAAATCATCTTCACTGTCGTCATCTTTGTTGAGCACAGCTTCCACAATAACACTTTCAGTATTAAGCCCAGAAGTAAACAAGTCCTCGTCAACACGCACAAAATCATTAATTTTATCACTGAACATATCAATTTCGTTGCACTTTAACCACTCAGAATATGATAATTTGTCTTCTTCGTTTTCATTCCATTTTCCACAAAATTCAAATTCGATTTTATGAAACATTATTCCATCCATCCAGAGTAAAATCATTCCATCCATCATTAAGAAAAAATAATACGAGTAAATTAATTAAACTGGTCGGTAGTGATTCGTTTGATCGATACGTTTTCAGTTTTATAAATGTTAATGATATTTTTGCTCGGTATGCCCGAGAAGTTATAAAAAGGAACTAGAATGTCGACGAATGTTTCCTCGTTACATCTGAGATCTCGCTATTTCTGTGACCGTAATAACCGAGTTCGAATGTATTTCAATTAATCAATTACTGAAATGCGGTCATGTTCAAAGAAGGAATAATCGACGAGTGTGCGTGTTTCGATGTGTGAATGCAGAAAAGGCGCGAGAGTTGTGTCAGGATAGGACAGTGTGGTGATAAATCGTGTCTGCCTCCTCCTCTGGAGCTACGGTGTGATGGTTAGTTAGTATGTATATCTTAACGATATTCATAAATACAGCATGGTTTAAAACATGGGTGGCCAACCTTTTCAGCAGCCGGGCCAGATTTTAGAAATGAGATTTCTTGCCGGGCCGTACAACAAAATTTATTTTATTATTCAAAGCAATCAAGAAATATATTTTTTTAAGAAGATATGACAAAAATGAGAATCAAACATATTTATTAGATTAGATTACGGGTGGTGGTCTAGGGCAGAGGTTCCCAAACTTTTTTGTGCCGTAGACCCTTTGCCGATTTTTTCTATTTTGGGTAGACCCCCTGCTTTCCTAATTGATTTGTCGAATGGATTGCTAAAAATAATTGGTCGCTGCCGAATTCTCTACCTACTAACCGGAAGTCGCTGTCGAGGTAAAAAATCCGATTTTCCCCAAATGTTTCAATATTCGGCTTCAATTTAGTTGAACCATCTCGTGGACCTCCATTTACATCTCATAGACCCTAAATTTTTTTGCAACTGTCGTAGACCCCTTGCAAGTCGTCGTGGACCCCTAGGGGTCTATATAGACCACTTTGGGAATCACTGGTCTAGGGGATAGAACGCTTGGCTCCTGATCCAGGGGGCATAGGTTCAAGCCTGGACACGACCAGATTCCTGCTTCATAATAATGAGCTATTTTCTGCTCACATTGAAGATTGTAAAATAAATTCTAATATCATTGATATAATAAATCCTTGATGTTAGTCTTTTAAAATTTTTTTTTTAGTGAAACGTCTGATTTTGTGCTAAGAACTAAGTGCATCAATGTTGATAACGATTGATGTTGTTGCTACACAGTTTTACAAATGCACCGACCCGCATTCACGCTCACGGCTATCCAAGAAAGATTGGCGTGCGCGCTTTTTACAATCAGCTAAACGTTGTGATTGTTTGAATACGAATATACCATAGAAGAAATTATCATGATAGTTAATTCAAAGTACTGAGATACTTCTATACATATATGGGATATGGTACGAACTACGTACGATAGAATGTTCTTTTGGTGTTTTTTAAAATTTTATTATTTTATTTTTATTTATTTACGTATACAACAGGTCGCTTGAACCCAATTACAGTATACAATTTGTTTAAGCTGATATATTGATTCTCGTGACATGTGACAGGTAGCCAATCTATCGCCAGTTTATTGTCACGAGAATACTACGCCAGACCAAAGACAGTGTGACAATCACACTGCCATCGCCGGGATTCGAACCCAGAACCTTCGGAATGGGAATCAGAGCTCTTACCACTCTGCAACGAAGGTCATCATGTACACTATGTACACTAAAAGAAAAAAATATGTGCATATGCTCCGCGGGCCACAAGTAGACACCCAGCGGGCCGCAAGTTCGCCTCCCTTGGTAAAATAACATTTTAACTCTTAGACCGCTAGAAAAATCTTACTGTATGTGTTATCACAACGTGGCACGTTTTTCGTCGACGCATTTATCGAGGTGCAATACTTTGGTGCAGACCATTTACTGGGATTGAAGCTGCGAAGAAAATAAAGCGAAGTCTTGCTCAAAACTCGTCCTAACTTTTACCATAGTTACAATTAAAAAAATTATTTTTCATACCCAATTTAAAACATGTATATTTTGTTTTATAATATAGGTGTTTTTTTAGAGGTATACACTACATATTCAGAATAAAATAAAAAAACACATTAAAATAATGTTAATGTCTATGATATTGGCTTTATTCAATAGATAATTTTATAATAATAATAATAATTATGCCAATATTGTTTAAATATGATTTCGGGCATATGAGCGCCACGGCTAGCTCGAATGAAGCGCAATCGTGAAATTAAATTTTTGACAATTGTCGTCTTTGTGGACGCGTATTATCCACTAGAGTGTACGTGGTGCGAAAACGATGCATGGTCTTCCGAATAACTTGCTCGGATGGACGATTATGTCGAACGTAAAATGGACGTAGTGCACGATAAGTTGGGCGAACCGAACCATGATTTTCAAAATAAATTTGCACAATTTTTAAGCGCTGTTCTGACGTCAGTCTATTCATGGTAAAATGGCAAAATGTATTGAATACAAATCAACTATTAATTGTTAAATTTACAGTCTGTAGAAACAATGTTGCCAGTTTAAAAACCAAACCTCTAAAAAAAAACACTCTATACTTTCTAACCAATCGCAAATATCAGATGCAGCGTTCATATTTAGGTTTTTAGATTTAAAACACGCCTTAATGCGCCCTTGAGGTGATTACATCACAAAAAACGGCGCTTTAAGAGTTAGCATATTATTATTATTATTGTTAACAAATAAACTTACCAGTCTTCCAGCCTCATTATTGTGGAGGTTAACTTTGGAGTGCAGGTCGCCGGCTGTTTCCCTGGAATCCAGGAATATTCTGGAGAAGCTCATCCCGTACTGCATGTTGTGCGAGCAGCCGCCCCACTTCCAGCGGCTGGAGGGGGGGCGTGCGGCCGGCTCGGCCTGGCTCTGCCCCCCAGGGTCCAGCGCGTTCTCCGGCAGCTCGGCAGGGCCCCGGTAGCTGGAAGGGTCGCACCCGCAGGCCAGCAGCTGGCCCTGGGCGCAGGCGCGGGAAACAGCGTGCGCCACCCCAGCGGAGGCCATCGCGTACACGAAGGCGGACTCTCGGTAGCCTGGACAGAAAAAAACAATTTTCCTATCTTTATTTTAATGGCTTACAATATTGTGTGTAGTTTCTTCCTCCCCTAATGATTTTTGTGTCCTATATAAACTAAGTCTTTCTGTTTGTATTTTTAATTGATTGTAATATAATAATAATAAATTGGATAATTTATAGAGCGCCATTTTTATGAATTACTCATCTCAAGGGCGCTGTAGAAGATGCTCCGTTTTATCAACGAGATAATAATAATATTAGTAATGATAACAAAAATAATAAACATATTTAGTATGAGGGCTGCACCTGACGAAGTCGATCAGCCCTTCCTGTCAGGAAATGATAATTTGAAAAGGTGCGTTTTGAGTCTCGATCTAAACTCTGATTGATTCTCAATGCACTTAAGGTCTGCTGGAAGACTGTTCCAGGCTGAAGGGCCGGCTACCGCGAAGGCTCGCTCGCCAAAGTTTGTGCTTGGACAGCGTTTTGGCACAGTCAATCTACCGATCGCAGAAGATTTAGCTGATCGCAGTGTAGACTGTCTAGCATTCAGGTTTTCGTTGATGCAGAGTTCAACGCCTTATAGACCGTCCAGCAGAGCTTGTATTGTATCCTTTCTGGACATTTCAGCCAGTGGGCCTTAAGATGCTGTGTTATGTGACAACTCTTTGGCACACCCGTTATCAGTCTTGCTGCTGCGTTGAATGCAGATTGGAGTTTATTTGTTGGCTGTTTGAGGATGTTAGCGTAGACACCATTGCAGTAATCTAGTCGGGACACGACGAAGGAATTGATTAATGTTTTTAAACTGTTAATGGGAATATTTCTTTTTATGGATCTTTGCTGACTTTTATTGATTTGAGTTTTCAATGAAAGATCAGTCTCTAGATAGACGCCAAGAAGCTTTATTGCTTTTTTAGGAGAGATATCTGTGTCGGATGTAGATACTGGGGAGCGATCAATTAAGTTTTGGCGCTTCGTAGAAGCAGTCCAAAGAAATTCTGATGGGTTTAGTTTGAGTGTTTTTGATGGGTTTAGTTTAAGTTTATTCGAAGCCATCCAATTTGATACAGCGTCAATGCAGTTGACTGTCGAAGATTTGAGATGACTTGTATCAGTGGGGTCACAGAAAGAGTATATTTGCTGGTCGTCAGCATAGCAATGCGACAACAAGCCGAAGGATTTTATAATTTTGGCCACATCGTTCGTGAACATTACGAATAGAAGAGGACCCAGCACAGATCCCTGGGGAACTCCAGTTTCGACTATGAGAAAAGGGGACACTTCACCTGCGACCTGAACCGCCTGTGAGCGATTCGACATATACGAGGTCAGCCAGTCAATTGCTCTACCGTCGAATCCATATGTAATCTCCAGTCGCTTTATTAGATTAGAGTGATCGATGGTATCAAATGCAGCACTCATATCCTTGCTGCCAACAATGGTTTGCGAAATAAGCAATCAAATCAATTCTGATATTATATAACAGTGTTTGAATTAAACAGTTAAGAAAAAACAATATTGAATGACGATTTTTAAATGACCCTAAAATAATGAAAATATTTATTTGTAAATGTATATTCATTTAAAATCCACTAATGTTTGTGTCTTGGACCGGTTTTGGCAGCTCGCTTCCATCTTCTGGAGACAATCGGAGGCCATCGACCTGAAGATGATGCCGAAACCGGTCGAAGACACAAATATTAGTGGATTTTAACTAAATATACATTTTAAAAAGATTTTTAATTTTTTAATTTTATTTTCATTATTTACAATGAAATTCTACCATGAAGTATTTAAATAACAAAATATTTTTTTAAAAATAATACACTGTTTTTTCCACATTTGAGTTTATTTTTCTGCACATGTTTCGAAAGCTTTACCCCTTCATCATCGGGAGAAAGATGTAAACACGATTTTTTATCGTTCTCCCAATTATAAATGTTAACGGCTTAATTTTGTTTAAAATCAATATCAAATGTTTAAATTTGTAACACTGTTATTACGTATCACAATTTATTTATATGAGTTTATGACGACAGCTGTTTCGCCAACTTATGTTGGAATCATAACAACTTGCTGTTTTATTAGGGCAATATAATAACTAACATTTTAAAATGTTTAACTACAAAGTGAGTGCTCCTTATGAAAATTTAAATCTTACGTACTCGTATATATTTTTTCTTAAATAAACAATACGTGTAAACGTAAAACTAAAGAACATGGTGTATTTATTGTATATAGTTGCTACCATCTCTTTTGTTAAACAAAAGCCTCTTAACTTGATTATAAAGTTATGATGATAATTAATGATATTTTTAAAAGGTTTCTTATTTATTACTGGTTCTGATTTTGAAAATTTTATTTGGTTCATGTGGTGCTCCCGTAAATTTAGAGATATTTCGTGTATAAGTGAATTGTTTTGGTCAATTTGATTGTTGCTGCACTTCACAAGTTTTTTCGTTTATATAAATAATTTTGACAGGTGTAAAAATAAATTTATCATTTGTACCAATGACAATTTGAATAATTTTTTCAATATTATTTTAAAGTTCTTGCTGGTGTTGGTTTGTTTTAAGTGCGTAATTATAGCTGATAAAAAAACGGTAGAAACGTTTAACATAAATTAAATAGATTGTGTACCATCTAAAAATAACATTATGTGTTAAATTATTTTTATTTTGTTATTTTATTTTATATAATTTGTTTTAGATTTATTTTGTGGATGTTTTAAGATCGAAGTGTGCGCGGGAGATAACTATTGGTAGCGATGAAGTTCGCAACCCATCACACCGCGTCTCCCGCGGGGCAAAAAGAGAAGGATGGAGTTGAGCATCGATTAAAGTGTGACAGTCTATTCTTTCTGCCTACCCTTTCGGGGAGACGGCGTGATGGTTAGTTAGTTAGTTCTTATTTATTGTTGGTTTTAGAGATTTAATATTTTTTTACAGATGTCCCAAAGCCACGCAGATAAAGATTTCCGTTGAATCTTCCACACGAAATAATCAGTCAAAGTCCGCCACGGTCCTCCGCCATCCGCCTGGGCCAGCCTTGTTTGTAAACGTTGATGTGTGTATTGTCAGGCATTTTGTTCCACAGTATTTGACAGGCGCTTTTTTTCGAGGCAGCTATCGATCAGAGGATGACAAATTGGACGCTTCGTCATAACATGGAATCGAGATATGCATTTATTAATTTCTATGGGTAGTTCTTAAAATAATAATAAAAAAATTCACCCCAATATAAGTATTTTTTTTTAATTATAAAGAAATGTTATTTTCGGATTAGTTTGATGCAGTTGCCTAAAAAAAACCTTTTATCTAAAATAATAATTAAAACATATTTATTGTTTCTTGAACAGTAGTGAAAATCTCCCAATTACGTATTTAGAATTGATTAAAAATACGTTTTTTTTAGAGAAATAAATTTTTTGAGAGTAACATGTTTCGTTTAGCTGGGGCATTATCCATTTAAATATGCACTATTCTCTGAAATCATATGATAAAAGTATTATATAAAGACTTTTTCTTATATGTCCAAGCCATAGAGGGCTCCCTCTGCTTACCCGAAGCTGTTATAGGCGCAGCGGCGCCTTTCGTCAGCTTAACTCGTGCACTCCCTAGGCCCGTCTCCCGTCCATGCGGGACTAACGTTAAAAAAATATATATGTATATTTGCAACCAAGGGGGACCCACACCACATTTAAGCTACGCTACTCTCCCTCGATGTCCCGCCGTACACACATAGCAATACAACAGCAAAATAATATACACAATTGATACATAAATATGTTAGAGAAGTAATAAAAAAGAAATTATGCACAGCAGGAGGCACAAGAGGAAGAGAGAAGATACAATGCAGGATGAGGGAAATAAGGAAATTTATTTAATATGTGGAATAGGGAAGGTAACACAGGAAGTTAATATTATATATATTAAAGAGAAGAAAAATAATGCAATTGAACCAAGGAGGGGGAGGACGAGGTCCGGCATTGCGGGTCAGTCTCCCCTCCCCCCACCAAAATAATCGGCACCCCCTCAAAGGGGGCAAGTGACTTCACAAAACGGCAACGTCCGGTCGAGACGGTTGGCCAAGGTTATTATAAAATAAAATAAACAAGAAATAATAAACAAATGAAAAATAAATAAATAATAAACATGGACCAGGAGCAGCAGCCCCAGAGATAACAAGATCTGTCTGTCGATGCCATCGGGCCTGGCGAAACCGGTCGCTCCCGAAATAAAGACAAAAGTGGAAGTAGTTTGAAAACATCGTTTTATTTAATTATTAGTTAAATTTACATTTTATCGTTTTTGAATCATAGAGAAGATGTACTTCAAATAAGTTCATTTATAAAATCTAGTCAACTAGATCCACTGATAGGCTAATCGGATTCATTCCACGGATATAGAAATGTAATCGAGGTATTTAATTCAAATTATAAAATGAAATAATACGCGATCAATCAAACGGTAAGTGGACTTGTCAGCTGATCAATTATTCGATACCAGGAGAGCAGGAGACCGAGGAGGAGAACACAATAGAAGGTATAAAACATACTTGTCGCGTGCAGTTCAGGTGGCACTCAGCATCATCAATCACTTCGGACGTAAACTAACTGCCTAACAGGATGCGGCGCAAAAAATTCTCGTGCAATACGTGAGGAAAATGCTGTATTTTGTTACAAGATTTGTCCATAAATTCCGTTTACGCGGAATCCAGGTATTTCATCGAATATGTATGATTTATAATACGTATAATACTAACACATTGTTCTAACTATTTTGTTCCGTAGCGTACGAATATCAAATCAAATCAGTTTATTAACTCAAAAAACATTACAAACAGAAAGAAGTTTAAGGCGTCTATTGAGTACAGGTAAAATATTATAAAAATACAACATACTATCAGGAACGCATTAGAGATGGTTCGACATTAGGAAGACAATATACTTTCTGAAGTCAAGAGTATTTGTCCCCTGAACGTACCTTCATTAATATGAAAGACATCGAGCAGACTAATTGCTCTACCCACCGATGTCACCAGAAGCAGATTGCTTCTGGCGGCCGGTAGGTAAAACAATTTGTGCTGTCGCTATCGGAGATATCTATCAGGGACAAAAAGAAAAACACCCTCTAGCACGGCCGAGTTCTCGAAATATCCCCTGATTAATCCAAAGAAATGGGTAATGAGATGCCCATCTCTTCGAAGCTGTAAAGAATTGGTTCCGAGCATTCACAAAATAAATGCCGTGGAATAGAGCCACGTATAACTACCATACTCCCTCATGTAGAGATACCTCAGAATTTTTTTCTGAACCCTCTCCAGCATAACGGAATATCTCGCCTCGTGAGGATTCCATATCACAGAACCACTTTCGAGTCTGCTCCAAACCAACGCGTTGTATAGGACTCTGAGCACATTGGGATCTCTGAAAACTCTTCCGGCTTGAATGATGAAGCCCAACATTCTCAGTGCAATGTCACGAATCCTCTCGATATGTACATTAAAAGACAGCCTACTCTCATATATGATTCCGAGATCTTTTATCGTAGATACATGTGCTAGTTGCTGGTTGTTCATTGTGTATCGATGATACACAGTTTTCATCTTATATATTCGAATATCTTCTAAATTCGCCTTCACTTTGCGTTTTTTTTTAGTTTATATGATAGAAACTTTAAAAAATTAAACTCGATTAAAAAATCAATTAAGATAAGACCAATGAATACTAAGAAAAATGTTCGGTTTCTAGAAGTTTTCTTTTATTTTTTCGTAAGAAGCGCTTAATTTGTGGTGTGGCATTAATTAAAATAATTGAAAACACTTTTATACTTTGTTTTTATGCCACTTTTTTTATGTTTTATCGAACCAACCGGTTTCACTCCCGCCGAAGCTTCGACATGGTTACAAAAACAAACAATTTTTTTATGTGAATAATTTTTTTTAGTTTAGATATTTAAAAAATCATTTTTAGATTGATTTTGTAATCCTGACGAAGCTTCGGCGGGAACGAAACCGATTGGTTTGATAAAACAAAATAGAGTGATGTAAAAACATAATATAAAAGTGTTTAACGTTATATTTAGTCAAATTTTATTTTATGTTTTGCCTTGCTAAGGCATTATCGAATGTTAAGCACGTTTGAATAACGCAACAATGATATATGATAATTAATGCCTTAGCGAAGAAACATGTATTTTCCTTAAAACTAAATAAAATTTCGAGAAAACAGACGATTTCATTTTTTTAGATCAATTTTAAAGAAGCAAAAAATAAGATACAAATTCAATAATCTATTCGACCATAAGTAGTTCATTCATGAAATTTATTTATTTTAACTGAATAAATACATGAAATAATGTGTTTTATTTAATTCAAGAGTCTATATGATTTGAACCGAAGCGCTACCAGATAAGCAAAAGGGTTGAGGAGGTAAGTAGCGCCGCCGTGTCCGCCAACACCTAGCTCCATCTATCAAGCAGCTGACATATTGTAATCGCTTGTCAGAAGCGAAACAATCCGCCCGATTTCCCGCGTTCCTCGCGTCTCCTTCGCCGTCTACCCGCCTGGTATTTGTGCCGCATTTAAAAGACAGCTCAGAGTATCGGAAGTGAGTGAAACTAATTAAGTTGCCAAGTGGATTCAATATAAAATTAAAACGCAATCAATTTCAAAATGAAAAATCTCATGGGTTGATATACGAGTATATTTTTAAAGAATAGTATAGGAATAGGATAGGGCATAGGAATTGGTTTGTAGCAAAGTTTTTTTAAACATCTTTTCTGGTACTTGATGGATGGCACTCGAGCCTTTAATGTGGTAGTTTTTGAGTATATTAACATATATTTCATCCAGAATATTCGACGGCCTTCTTGGCAGTGTGGCAATAGCTATAAATACCACAACGAAGGTCCCGAGTTCGATTCCCTGCGACGACAGTAAGTCACGTAAATTCTCACACTATCTTTAATCTGGTACAATTCACGTGACAATAAAAATGGCGATAGACCTTTCACATGGCATGATAATAAATAGCTAAGAAGTTGGAAACAGTAATTGGATTCAAATAACTTGTTGTATACAAAAATGTGGAAAGCAATGGTAAACTACCATATTATAACAAAGGTGAAATATGTACATACTAAAAATAAAATATAATTTAATACACAAAAAAATATTTTCCTTAATAGGGTTCAGTTTTTATAAGCATTAATCACTAACGATATACATATGAAATTTTTTATTTTTATTTTCTACGCAATATCTGTTTTTTGAAAAACTCAGATGAATAATTTTGGTACATTTTAAACATAACTATAAAATAAATAAAATTGTTTTTTTAAATGAATAAAAATGTGGTTATGGAATCCCAAACTATAAACTCTTAGTTTATGAAATAAAGTATGTACATTTATTAAATGTGTAATAGACTTTGTTGAAAACCAATCCCTAGGAATGAATCTTAAAATAAAAGTTCCAAATTCAAAGTTTTTATTCTGTGCAATTAGATATTAATAATTGGTCTGCCTCTAAGCGAATAGATTATCTGGCCGCACAATGAAATGGACTTCCGAAATGAAGACACTGAGGACGATAGCGGGCAAGAAACTGAGAGATCGTGTGAGGAACACCAGAATAAAAGAGATACGAGTATGTGAGGTTGAGGATATTATAATATGGAGCAGACAGCGAAAAAGGGACTGGTACGGTCATGTTCAAATAATGGACACCACCAGATTCCCCTATATTGGACTGCATAATCAGCCTCATGGGACTCGTCCTCGTGGAAGAGCTCCTAAAATATGGAAGGACAGCTGGGAATCTACTTCACAGGAGGATAACACTCTGGAGAACAGACCACATAGGTCTACAATAAGGAAGAAGAAGAAGAAGAAAATAATGTAATATTTGCTGCAACAACTTTTTTCTTCATTCACACTGCTTGTAACACATATATCTTTTTACCATTCTCCCATCGTAAATTCGTTCTGTATGTCTAAAATATCTCAGCGACCCTTTCTTAATTGTATGTAGGACACATTCAAACTATATTTTTTATTATGCAATAAAGCTAATTTACTACCAGAAGATATCAGTGAAAAAACTTTTAACTCATGAACCTGGGACAGCTGGGAATCTACCTCACAGGAGGAGCAACCCTCTGGTAAATAGACTACATAGGTCTACAACAAGGAAGAAGAAGAAGAAGTAGACAATGAAATTGTCGATCTAGGTATGAATCATCAATCAATGAATTAAAAAACGTTCCAAATTTAAACTGTAAAAATGTCCGTTTTTATTCTGTGCAATTAGGGATTAATGATTGGTCTGCCTCTAAGCGAATAGATTATCCGGCCGCACAATGAAATAGTCGATCTTGTTAAAAATGTGCGCACATGCCGAGATGGCGATGGCGCAGGGCTGAGCCGCCGGACAGCCGGGAGATTTATGTGTGCCATCTCCCCGCACTATAAAGCACGGGCCCACTGAGCCATATAAAGCGCCACGCATGTCCACGAAATGTTTATTGTTGCCTCGGATGCCTTATATGCTCGCGACATTTTGTACGTGAGTGCACTTAATTTACGAATGCGAATTTTGTTAAGCGACAGACGCGTCTCTCGGCCAGATGAGCTAAATTCGCTTTTAGATTCGGATAAAACGGCAGTATAATGCCTCGACGTAATTGTAAACAGCAATATAATTAAAACAAATCTTTAAACCATTTTTTGCACAAGATTATCTGTTTCCTACAATAAATACGAATCACATGACTAAAAACATGTAGGTTGACTTGGAATTTTATAAACAAATTATTTCAATGTTTTTTTATTTTAATGTATACAAATTATTTTAATGTACACAAATACGAGTACTTGTAGACAAATACTGGATTTTATAATATATAAAATCCAGTATTTGTCTACAAGTATTTGTATACATTAAAAAAAACAAAATGTTGTATAAAAACTGGTGAAAGTTAAAAGCATATAAAAATTGGAGAGTTTTCTCTAGGCGTTGTCTAGTAATGTGTGATAATTGGGTTGATAGCCTTTCTTATTACATTAATAAAGATTTTCTGCTTAATGCTTACATCTAGTCTCAATAGATGGCGCTAGTGTAGATTGAACAAAAAAGCATATATACAATTTTCAAAAATAATTGTCAGACGCGGTGTTCGTAAGAAGGGCGGAAAGGGGAATGTTGTATTACACAAAGCGATCGTTTAACCCAACCAATGACAGGTCATAAGTCCTGTAAACGCCTCGACCACCATATTCTGTTTCCAAACAATTTACGCCTTCGTCTCTATTTAGATACAATTAATTCTTATTTCAATGTGTTTATTGTTTACACTGTACGAACAAACGGCCTGCCAAGAACATCTGAGATGAAGGTCCTAAGATCCATTACTGGAAAAACTTTCCGATATCGTGATATCGTTCATAGGAGTAGAACCAGAAGAAGATACCGGAGGGACATGTTTCCAGAATGAATAGTGACGGATTCGCATATACGTATAACCGCTTACGAACCCCCCCCCCCCCCGGACACCGTTCACCCGGAGGACACCTAAGAGATGGGGAGGTACAGCCGGTCTTCATCATCCGAGGAGACATGATAAAATATTGAAGTATTTTTCGATTTCATTTTGGGGTGGGCAGAGCGGATAAAAAGCCATTTATTTAATTCAAATGTAGGTACTTTTGATTGTGATTTTTTCAGCACTTATACCTTCTGAAGTTTTATGATAACACATACATAATATACTTAATTTTAAACACTCCTTTTTGTGTTGTCGTGTTGTGAAGTACAATCGTCATCACACGGATGAATTTATTTTTAGAAGATAAAGATATTTACTCCGGACATCTGTACCTACCCCTGAATCCCTGTCAATACCTATATGGATAAAAAATATTAAAAAAAAGTGTTTAAGCTCCCATATTTATGTTAAGCATAAGTTATGTAGCGATCAAAATTAGAAAAGTTTGGATTATACATTTTTCAATTGTAATATAATAAAATAAACTAATTTCAGAAAATAAAGAACAACCATACCGTCATGAAAATATTGTGTATTTTCTTTAGAAAGGCAGAACTATTCTTGACCCGTAATTGGATGGAAGGAATTTTTTCCCAATTGATATTATCCATGTAGTAGAATAAATGCATTAGAAATGAGATATCTTGTGGAAAATCTATGCATGATAGTGTCGAATGAAAATATAAGAAGTGAATGCGGTGCGAATGAAAGTTTTATGAACAAAATAATGACAGGAATATTAAGATGGTGGACACACGGAAAGTATGAACGAAGAAAGAATGATACAAAAAAGGATATCGTCTGCATTATTTTTATTATTGTCTCTATTTACGACATCAAAACAGTAATTATTGAATACCACACTTGAATGGGTAATGTTTTATAAAAAATTCTAGTATTAAAATATAATACGTTTGAAATTTGGAAACAGTTTATTTGAAATTCCGAAAAAGGGTAAATGATTGCATGTGGGACACTTACAAGAACATGGCTGGGAATTTTAAAGTGAAATTGGCGTTTTCTTTTCTTGATGGGTTCGTTCACATACATTGAGCTTATGTTGAACAGGTGTGTTTACAATGCTAGGTTAAATTATTAGTATACTCTTTTGGTATTCACAAAAAGTTTACATAGCATTGAGTATTGAATGTAAAATAATTCTATTAGAAAGAAAAAGAGAATTAATATTTTCTTAAATAATGATGTAAAACAGAAGAAAGTTGGCATTGAGGAAAGACAGGCCAGAATACTACGACTCCAGCTCTATTATTCCTTGCACTACTCCAACTTTATTTATTTCATTTCCAGACCACGACCTCAATTATTACCATCTTCCTTATCAATAATAATCCTTTACCAAGTTATTCACCATCATTTAGTCCTTTACCTTTTCTGCAATCAATGCGGATAAAAAAAATCCTCTCCGATAGCCCACGTACTCCGCCAAACAAAATGGTGTCACGTAGGATGCTATCTCTTACCACAACTGCACCCAGGCACTGGTCCTCTAATCTTCCATTCGGGAACAGACTTTTTTATAAACACAATCCTAACCCTAACACAGGTCTTCCATTCCTTGACGACCTTCGTGGCAGAGTGGTAAGAGCTCTGGCTTCCATACCGAAAGTTCCGGGTTCGATTCCCGGCGATGGCAGTGTGATTGTCACACTGTCTTTGGTCTGGTGTAGAATTCACGTGACAATAAAATGGCGATAGATTGGCTACCTATCACATGTCACGAGAATCAATATAATAGCTAAAAAAAAAAAATTGTATACAGTAATTGGGTTCAAACAACCTGTTGTATACATAAAAAAAAAAAATAATGTTAGACTTTAGCATAAACCCTAAATCCCTCCTCGCCCTCTTTCGGAGGGACACTATGGGCCATACATTTAGTCCCATCATAAAACAACTACCAAATCACATTCCAACAATGTTTCCTACAGACGTAAGAGGAAAAGCCATTAGAAGATCCAAGTCAAGTCCAAGTCCATATTAAATAATTAATATGAATGAAAACATTGGTTTTCTAGAAGTTTTATTATAAATTATATGAATGACATGTCATTCAGATAAATTATAATAAAACTTCTAGAAAATAAACGCTTTCATTCGTATTAATTAAAAAAATCGCTTATATCGACAAACGTGAAAAAATGTTAGTACCATTTTTGTTAATTAATTAACTGGCTCGAAAATATCAAGGGATGGACCGGAGTTCGGGGGGTGGGGGAGTTGTCCCGTCTGGCACAGGACAGATAGGCCTACGCCAGGGTGATAGCCGACGTCGGGGGGACCTGACAGGGCACTCGAAGAAGAAGAATAATTATTATTTCGGGAAAAATGGTCTAAAACTCCATATAATATGATATATATCTTAATAAAATATTTCAATAAACATTAAATATGAGAGTGAATGTAAATTTACAACAACTAATAAAAAAAATCCGGTCAATATGTGGAGCGAAACTGACACCCAATTTAGTTATTTTTTTTTTACTAAAATTAAACATATTGTGTATCAATAAACATAATATTTTGTAAATTTTCTTTCTAATTTTTATTAACCCAAGTACTTAAAAGTATATGTATTTTATTAGAATTTTGATCTAACATAATTCGAATACAAGTGTGATGCAAGATATAAATAGGTATACCTAAGTTGGTAAAAATCCTGCGAAGAGCCCCTAAGAAACCGGTTAGTAATTTAACTAATTCCGTGTTATTTGTTTTTAAAATGAAATGTGGATATCAGAGTATTAAGTTATCTATATATTTTAATAGGAGATTTTAAGTGTTCATGTGAATTTTTATAATTGTTTTTAATCTCACGCTTATACTCGTTCTTAACACGACCGAGCTAATAAGCTGACTTTGAAAATAAAATTTTAGTGAAAAATACGCTTTGTTGTTCATTTTTCCAGAAAATTATGATTTGTGTTTTCTAGGAGTTTTATTTTAATCCATTTTATTAGGCGACCTTCGTGGCCGAGTGTTAAGTGCATTGACTGCCACCCCAAAGGTTCCGGGTTCGATTCGGCAGTGTGATTGTCACACTGTCTTAGGTCTGGTGTAGAATTCACGTGACAATAAAATGGCGATAGATTAGCTACCTATCGCATGTCACGAGAATCACTATGATAGCTATAAATACCATTTACATCGATTTGGCTCATGCTGTCATGAGCACGTAAAGAGTGATTCAACAAAATAATAATAATAATATTATCTGGTGGAAAATATTGAATACAATAAAAAAATATAGTTATGTTACATTATCGGAAGTTGCAATGAACTTCCTGCAATGAACAAGAAATTTAAATAACCGACATCATACGAGTATATCGCCATGAATCCTGTTCTATTGTGAGAGTTAAATTTTTTTTGCAAAATAATAACATTTTCTTTCAAGTAGAATAGTATCGAAAGCATGTAAACTCAGGAATTGGAATCGAAAGTTAACAAGCTCATAACAGTTATGTTATATTTCTAATGGGTGAGAAACGTTATATAGACTTGGAGACCCACTTTGCTATAGGTGCATTCCTTCAGCTGTCTTAACCCTGACGATCCAATCGATAAATTTGATAACGGAACGATTTCTCAATTGACAATTTCATAATTTACAATTCCACATGTCCGTCGCAATTTATCGATATCATCCCATTTGATCGATTGCCGGTCGAATTGATGGATTGGGGGACTGTATATGATACTCATAAATGGCCGAGGGAGCAAAAAGTTGGAGGTTGGAAAAATCCGATCGCAGAACCAAATTCCTGGTCTCCAGTGCAATGATTAAGCGGCGTATAAGGCCAGCTATGTTAACAGGAAACATCATGCTCCGATAATGTGTCGAAGAATACTCCCTATAAATTTTTCCAAGGCATTTTATAGCTGCAATGTCAATTGTTATGTGAAGTCACTTAAAATATCTGCCATTGCTTGTGGCTAAATTGTATAAACCGGATTTTTTTCATTATGTATAATTAATGTACAATTTAATATGTTTTGTAACAAGCACATTTCAACACAAATTCTCGTCATGGTGACACATAGAACAGGCCAAAAATATTGTCATTTTTTTTTCCTTCTAAATAGACTATGACCAAGGATTTAAATCAATGGATTTCATGGATTTAAATCAATGGTAGTTCATTGCGAGTAAAGAAAAAATATTTTTATAAAAGTAAACTAAAAATAATATATACCTTACATTTAAATTTTTTTTAATTTTCAGTATTAAAATTAATTAAACTATCGGTGATAAAAAATATTCCTATGAAGAAAGAATCTGGCCATGTTCAGGCTTGAACCTACGTCCTCTGTATAAAGAGGTGTATATTTTGTCTCATAGCCCAACACCCGGTTATATATTAAATCATTTTGTCAACTGTCATTTTCAATGAATACAAATCATCAACCAATTTTGGCGATAAAACTTACTCTAAAGTATCCTAAGAAACGGACAGAAAAACATGAAGATTTTTTCATCTTGCCCACATTAATTCCTGGTTTAATTATACGATATCTTAAAAATTCGGGATGACCAGAGTCACGTGGGTTGGCCACTGTATTCACATCATAAAGAAAGTATAGCGCTCCTACTTCATCCGAAAACAGGGAAGTCCCCGGACGACGTTTTGGATAGGAGTGATATAAAAACTACAGCTTAATGATATAAGCCAGGAACTGAGAATCGAAGAGTAAGGCAACTACTTAAGAGAGGGATGACCCCTTAAGTATAACGTACTACGGCATGCAAAGTCATACTGTTTTAAGATTTGTGTGCAATAAAGAAAATTAATTAGTTTATTTTTGCTTCTATAATAAATTCACTATTCAAAATAAGTATTATTTTGCGTATTACAATTGCTGCTTATTACTATAGCGGAGGGAATGGTTGAGGGCAGAAACTGCAGGGGTCATCCAAGAGACGCCTATATGGTTTAGGCCAAGTGATAAGAGATATGCGCTATCGCAGCTACACAGAGATGAAAAGACTGACCTGAGACAGGACTGAGTGGAGGGAACGAGTAAGCCTTGTTGCGGACCAATTCTCAGCATTTTAACCATGAAGAAGAATTATTTTATAATTAGGGAAGTGTTAGTTTTCTGAGGGTGACACTTTTCATCTTACTATGGCATAATCAAATGTGCCGATATTCTGTTTCAATCATTTTGACATTAGATGTGTTGGAAAGATCTCGTGTGTTTTGATCAGGGATAATCAATGTGTTGAAACATATAATTTATTCAATATAACGATTAAGTTTTTAATTTAGTAGGAGAATTTGTAACACTGTGAATGTCCACTTTATGTATAATATATTTTAATCCAGAGACCAGAGCGGATATCTCAAGAACGAAGGCTAAAATGCGGGTGGCAGTAGTGCGGACGATGAGGGCAATAGAAGGAAAGACTCTTCAAAATAGGGCAAGGAACACGACTGTCCGCGAAATCTGCAAGGTAGAAAATATCGTAAGCTGGGGCAGACAACGCACAAGATGGTCCCTCCAGAATCGCAAACGTTGTGGTGCATCAGATTCCTGTTGGCTACTGTCCCCTCGGAAGACCACCAAAGAGATGGAAGGATAGCTGGGAGTCAACTTCCCAAGAGAAGCCAGCCTGCCTCCAGGAATAGACCAAAGATCTTTTTAGAGCTTTGGTCTATTCCTGATCTATTTATTTAAATATTCTTCTTGTGCTCTTCTGCTCCAAAAGAAAAACAACGATTTTCTCAACATATTTCGGAGGTAATCTCCATCTTCCGGTGGAAAAATGCAAATGAGTTATATTTAATAATTAGTTAGTAATCATAGCGTTAACCTTCGTTTTCTTATTTTTCTTGTGTGCTGAAGTAAAACTTCTACCATATTTTATTTTCAAATAATAATTGATACATGTGTAAAAACTAGTGATCATACCTAGTATGGGGAATATGCCATCCCCTAAATGTTGCATGTCTTCCAGAATTTGTACGTTTTACTAACTAAAAACTAACTAACTAACAATCACGCAGTCTCCCCGAAAGGGTAGGCAGAAAGAATGGACTGTCACACTTTTACTGATGCGGCACTCCATCCTTCTCTTTTCGCCCCGCGGGAGACGCGGTGTGATGGGTTACGAACCTCATCACCACCAATAGGCATCTCCCGTGCACACTTCGATCGTCCAACACCCACAAAATAAATCTAAAACAAATAATATAAAATAAAATAACAAAATAAACACAATTTCAATATTAAATGAGAGATTAACGTAAAAGTACGTACAATGAAAAATCTCTTCAAAAGAAGTCTCCAACAACTCAGGTTCTGATATCTTGTTGATGATCCTCATCAGTCCTCCAATTCAATGTCTCCTAACTATCACACGCGATGTATGCCGTCCTAAGCATCCCACTAGTATTATATATGTAGTATCGGTTGATCAATATCAGTTGCTTGCTATACAAATATAGAGCATACGCCTTTCATTAGACATCGAACAAGGTAGGCGAAGGGTATTTAACTTTTGATCAAAATAAAGCAGGCAATGAGGCAAGTAATGCGGGAGCTTATTACAACAAGATTGGAGCGGTTTTATGACGTTGTATGAGAGCGCGATAAGTCGCGCATACAAATGGGCACTCGTGAGAAGAGGCATGCCAAGAAGTTGAAGGTTTTTGGTACTTAAGGGGCGCCAACTTTTTACTCGGGTAGTGTGATTAATATACAATCATTTCTTGAAATACACGATTAATTACGTATACACTAGCGGAATAATGGACCATTTACATTGTAAAATGCATAAATTAACGATATAAATTTTTCAAAAGTTAATTAATATATTTAGTGTGTCTTGAATAGTGACGTAAATTCCAGATTAAATAATTAGTACTAATAAAAACGCCTGTTTTAATTACTATCAATTAATAGTGTAAAAATCTATAATATCCTTTTTTAGGAAACTATAATTATCTATGAAATGAAAATAGAAAACTTAAAATATTTTTGATATGATTATTTGCATTCTGCTAATTCAAAATTATTTGGCTATTGAGTTTCTGACCAGTAGAAACAACCTATACATTATTTAAAAGTTATAGTTTATTAGCTATGAGTATTTTAAAATTAGAAAAGAGAGTTTGGATTCATATCCACCGTCGTAATATTTAATTAAATTTTTTTTTGGTACTAGATGTTAAGCAGTGTGAATGGCTAAATCGTACATAGAACGCATGATAAGTTATTATACATTTATCTCCACACCACATTCCCGAAGAGCTACATACAACATTTCTTTATACTTTGTTTCTTTGTTTAGTATGAAGAAGTAAAGAAACTATTAGTACATATTATAATCGAAGATAAAGTGCGGATTCTGCATCCAGTTTCCCACCAGGACTGGCTCATCTCTGCTGGTGGTCCAAGGGCTGCCAGTCTCCGGCATGTAGCGCTGTTATCAGAGCGAGCTATAAATTAAATCTTGGTACAAACCTGGAAGACAAATACGTAAAAAAGTTGATTTTATTGTGTAGGCAATCAACGTTGCTAAATGAAACGCTATTAAACGACAGATTTAATCAAGAAAACCGATGTAGGGTTTGACAGAATGTTCAAAGGAAGAAAAAAAACCATACAAGTAACAAGTAAACTGCAGCTACAATGTGAATCATTTGTTATAAGTATAAAAATGTAAATCATTTGCTATAACTGGGTGGTGATCTAGGGGACAGAAGACTTAGGTTCAAGCTTGGACACGACCCGATTCTTTCTTCATAATAATAAGCTATTTCTACTCACATTGGAAATTGTTTAATAAATTTTAAAATCATCGATTTTAATCCTAAGTTTGTGTAAAATTTTTTTTAGGCGATCTTCCTTTATATTATAGATAAGTGATTAATTTGTAATAATTTTTGATGTCTATATTTGTATGTGAATATCGTAAAAGTTTTGGGGTTTGAATGGACGATTAGGGCCGTGGGGGGACATACCGTGCTGGAAGGCATGTGTACAACATCAGCGATACTACCATCTAGCTCTACTCTCTGGAGTCCACGTGTGATTTTTATGATCCCGCAAACCCTGGGTGTGGCATATTGGACGTACTCGTATTTTGATGTGCCGCCACAGCTAACAGAGAGAGGGCGAATGGCGATTTTCGGAGCCACAAAACCGGTCACCCCCAGCTAAGGGAAGGAACACCCCTACAGAAAAACTCTGGTCCTCCTAGTAAGGGGGTTGGGCGTTAGGTCAACAACCTAATATCGTAAAACAACCAACGTCATGAACACTTTAAGAAATTAGTTTCTTGGAGAAGGACCCACCAAGGGTTGTAGCGCTGGAGAAAAAAAAAAAAATAATATATCGTAAAATTACATAATTACACTCAATATTTAAAAGTTTCGTATTATATAAGATGATTAAGTGATATGTTTGGCCAATAACTATAATATATACGGAGCATAATCTTTGACTCTGAATGTAAGGATAACGAACCGTTTTACAAATTAAATATGTGGACATACCCACGAATAATTTGCATACCTGGAAAGACTTGAATAGCAGCAATGAATGGACTATAATATCTAATAATTACAAACTCGGGACTATGTTATCCAAAACAACTTGTCGCCAATTTATACTTGAAGAAAGGACCAAGAGATTGAAGAAAGGCATTGGCACAGGCCGAATATTGAAACTCAAAAAGATTATAGAACAAATAGGCTATATAACTTATAGAGACGTTAACTCTTAAATAATAATCATCATGATGATGATACTAAAATTATAAAAGCATAAGTGGAACTAATACGCTTCAATAGAAAAATACGAAATGCGGGGGTAATGCATTTAAGATATTATTAAAATGAATATTGTAAAGTCCAATTGTTTGTTCTAGATTTCTCTGTACGATAAAGTAGATTTTTCCCATTTTAACAACAACAACAAACCGTCCTGCCGTTCAGAGGTAGGCAGAGAGAATGGACCGCTACACTACTCTATTCTGACACACCTCTCTAGCTTCCTCCACTTTCATACAGCGAGTAATAGCCCATTATAACATTTTATATATTATGGAAATTATTCTTTAATCGTAAATCATGAGGTTTGACAACATTAAAAAAAAGATCTCTGTTTAAACCACTGAATTTTGAGTTTTACTCCATTACATTTCTCAGGTTAAAATATACTTAAAAATACTTCTTAGGCCGTTAGTCACCAAGGTAACAAAATACTTCGTCATGGTTTAAAAAATGTAGAAAAACCGTTATTCATTATTTTTAGCTCAGTTATTTTTTAATTGATAGACCACTTCGACGGAGAGGACGCGGAAAAGCAACAACTTATTTTTTGTGTAAAGCAATACATACATTTATTCATATGTACAAAAAAGGGACTTGATATTACAAAAAGAGGATTGCGTAGTACAGGAAAGTAAGATTACACATGAAATAAAATAAAGAACTCATAAAACTAGTAAGTGTAAAGAACTCTTCGTGACTCTGGCACTTGGAAGTGACATCGCGAAAATCGTGTCTCTCGCATCAAGATTATTCGGTGTCACGGGATGAAATACTCCGTGCGTGCCTCTCATTATCACACGTTTCTGCTTTTTGTTCACGCGCTTAAATTACTCTCGTATCTTCGTTCCTCATCCAAGTGCAGTTCCTACCTTAACCATAAAAATCTCACCTCAGGATGTCGTATAATCGTACGCTTCCTTGTTTCCAACACGACCAACATTACGTTTAAATAAAACATTCTTCCATATTCCCCATCACTTTTAAATTGCAAATTCATACATTATGTAAAATCCTTTTGTACCGAAGTGCACTAAAGCATAGAGTCGGCAAGAGAAAGACGAAATTTGGATAATTGACGAAGATATAAGATTAATAACGTAGGATTTTTAACCTTTTTCGTTAATACCGAGGAATAGGAATTACACCAACGAACAGGCAAGACACACACCTTAAAACCAAATGTGTATTTTTTACTATTGTTACATTTTTAGCTTTAAAAAGGACGATAGTATCCAAAAACTTAATGCGAAACCAAATTGATTAGGACGTGGTTGTGTAAAAGTATTCAGATTAGATCAAATATCTAGTACTTATATTTTTAATGCGGATATCTGAAAACGCATAACACAATTTAAATGCACTTAGGAAATTGAAAATAACTTTGTTTATTATCCACAAAATATTAAAAAATATGACATGTTTCGGAGTGTACCTCCATCTTCAGGTGTTTATATATAATAAAACTAAACAAAGAAAAAAAAACTAAATTTTGTGGATAATAATCAAAAATATTTTCAATTTCCTAAGTGTATTACTATGGAATTACACAGTGTTAATGCCTTAGCTTTCAACAATTTTAATGTCATGATTATATATAAAATGTGGTATGTGGAAAATGTCGTTCGATGGGGAAGACTAAGAAGACGCTATTAGAGAGATTATGTGGAAAGAGCATGTTCTGAAAGAGTGATAAATATAGCCGCAAATAAAGTACCAACAGAAAATCGACCTTCAGGAAGACCACCCAAACGATGGCGAGACAGTTGGACATCTACATCCCAGGAACAGGCTACGAGAAATAACAGGACACAGTCCTAAATAAAGCAGAAGAAGAAGAAAAATATATATAATGGATAAATGTTAAAAAAAATTATTACAGATGTCAATCTATACCCAAATCCACATTTATATTAAACACGAAAAAACAATTTATTATGTATTGTGTATGTACATGAGGAGACACAACTCGTTGGGTCGACAAAACTGGATTCACTCGGCTAAGGGAAGGGAACTCCAACAGAAAATCCTTCTAAGAAGACAAGGGGAAACCACTCTGGATATCATTCCTTAGGTCATAACTATGAAGATGAATTGTGCCATGGTCCCGAGTCCCGGGCAACCCTTAAATGGGTAAGGGGTAAATTTGCACTGATTGCCAATGTCTGGGGATTCCCATGATGACACCGACAGAAGAATGCACAATTGATAATTTAAAAAACCTGTTTCTAAATAAATTACCAACATAATAATAGGGAAAATGATCAAAATGGTGCGAATGATGGTGTTATGAACAAAATAATGAAAGGATCATTAAGATGGTTTGGACATATGGAAAGAATGAATGAAGAAAGAATGGTAAAAAAATTATATGTTAACGATGTAAATAGAACCAGAAATAGAGGAAGACTGAGGAAAACGTGGCACGATCAAATAATTCAAATATTGAATGTCGGCCATGTGAGGAGTCAGAGAAATCGACGCGCGTGCATGACACGATATATGAATGTTGAGGAAGCGAGAGAAATATGTCAGGAAAGAAAAGTGTGGCAGTCCATTCTTTCTGCCTACCCCTTCGGAGAGACGGCGTGATGGTTAGTTAGTTAGTTTTAAAATAGGGAATGATACCACGATGCGTGCATATGTATGTATGTATATACGTTGAAATCGAAATAGTGTCACGTAGTGCCAATCACTATCGTTCCGAAAAAGGTTTTGCTTATTCACCAAGGATCTGATTGTCCTCTGACAAAGGGAGGGCAAACAATGCAGTCTTAATGGTCCGTGAAGACACCCCGCGACACTCTGTGACCAATCGCAGTTCTTACGTGTTGACATCTACTAATTTAAAGTTTCTAGGGTGAAAAATCTATATTAACGTGCCTTCATCGTACTGACCATCACAGGGTGGACGATATCAAAATAACTGATGTACTATAAAACAATGATACATATATCTGAGATTGTATTTTTATCCAATCAACTGAAGACACATTCGAATATTTTTGCTAAGCATTCCACATTCGTTTGGTCAAGCTTCGTGAATGAAAGTTAATAGTTCTTTTACGTGAGTGCAAAAAATACAGATTGTCAGGTATTTGTTCTACGAGCAGCACTCTTGTTTCGTAATCTAACCATGTGTTGGATTTTTCATTTTAGCATAAGCGATTTTTTTTGCGGAATCGTAAAACATTGAGAAAATAATAATGTTGTTTGATAAATAAAACTAACTAACTAACTAACCATCACGCCGTCTCCCCGAAGGGGTAGGCAGAAAGAATGGACTGCCACACCTTTCTTTCCTGACATATTTCTCTCCCTTCCTCAACATTCATACATCGTGTCATGCACGCGCGTCGATTTCTCTGACTCCTCACATGGCCGACATTCAATATTTGATTTATTTGATCGTGCCACGTTTTCCTTGGTCTTTCTCTATTTCTGGTACCATTTACATCATTATAAAACATCATGATAAATAAATAATAATTAAATAGTCCATTGTTTTGGCCGAAACACTATGATACTTTAACATTATACACTGTTAAATTAAAAACCTTCGTTTTATGTATCACACTTGTATTTTTATTTTACGCGACAGTTGTTTCGTCAACCTATGTTGACATCATCAGGTGTTCTAATAATAATTCAAATGTCAAATTTTCGTGATTTATCGAACCTTTATGTGTATTTGTTCCTATGTCAATTTGAATAATTTCTTTGATATAATTTTGAAGTTCTTAATGGAGTTGAGTTAAGTACGAGTACCTAATTATTTTAATAAAAATAACGGTTAGTTACTACTTTATAGGAGAAAATATTGTAGATGAAAAATATATAAAAAAAATCATAATAATAATAAAAACAGTAATTAGAAGGAATATAGAGTCAAAAGCGATGAAACATAATAAATTAAAGACGATAAACAATAAAAGGAAGTAGATTACATTAATAAGAAAGGCGACAAAAGTTGAAGTGTAATTATGAATTTCACAGTTAATAAATAATAATTTAAAATAAATGTTTCTAAACACCCGGTGATTTGTAGCTCATCAACCGATACCGATATATTTAGTGAATGATCTTTTGAAGGATCGTAATGAAGGGAGAGGGAGGAAGAAAGGACATAAACGTCCGAGAGATGGCAGGAGACACAAGAATGTCACCCGCCGATTTGTTCCACCCGTCCATTCGTCGCGGGTACTTAGGATCAAGAAGGTACGGAACAATCGAAACCATTATCCTTTATCATAGGTTCTTTAACGCCTTTGAAGATGAGACTATAGCAATCGGAGAAAAAATTGATTGAAGTATGTAGATTTTCACTGTTAAAATTTATAACTATGTTATAATATCACAATTTATTCTTTTTTTCCCTAGCTCCATAGAATTGAATTAAGTTTTCATTAAAATCTTAAATGAAATGTTTTGTCCTATAAAGGGTTAATTATGCAATATAGCTAATTTACTACCAGAAAAAAACTTTTAACACACAAACTATCACGCTTTTTCCTCGAAGGGATGGCAGATAGAATGGAGAGCCACACTACTCGATTCTGACACACGTTTCTAGCTTCCTCCACATTCATACTACGAGTCATACACGCACGTCGATTCTGACACGCGTTTCTAGCTTCCTCCACATTCATACAGCGAGTGACACACGCACGTCGATTCTGACACACGTTTCTAGCTTCCTCCACATTCATACAGCGAGTCATACAAGCACGTCGATTCTGACACACGTTTCTAGCTTCCTCCACATTAATACAGCGAGTCACACACGCACGTCGATTCTGACACACGTTTCTAGCTTCCTCCACATTCATACAGCGAGTCATACAAGCACGTCGATTCTGACACACGTTTCTAGCTTCCTCCACATTAATACAGCGAGTCACACACGCACGTCGATTCTGACACACGTTTCTAGCTTCCTCCACATTCATACAGCGAGTCATACAAGCACGTCGATTCTGACACACGTTTCTAGCTTCCTCCACATTCATACAGCGAGTTATACGCGCACGTCGATTCTTCCGAAAATCCTTTATTGTTTCTTTAAATTATATACATATTATACCCTTAAATACAGTTATATTGTGTTTGTTGGGTTATTATAAAAATTCAATTTATAATAACTTCTAAATTTACTTGTCTTGGAGCCGCCAAACCGTGTGATACATCCCTTTACCTTTTCGATATATTCATAAAAATTTGGTAGCTCACCAATATCCCGTACTTAAATTGAAATCCCATTCAATGTTCACTAATACAGCAGTTTTATAACTCTCTATTCAGCTGACTCCTTAATGGTAATTTTGACTCCCGTGTCCTGAATGGGCAGAGAGGAATATCCCGATACCACCTGTGAGGTTTATGGCCGCGACAACAGTATCTTCGTTTATGATCTCCGTGAGATATGTTCCTGTCTGTTGTAAGGGTTGTTAACACATCCTAAAAATGATGGATGCCCTCCCATCCGGGAGGCTGTGTTTACGTTTGTTTTATTGCGATCCGCTACCTGTACGCGGGATAAATATTCAAAAGAATTTCTTACAAAGAAAATTGTGGATTCATAGAATTTAAGTGGGCCATTTATGGCTGTTAATTATTTACATTCTTGAGCATTTTGTCCTAGGTATCATCAGTATTTTTGTATGTAATTTACTGGCGAAACCAAATAAAAGCCAACTTATTAATTTATCTATAATATAATAACTTTTTTTTTAAACTAGTCAGCTTTGATCAGTGGTTTAAACGAAAAAAATGTGTATCATTAGAATCACGAAGCGTGATTCTAATGATACAGGTTGATGGGTTCTGGATTGGGGAAAGAATATCATTTATGGTTAGTGAAACTACCGTAATATAACCCAACTTTATCTAAACTTAAAATAAAATAACTACAGAAATAACTACAAAACAAGTGAATTGCCGTAATACAAAGAGCTTTAAGCTCTTTACGGTGAAAAAAAATATTGTTACATAAGTACAGACAATAAAAAATGATAACAATGACAAGAAGGAAGACTCTTCGAGATAGAGTGAGGAACACGGCTATTCGCGAAATCTGCAAGATATTGTCACATGGGGCAGATAGCACAGAAGACATTGTCGAGGATGTAGAGGATGTATCCCTTCAGAATTGAGAATCTGATGCACCACACATTGTGATGCATCAGATTCTTGTTGCAAAAAGTTTGTGGAATAGCTGGGAGACAATTCCCCAAGAGAGGCCAGCCAAACAATAGAAACAGATCAAGGATCTAAAAGGAGAAGATGAATTATAATAAAAATGATACAATTTATCTGGATGTAGTTCTTGAAAATTGATCTGGATCTAGTTCTTCAAAATTTTATAAAGTTTTGGAAATTTCTAAGCTTTTAATTTTTTTACGGAATACTTGATTAATTTTCTAATGTTCACATAGTTGTGATTATAATCTAATGTTCACATAGTTGTGAGTTAGAATTATAATTGTAAATTGAGGTGAATTAAAAAATCTTGATTTGATTATTGTACAAGATAGATTCGCAGACTTAATATGCGTCATTAGTTATCTTTTAAATAAAATATTGAATGTCGACCACGTGATGAGTCGTAAAAATCGACGTGCGTGCATGAGACGGTGTATGAATGTTGATAAAGCGAGAAACGTGTGTCAGAAACTAGTAGTGTGGCTGTCCGTTCTCTCTGCCTATCCTTCTGGGGATAAAGCGTGATGGTTTGTGTGTTAATAGTTTTTTCACTGATATTTTCTGATAGTAAATTAGCTATATTGCATTATTAACCCTTTATAGGACAAGATATTTCATTTAAATATGATAGGAAAGAAACGCGTGGTAGTCCATTCTGCCTACTCCTTTGGTGAGACGGCGAGATGGTTAGTTAGTTTTTTTAGTTATCTCTTTAAAAAAGCAATCACATAAGCATGTTCTAAATATTTCAATTTCATTAAATCGTATAGACATCCATAGGATATTGTTCGCCCGAGTCATGTTAACAAAAGTCCAACAAAGAACAGTATCGATTAACACCATTAACAAATAAAACATTCCAAAGTCCCAATAAAGCTTTCGACTTCATTCAGACCCGAATACTTCACCGGTGCAAGAACAATAAACACGAACAAAAAAAGAACACAATCTTAAAGACCATGTAAAAAGGCCGACCAGCCTTTGTCCGGCGGATGTGGGGCTCTTACGAGGGGTTCAAAGAAAATTTTGATTGTTATATGTGTTATTTTCCAAACTAATTCTTAACAGGGGAGTTGGATACACTGGATGCAGATTGGACCCACAGCGAAGAGCGTGAAATCGGAACAGAAAGGAATGGGAAAGATGAGGGACACCTGGGATTAAAGAATGTGTTGGGACCCGTAAATTTACACGTCAACAGCTGCCGTGGACCCTACGAGTACATACATCATCAGACCGCAGGGAGGAGAGGAAGTCATAAAGGTCTTTCTTTCGAGTGTTGAAAGAGTGCTTAAAGTCAGCATTGACATAGTAATCATGGACGGCCGCTGGGGCAACATTCGTTTGCTATTGCTGTCCTCTTTTACTTTTTGTTTAATGGCTTTTCACCGCTGGCGGGTGTTCTCGCCATATTCATTTTCGAATGTGGTGAGATAAATGTGCGTAAATATTACTTTTGGTTTTACGTAATCATACACTCGTTTCAAAACCATATATTATTTAACATTTTTAATGTATACAAATTCTTGTAGACAAATACTGGATTTCACCCATTGCGGATAAATTATTTTAATTTTATAAGGATTAATTGTATCTCAATTGAGACGAAGATGTGAATTGTTTTTCTGGGAACAGAATGTGGTGGACGAGGCGCTTACAGAACTTATGACCTGTCATTGGTTGGGTTGAGCGATCGCTTTATGTTTAACAACATCCCCATTCCGCATATTTTCATATGACCACCACGTCTGACAAATTTTTTGGAACTTGTATATATGGTAGGATTCCACGCCTATCTTTACATATTTAAGTTCACTCTACACTAGCGTCATCTATTAAGATTGGAAAGCATTAAGCAGAAAATCTTTATTAATGTACTGTGAAAGTCTCTGCAAATCATACAGTACTACACTACGCCTGGAGATGTCGGAGACGCGCATATATTATTTATTTATCGTTTCTTAAACAATGACGTAAACATCCATATTCAATACAGGCATAGCATTTTTTTTTTTAGTTTTATTACATTTTATGGAGTGACATGTTTTGCCTTGTTACCAAGTACCAAAGTAACATTGATTTGTTACTGTTAAAATTTAAAACACTGTTATAATATCAGAATTTATTTTTATTCACGGAGAGTGTCGAGACAGCTGTTTCGCCAACTGATGCTGGCATCATCAGGTGTTATAATAAACTGTTTATTGTAAAACCTGATCATGCTTATGAATAAAAAGAAATTGTGATATTATAACAGTGTTTTAAATTTGAACAGTAACAATGTTGAAGTATCATAGTGTTTCGGCCAAAATAATGGACTATTTAACATTGGTTTATTTGTAAACTAGCGCTTCTAACGATGGTTTGTGTGCTGTTTTAGGTAGAGTGTAGAGTGCAACAAGAATATGTATGAAATTAAAATATTCTTTAGAAATATTAATAGATGTTTCGGTTTGAAACTATGCAAACACCATGTTGCTACACCGTGCTATGAAGGGTTTAGTCTAACTCCCTCCTCTACAAAATACAGAATTACATACCAAGAAGGGAAAAAGTTATGATGTACGAAGCGTACGTTAAAAGTCGACTGACATATATAATTCCCTTCTGGAGGACAGGAAACCAAAAGGACATCTCCAGACTCCAAAGACAACAAAATAAAATAATACAATTACCATATAACATTAACTACCTCACCCCAACCATACAAGTTTACAGACAAACTAAACAAATGGACATATCAGACCTGATTAAATATGAGACCTTACAAATTGTACACAGAGTGACCATGGAAAAGACAACAGACAGCAGCTACAAATTAACTAAAAATTCAGACATACACTGGACCAGGAACTGTGACATATGTCACTTACCGAATGCACGAACTAAGACAGGACAATAAAGGATATTGAACAATGGACTGAAACTTTACAATTAACTACCAAAAGACACAAGGAGTCTCACTACAACTCAATATAAAATATATCTGAAACAATACATAATTAATAGTAAGATCTAAAAATGTATCCATATAACCCAATTGGGTTTTTAAAAAAATAAATTAAATTAACAAAATTAAAAAAAAAGTTAAATATCAAGAAGAATTTGGTAATAAACACATTATGATAAGTAAGTTGAAAAGAACATATTTTTCATATGTGGTATTTTATTATAAATAATGCTCAATAATTCTTTCACGGCCGGCCCACCACCGTCCTTAATATTTCTAGGAATTAGACTTTTCTCGCGTTTAAAAATAATTCATAAGGGTCCCTGCTAAGTCGGGTGGCGGAACAGATCCGTGATTAATATACCCCGTCCCCCAGCCCAAGGACAATGGGCAGATGATGGTGACAGGATATTGGGAGTGATTTTCAAAATTCGTTTTTCATTTAGTCCTTTGTGTGAAGGAATCTGGTAAATTGTGGTTTCCACGAATAGGCGCTTGGAACTGCGTCACATGGGTGCACTAACACATGACACATGCGCTGGGTGCTGAATTCCACAGTGATACAGCGATTTAATCATTTAAATACTTTATTTCTTTAAATGCAAAAGCTTTAGGTAAAATATGTTCTTACAATTCTTCAACCCTCATCATATGTTACTAGTTCAATTAAGGAATCTAGATATATGAATCAGACAGTGGTCATATGATGATCGCAGAATTAGTCAAATTTATAATGTTCTATATAATATTAGGTACATAATATAATATAATACACAGTTTTTATTCACAATAGTTTATTTATCATAAATATTCCCATATAAACATTATGTCATTCGAGATAATTGATTCAAACTGAGTTTACCAGTAATCGTTTTACCATTAAACGATCATTAGACGACCTTCGTGGCTGAGTGGTAAAAGCTATGACTGCTATACCGAATTACAGTGTGATTGTATTTGGTCTGGTGTAGAATTTACGTGACAATAAAATGGCGATAAAATACCTATCTATCACACGTCATGAAAATCAATATAAAAGCAAAAAAAAAATTGATATAAATGATTGGGTTGAAAAGATATGTTGTACCGATACAAAAAAAAACCACATAGAATTAAATATACTTACAAAAAGCAGAAAAATCAGTGTTTTGATTTATAGGAAATTATAATTATGAATTTACATAATGTTGTGGTTTGATATTTGATTAAAACTTAATTGTCTTAAACTAGTTTAACAAAATGATGGTGTTATGAACAAAATAATGAAAGGATCATTACGATGGTTTGGGCACATGGAAAGAATGAATGAAGAAAGAATGGTAAATAAATTATATGTTAACGATGTAAATGGAACTAGAAATAGAGGAAGACCGAGTAAAACGTGGCACGATAAAATAAATCAAATGTTGAATGTCGGCCACGTAAGGAGTCAGAGAAATCAACGCGCGTGCATGACACGATGTATGAATGTTAAGGAAACAAGAGAAATATGTCAGGAAAGAAAAGTGTGGCAGTCCATTCTTACTGCCTACTCCTTCAGGGAGACGGTGTGATGGTTAGTTAGTTAGTTTAGTTTAAAAAAATATACGATTTATACTCGTATAAAAACACTAATTTATTTTTCTAAATTGTGAGTATTATATTGTATATGTATTTATAGGATAGGCTAATATAAGGCAGTCCATTCTTTCTGCCTATCCCTTCGGGGAAACGGCGTGATGGGTAGTTAGTTAGTTAGTTAATTTGGTTGAAAAATATAACTCGTATAAAAACACTTTGGATTTTTATTATTTTTCTGAATTGTGAGTATTATATAATATATTATATGTATTTATAATACATATAATACGGACAGGCTAATATAATATAAGGCAGTCCATTCTTTCTGCCTATCCCTCCGGGGAAACGGCGTGATGGATATTTAGTTAGTTAGTTAGTTTAGTTAAAAAATATAACTCGTATAAAAACACTTTGGATTTTTATTATTTTTCTGAATTGTGAGTATTATATATGTATTCATAGAACAGGCTAATATAAGCGGGTAAATTAATTCGTGTTTCTAATAGCGTATCCTTTAAAAAAAAATCTAATTTAAATGGTGACACTAGTTGACAAACTCGATTCACACTAATCCTGTTTTATCGCCAGTCGAATATTGCCACCCAGGTTGTTAATTACATTCATATTTGTGTCGCTGGATTCGGCTTTATTAACTCCGGATAAACATTCTAGCCGAATTTATAAGTGTTTCTTAAAAAGTATGGAATTTATTGTAGTATTATGTTGTATACAAACTTGGGGCATATTCAATGAATCACATGTGAAACGTGAATCACCTGTGAAACGTGAATATATAGTTATAACTGTGTATCGATGACTACGCGATGACAGCTTGTGTCTAAAGTGTGTTTGTGAAATGAGTTATCGTTGGCTAATCCTAATCTCACGTGTGTAGTTCTAACGTAAAGTCATTACTGCAAATAGAAATATATCCACAAAAGCAAAGATGGCAGTACACAATGGAGTTCTAGTGCCAACCCTCGCGTATGGAAGTGAAGCTTGGAACTGGAAAAAGAAGGATAAAAAAGTATAAACGCCGTAGAAATGAGTTCACTAAGAAGAATATGCGGGAAAACGTTGTATGATAGAATACCGAACGATGAAATAAGAAATAAATGTAAGACAGATGACTGCATCATGGATAAAATTAAAAATAAATCCCTGAGATGGTTTAGATATATGGAACGAATGGATGAGAGTAGAATGGTTAAAAAGTTGTACACAAGCAGCGTGAGTGTAAAAAGAAGCCGAGGACGACCGAGGAAAACATGGCATGACCAAATTAATCAATTATTAAAAGGCGGTCACATTCGAAGTCGGAATAATCAACGTGCGTGCATGGTACGGTGTATGAATGTAGAGGAAGCCAGAGAGGTATGCCAGGACAGAGCATTGTGGCAATTCATCCTCTCTGCCTACTCTTCCGGGGAAATGGCGTGATGGTTAGTTAGTTATTTAGTTAGTTCTAACGTATTTTTAGACCCGGTAAAATATTTAGTTTTTTTTAATGTATACAAATACTGGATTTTACCCATTACGGGTTAATCATCCAGTATTTGTCTACAAGTATTTATATACATTCAAAAAAACAAAATGTACAAAAACAGGTCAAAGTTAAAAGCATATAAAGATTGGAGAGTTTTCTCCAGGCGTTGTCTAGTAATGTGTGATAATTTCAGCTTAAGCTTACATATATTCTCAATAGATGGCGCTAGTGTAGATTGAACTAAAATATAAGAAATGTTTCTCAACATGGTAAAATATATACAACTTTCAAAAATAATTGTCAGACGTAGTGTTCGTAAGAAGGACGGAATGGGGAATGTTGTATTACATATAAAGCGTGCGCTTAACCCAACCAATGACAGGTCATAAGTCCTGTAAACGCCTCGATCACCATATTCTGTTTCCAATTTGCATCTTCGTCTCTATTGAGATGCAATTAACTGTAAAATATGTTTAAATTTCACTCCACGTATTTAATTAGATCGGAACATAAGGAGGAAGTTACAAGAAGTTACTGAAGTACAATATCAAGTCAATAAAGCCTCTGTTGTGTCAGCATATCTGAAGAATTTGGTATGGAAGAACAAGCACATGGGTACGACAGCAAGGTCAAATTTTACAAGACATGCATGCGACCTACCATGACATATGCTGTAGTGTTATCTGAAAGAGGTAAAGCTATTAGTTAGTTAGCTCACCTCGCTGCATGATGGGCGCCGCGTGCGGGTTGGCTGCCCTGGAGGCCAGGGCGCTGCAGTCCCAGCGGTGGCGCCGCAGCTGGTGGCCGCACTCCGCCGTGGCCGCGCGCATCCCGCCCAGTGCAGAGGCTGCTGCAGCGGCCGAGCGCGCGCACACGCGCCTCTGGGCGCGCGCAAGTCCACCCACCGCGAGACAGCCCGCCGGTCCCGAACTGCAAAGAATATTTCCTTATTTAACGAATTTTCATATTTTTTATAGAAAATACAAAATCACAAATAATATCAAATCAAATCAGTTTATTATCTCAACAGACATTACAAACAATATGAACATTTATGGCATCTATTGAGTACAGGTAAAATATAATAACAACAACAAATCAAATCAAATCAGTTTATTTCATGAACAGACATTACAAAATTAATTTTTAAGGCATCTATTGAGAACAGGTAAAATAATATATTGTGTATAGTATACTACCAGAAACGCATGAGAGATGGTTCAACATTAGGAAGACAGGATACTCTCCAGAATTAAGAGTAACAGCAACAAACCATCACGTCGTTCTCCCGTAGGGGTAAGCAGAGAGAATGGACCGCCACACTACTCTATCCTGGCACACCTCTCAAGCTTCCTCCACATTTATACAGCGAGTCATTTATACAGCGAGTCTGCCTCGACTCCGTACTCCATTTACATCATTAACGTATACATTCTTAACCATTCTTTCTCCGTTCATCCATATGTCCGAACCAACGCAACGCAGCGATCCTTTCATAATTTTGTTCATAATACCTTCTTCCGCTCTGATTCTGTCACAGATTCTGTCGTATATCGTTCTACCACACATACGTCTTAGGGACCTCATCTCTACCCCATTTATTCTGCTCTCGAAAATTGTATAATGTAAATTCTAATACAAATAATTTAAACTAATTCGTTAGTCTTTACAAGAATGTTTTTTTCATTGGTTAATATTTTATCATACTACAAATTTGCTACCTGCATATATTTTATATTTGTTATAACTGTTGACTTGTTTTGACAATTTAATGTAAAATGCACAAATAAAATAAGTATTAAGGATTAATTGTATCTCGATAGAGACGAAGATGTAAATTATTTTTTGGAAAAATAATAGTCGAGGCGTTTACAGGACTTATGACCTGTCATTGGTTGATCGCTTTATGTTAACAACATTCCCCATTCCGCCCTTCTTACGACCACGTCTGACAAATTTTTGAAAGATGTATATCTAAAGATTATAAACGTTATTGTGTCTAGCTTTAGGCTAATACGAACTTGGTGTGATAATGATTAAGCTGTTAGCAGGATTGTAATTGAATCATTTTAGTCATTGAGGAAATTAACGTCATTTCGACTCGATAGATTTATTTGATAATATATTTTTTTAAAGTGTCTGACTACGTTTTTAGGCACTTGAAAGTGTCTTAAACAGTTTTCGTTCGAGCTACAAACAGAAACTTATGGGGGATATTAAATTTTAACGAGTTACAAACGCTTCGAAACACTCACTAGGCAGTAATTGAATTTAGCTCACATATTGTACGCGCAATATCGCATACTAATTGTCTTAATCAAGTCCGCCTTCGGGTCGCTTCCTGCCTACACTTCGTATCGAATCGTTAAATATACAAGGCATATCTCATAGACTGGTTCACATTACTGCTAGTCATGTTTTGACAAGAAAAAATTAAACGTCCAATCATTAATTTACTTCTTTATCAAACGGGTTTATTATTCAAACTAATTTATTGTCCGTCCCTTGAGGCTAGGATATTCAATATAGTTATTTGGACTGATTGAATTGGTCCATCGGATGCTATCACATCTTCGAGTGCAGCGTTTTAATTTAATAGAGGTCCATTAGTTATATCTTGGCTCTGTGACACCTCTTCGGAGATAACAGCCTCTATAGGTAGTGTATAATGTAAGCATCAATCAATCGTTGCTTTTTGTGGTTTACAGTTTCTCACTAATAGGACATTGGCTATATTAGAAGCGATTTGTACACTTTGAAAGTTTATTGGCTATTTTTCAATTACCATACTTTTAAAAACAACTATATTCAGTCTATAATTAACTATTGCGCATCAATTTAGACGCTTCTAGAATAATTTTTGATTTTGAGTATAAGTCAAACGTTACGAAACTCAATTTTTTTCACATTTATGAATTTATTTACCTTGAAGTAGTAATACCTACTTGGGCCATGTTCTGAGAGGCGAAAAGTACGCACTATTACATCTGATCTTGGAGGGTAAGATTGAGGGTCAACGAGGTGTTGGGAGAAGGCGGGTTTCCTGCCTGAGGAACATCCGAGAGTGGACGGGGCTGAGGACCGTGGGGGAGCTGTTCCTAGCTGCCCAGGACAGGGAGGCCTACTCAAGGGTGATAGTCAACGTTGGGGAGACCTGACAAGACACGGAAAGAAGAAGAAGTAATACCTATATCTTTAAGACAAGAATATATCGTTACCCGCTCTTGAAGACTTGATGTTTGTCTATGTGAAATTGAAAAATAATATGAATGGGTTTCGAGAGTACATTGTATAATTTTTGTTTAATGGTTTAGGTATTAATTATTTTAATGATTTCATTGAAAGGAATTCAAATGAGAGGAAACAATTAAAACCCCTCATATGACTAACCTCTTGATCTTGCTTCTCACAGCATTTATTTGATTGCTAGCATTGTCGAATAAAAATATTGATTTGTTCGTATGTGTAAACAACAAGTTTTTGCTGTTTTTCAAATTTGTGTTACTTCGATATTTTTTTGATCACGTGACCCAACCATCTCAGAACGGTTCATATGTATATTTTTATTTGTAACGCTTTCGTCTCCAAGATGTAATATCTTTTAATATTTATTTTATTCCAGGTACTAGATAGCGAATTGCACACAAAAAATATAAAGAAACAATACAATAATGCCAATTACATGCTGCCACATATACGAGTATTACAAAAATGTTTTAAAAATACATATAAGTTATACACAAATATACATACACATACATATACACACATACACGTATGTATACAAACACACACACACACACTGATATACACACAAACGTGTTTAAAGTTATACAATCCTTTTATTAATTCTTTTTTGGCGAGAGTTCTACTTAAGAAAGTATCTTGTCTTCCTAATGTCGAACCATCTCTAATCAATCAAATCAAATCAAATTAGTTTGTTTTTTCAAAAGATATTACAAAAAACAATTATAGTTTAAGACATCTATTGAAAACAGGTCAAATATAATACCAGGAACGCATGAGAGATGGTTCAACATTAGGAATACAAGATACTCTCCAAAGTCAAGAGTATTTGTCTTCGGAACGTACTTTCATGAATATGAAAGACGTCGATCTCCAAAGCGATCATGTGCATTCCTGGTATTGTGTTGTATGTGTATAATATTTTACCTGTACTCAATAGATGTCTTAAACATTTGTGCTGTTGGTAATGTCTTTTGGGTAAATAAACTGATTTGATTTGATTCTACTATAACAATAGGGCAGTAGCGTTAAAAGCGTACTGCTGTACGGATGTGAGACTTGGAAATCTACCGCGGACGTTATTGGTAAACTCCAGGTGTTTATAAATAGGTGCCTTAGCTCAATATTCAAAATCTATTGACCCCAAACAGTGTCAAATGCCGTTACCTGGACCATGGCAGACGAAAAGCCAATTAGAGAACAAGTCGCTAGACGCAAATGGCAGTGGATCGGTCACACTCTGAGACGGAACCCAGCCTGCATCGCTCAGGGTGCACTAGACTGGTCCCCTATGGGGGGAAAGAGAATGCGAGGCAGACCTAGAGCCACCTGGATAAGAACCCTCCAGGACGAGGTTAAGGCAGCAGGCATGCGATAGAGTCGGGTGGAGAAGATTCCTTGAGGCCCTATGCACCACGGAGGTGTGACAGGACAAAAAGAAGAAGAAAAAGATAATAATAGGGCCTGAATGTATAAAAATGACTTTGTTAATGATGTCTTGTCTCCACTGTATCACGAATCGTTCTTTGATTTTTCGAACCATAATGTAGTTGTAGTATATGAGAAGGTTAAAGGATTGAGCTGGTAGTTAAACCAGTTCGCGTGTTATAAACAGGCGGTCAGAATGAAATCACCTGTAATTTGTCCCGCCTAATTTTGTGAGTGTTGAAGTGCTCTTGAAAAATGAGAACGCTTCTCCCTCGGTCGCTGTATCTCAATGAGAGTTTCACTTATCGGATCCAATGGTTGAGTCATTTAAAACTTTACAGGTCTTAATATCCCACGCGACAGATGTACGAAGGTACTTAGCTAAAATTTATTTATTTTTTAAATAAACTTAAGGCGTTAACAGTGTGGAATTCCATAATGACGAATTTTTATGAATTAAAACACTGTTTTATCCACTTTTGAATTTATTTTACTCGACATGTTTCGAAGGCTTACACCTTCATCATCGGGAGAACCGTTCTCCCGATGATGAAGGTGTAAAGCCTTCGAAACATGTCGAGAAAAATAAACTCAAAAGTGTAAAAAACAGTGTTTTAATTCATAAAAGATCGTAAAATTTCTTTATTTATTTATTAAGGGTAATACATATATAGTGATTTTAATATATGTATTATATATATATATATATTAAAAATAACACATAGAAATAATAAAGTATGCCATTTATACGGTACCAATTATACTTTCTTGAAAAAATATGTAAAACTCTGACTAACTAACTAACTAACTAACCATCATGCCATCTCCCTGGAGAGGAAGGAAGAAAAAGTGGACCGCCCCACTGTTCTGTCCTGACATACTCCTCTCGATTCCTCTACATACATACATCGTGTCATCCACGAACGTCGATTTCTACGACTCCTCCCGTGACCGACATTTAATATTTGATTGATTTGATCGTGTTACGTTTTCCTCGGCCTTCCTCTATTTCTAACTCCGTTCACGTCGTTAACATATACATTCTTCACCATTCTGTCTTCACTCATTATTTCCATGTGTCCAAACCATCTTAACGACCCTTTCATTATTTTATTCAAAGCACTTTCATTCGCACCACATTCACTTCTTATATTTGCATTTGACACTCTATCGTATACAGATTTACTACAAATTCGTCTTAGAGATCTCATTTCTACTGGATTTATTATTTTTTAATCCTTCTTTTGCCAGTTCCATGCTTCACTTCCATACATAAGGGTCAGCACAAGAACACCATTATGCACTGCCATATTAGCTTTTTTAGATAGGCTTTTGTCGCGATGACAACTTTAAGTGCACCATTTACTCTGTTGCCTGCCCCATAAAGATACGCAAAATGGAAGAAATCGGCAAGGGGTGTACGGGACAAAAAGGTTTGGGAACCTCTGGTATAGGCAATAGAGTGCAGTGCTGGAGTGACGCAAGCAGGGTGTGACGGCCGCCTGGCAGCGACTGCCGAACGCGTGTGATACCGGAGGGTATATATTCTACTGCCATGACGCGGCCGCTCGGCTCCGGGAAGGTAATCGGTGAACAAATAAAGGAGTATTCTCTAGTCGTGGATTCGGGAATTCATTAAGTCAACAGTGACAAAGGAAACGATAAAAGATCGTCATTGTTATCGACTTGTCAACAGACCTGTATTCAGGTTATTAACTGAACTACATCAATAGAATCACGGTTAATAACTTACTCGTACATTAACCTCTCTGGTGCGGCTAGCTACATTTGCAGTAGAAAAAAAAAATGGTTTCGACAACAACAACAAACAAAACCATCACGCCGTTTCCCCGCAGTGGTAGGCAGAGAGAATGGACCGCAACACTACTCGCTATCACGCAGCGGATTTCCGCATTTCCATTGAAATTTTAAGTAAATAACAAGACGAATCGATAATCACAAGAGAATGGTTATTGATCAAAGAGTCAGTAAAGCGTTTTGTTGTGTATTTGAGTTAGGAATATAAGCAGTGCACTTATTAATTTTATTTATTTTCAAATATTATAATAAATACATTCGTCATTCTGGGCTGAGATTCGCCGATCTGAAATAAATAGGTATTATATAAAAATTGTATAGAAGTAAGTGACCCTATACCTATACTCGTATATAATTTTCACTTTAAATATGCAACAACGACAACAACACACCATCAAACCGTTTCTACGCAGGGGTAGGCAGAGAGAATTGACTGCCACACTACTCTATCCTGACACACCTCTCTAGCTTCCTCCACATTCATACAACGAGTCATACACGCACGTCGATTCTTCCGACTTCTAACATGACCAACCTTTAAAATTTGATTAATTTGGTAATGCCATGTTTTCCTCGGTCTACCTCGACTCCGTACTCAATTTAGATCATTAACGTATACTTTCTTAACTATTCTTTCTTCTCCATCAAAAAATATACATATCAGAAGGAACCCCAATATGTCGACGTCAGTGAGGCAGTACTCTTTCCAGAATTTGTAATATATTTTTTATGAACATCGCCTCACTGACTCTCAGACGATTAGATTCCTACTGGCATCACCAAAGGCAGGTTGGTTCTGTGTGATAGAGTAAAGAACAATTGATGTTGGCGCTGTCGCAGGTAATTATGAGGAACAAAAATTCCTATTTGCTCCAGAACATAGGGGTTCTCAATAGAGCTCCGAATCAGCTTAAAAAAATGCGTTGCCATAAATCCTTCCCTCCTTAGTTCGAGGGAGTTCTACCCTAGTATACCCAAGAAAATGATGATGGATAGACGCAAGGATATACCCCGTACTCTCTCATGTAGAGGGATCTCAAGAATTTCTTTTGAAACCTCTTCAACATGAGAGAATACTGAGCCTCATGAGGACTCAATATCATGGCACCTCCCTCGAGCCTGCTTCTGACTTAGGAGTTATATAGAGTTCTTAGATAGGAGTTATATAGAGTTCTTAAAATAACCCAACATTTCGAAGTTCGAAGAAAATAACCCAACAGTTCGAAGAAAATAACCCAACATATTCAACGAAACGTCACACACCTTCTCGATCTGAGCACGAAATGTCAATCGACTTTCGTAAAATATCCCAAGATTGAGGGTTTAATTACTCATGGAATGTCGATGATATGTAATGTGGTGCGCCCTAGAGAATGACATATAAACCCTCTAGAGAAAAGGGGTGATGGTTTGTTGTTGTTGTTCTAATTGATAATGAGTAATGAAATGTTAGCGATAACAGGTTAAAAATGCAGAAAATCAAAAACTATAATTGTTCGTCTGCTCACCAAGTAATGAGAATGAGTATACTCTTGTGCAATTGAAAACGCTTTTTCTGTTCTAGTTTCTACGTCAGATTTTCAAACCATAATTGGTCAAATACAACGAGGGCAAGAATTCTCTGTTCTCTTACGGATAAACCAAATTACCGCAGAGCAATCGTACGGCTAATTATCGCCGGACATAAAAATAATTGCGGCGTATTTAAGTTAAACAATTTTTCTCTCTTAGGATTTAAGTGACCGAGTTGATATTTATAATATTGGAGTAGCGGTCACTTGTTTTTTTGAGCAGGGGCTTGTTTCTTGGTCTCGCGGTCCCAATCCAATTCAGGGGCGGTGCTTCCACCTTTTCATAATCAAATGATACTCATAATAATTACATCCAATTTCATGAAAACGTCTGTTTTCTATAATTTTTATATTCTAAAAATTTCATGGAAACGTCTGTTTTTTTATAATTTTTATAAGACTGTATAAAGCATTATCAAATGTCATTTGAAATGACTTAGTTAGGCGAAACATGCCATTCACATTACTATCATCAAAACTTCTAGAAAACAGACGTTTTCATTCATATTTATTATTATACATAGAGTTTTACATCATTGTTCAAGAAACAATAAATAATTAATACTCATTACATATATTTTGTGTAATTTTATTGATCGTTCTGATGTTTTTTTTAAAAATACTGATGTAAACGCCAGTTTTCTAGAAGTTTTATCACATTTTATGGGAGCAGCATGTTACGCCATGCTTTTAAATTTAACTAAAACTAACATTTGATATCACCTTATTGGCAAAACATCTCGATCACATAAAACATAAAGTGCTTATAAAAAAACTCTATTTTCATTAATATTATATACGGAACCGACAGACATTGTCTTGTGCAGACACTTAATATGCACGCAATTGTGATACATGACATACATGGAATATCGAAACACAGTGAAAAGAATTTTAAATTTACGCCACACCAAAACACAAGTGATTTGCGCATGCTTAAACACAGAATTCGTGTTAAGGCATGCAATAAATATGAAATTCAGTGGAATTAATGCTTTTCTATGCTTGATATGCAGTTATTTCATAATGTGTGAATCTTTTCAATCTTTTTTTATTTTATTTCCATGTATACAACAGGTCGATTGAACCCAATTACTGTATACACATTATTTTTAGCTATTATATTGACGATTCTCATGACATGTGATAGGTAGCCAATCTATCGCCATTTTATTGTCACGTGAATTCTACACCAGACCAAAGACGGTGTGATAATCACACTGCCACCGCCGGGAAACGAACCCTGGACCTTCGGTATGGAAGTCAGAGCTTTTACCACTCTGCCAAGAAGGTCGACAATCAATGACCAGAAAGTTCTTTATATAGTATATCGGAGGGGTGGCGCTAAAAGTGGTTCATATCTCTTCTTTCGCTTGCCATTGTGGTGGAATGTTTGGCCGATTTGTGTCGTCGTAATATGTTATCTGTGGTTTTCATGAAAATTTCACGAGGAGCCTCTGCACTGGTGCAACTGTTCCCACGGATCCAAGGGCCGAGAATGCAGAAAGAATGCCGCCGTCGGGATCTGAATCTCAGACCCGCAATTTGTTTGTCCACGTTCCAGAATTAGAGTTTTGTTGCTTCATTCACTACCGTACATGCTGCAGTGGCCTTTTTTCATTCACCCTTCCTCACCAGCTGGAATTGGGTCTTATTGACTATCCGACTATCCGGGGGTCCCGATATACCCTTAAGTGAAAAGTGGAGTCAGTGGAAATGTAGCTTTATCATTTACATCGCTATTTCATTCCCTTCCTTTGTTACACAACTTTCAGGTAAACAGTTTATAATACGACAATTTCAGACAATATTTTAGCTACAAGAAGTGTTTGTTTATTTTATTTTATTTATTTAGGGTAACAAAGAGCGACTGTAATACACACATAACACAAAGAATTAAATAAATAACATGCTGCTAGAAATTTAAATGATACGAAGAATTAACAGGACAGACTAATGAATCGAAATTGAAGGTAATATTTATTTATTTATTTATTTTGTTGTTGACGGAATTAATTCCAATACATTATTCATAATACAGATAAGTTACTTAAATCTAGGAACATTTTAAAACAGTAACAGTAAACAATTAGCCTAGGACAAGTTAAGAGGATGATCTGGAAGAGAGTAAAGAAGAAAGATTAATAGATATGTATACCAGAGATGAGCAACAAGAACACGACTGCAATTAGCTAACGACATATTTGATTATATTGTGGAAGGATTACAAGGTACAAGCAGTCTCAGTGACAAACAAATAGTAAAAGCTGAAACAATATTAAATTTAAATTCAAATTAAATAATCTACCGATAAACAATACAAACAAAATTAAGGATAGATAAACTTAAGGCGTTAACACTGTGAAATTCCATAATGACGAATTTTTATGATTTAAAACACTATTTTTCCAATTTTGAGTTTATTTTTCTCAAACTTATGAACTATATAAACTGAGTTTATATCTCTATTTTTCATTTTTATACACTTTGTATATACAACACTTATATTAAAAAAAAAAATAAAGTTATGTAGACATATAAACAAGTTACATATATACAAGTTCTAAAAATTTGTCAGACGTGGTGGTCATAAGAAAAAAGGCGGAATGGGGAATGTTGTTAAACATGAAGCGATCGCTCAACCCAACCAATGACAGGTCATAAGTCCTGTAAGCGCCTCGGCCACCACATTCTGTTCCCAGAAAACAATTTACATCTTCGTCTCTATTGAGATACAATTAATCCTTATTATATAGACATGTTTCGGACAAACAGTCCTTCTTCAGTTAAGATACATTTTTAAAATTGTAGTTGTTTAGATGGTCTGACAGATGTTATGATGAGTTTATATCGTTCTCCTGGTGATGATGGTGTAAGCCTTCGAAACATGTCTAGAAAAATAAACTCAAAAGTGGAAAAAACAGTGTTTTAATTCATTAATATTCGACAATAATAATGGTTTTAGACATCCATTGAGAACAAGTAAAATACATAATACCAGGAACGCATGAGAGATATCGACTTTAAGAAGACAAGATTTTTTCCAATATCATGAGTGTTTGCCTCCTGGACGTACTTTTACCAAAATGGAAGACGTCGATCTCCAAGGAGATCATGTTCAGCAGACTGACTTCTTTTCCCACCGGTGTCATCGGTTATTAATATTAATATTTACAAATTGTTCAAGTGAAAATAAATAAATCTATTTGTTACTAAGCAAGAAACATTTTTTAATGTTTACACGTATGACGTTTTACGACCTATCACGACTTATGCATTATAAACTTAGTGCCACGGGCTAATACGTCATCTCTGGCCTTATTAAGCCGATTTTATCAAACGTTTCCTGCATCTATCAAATTTGGTTCATAAAAATAATGCAATTGCATTGTTTAATTTGAAATTATACCAGATTTCTATTTATAGGTACCGAAATTTAACACCCGCAATGAATTCATTTCCTTCTTTTAATTTGACAATTATTATTTCCATAATGCAATAGATAAGATTAAATGCAAGGAACACATTACGTAGGTACTGAGAACCGTAAAGATAATTTGTATTGCTGAAATATGGTGCATCTTGAATTGTAAAATGGATCCAATAAAATTTCTAAATAGGTGTTCTATTTGGGTTTATTGGGCGGTGATGTAAATTTCAATATTAAATACTATAAACTTTTTAAGGTGTAGGTTTTTATGAGCTCCTTATAATTTGTTACTTGAAATACACATAATAAGAAACAAAAAACATATTTAACTAACCATCACGCCGTCTCTCCGCAGGGGTAGGTAGAAATAATGTAACGCCGCACTGTTCTGTCCTGACATACTTCTCTCGATTCCTCTACATTCATACATCTTGTCATGCACGCACGTCAATGTCTGTGACTCTCCACGTGACATTTAATATTTGATTGATTTGATTGTGCCACGTTTTCCTTGGTTTTCCTCTATTTCTAGCTCCGTTCACGTCGTTTACATATTTTGGACTGGACAAACATTACTTTAAAGAGGGGTCCAAAATAGATGCTTTCGAGATATGGTGCTGGCGACGAATGCTGCGTATACCCTGGACGGCAAGAGCAAACCAGTCAATCATTGACCAGCCGGGTATCCAGGCAAGACTCTCGCGGATGTGTTCTCAGAAAGTGCTGAAATATTTTGGACACATATCCCGGAGAGATCAGGACAACCTTGAAAAGCTCATCATCATGGGCGAAGTAGAGGGAAGGCGACCAAAAAGACGACCACCGAGCCGCTGGTCCGATCAAATCGGGGATCTGACTGGACTCTAATTAGTTGCAGCCTGGAGACTGACGGGTGACAGGAGCGCATGGCGTGCCATGGTCAATGGTTTACAGGATGGACACGAGCCTCAATCATGAGGAATACGACTGAGAATAACGAAAATCACTATACGTTACCCTTAATAAGTAAATAAAAAAAATTTAGCCAAGTACTTTCGTACATCTGTCGCGTGGGAAATTAAGAACAATTCGGTGAAATCGACGTGCGTGCATGACACGATGTATCAATGTTGATGAAGCGAGAGAAGTGTTCCAGGAAAGAACAGTATGGCTGCCCATTCTTTCTACCTACCTCTTTGGGGAGATGGTGGGGTGGTTAGTTAGTTACTTACCTTATTTAGCATAAACTTAACCTAAAAAAATCCAATTTCAACGCATACAACTATGACATACATAAATACGTAGGTACCTACTTATTTTGTATTCTATTTATCACCCCTCTTAAAACCCTTCATTACATCATTATCTATCACGGTCCACGTGGTCTGCTAAGCCACCCACCTTAAATTTCATGATGGATCATCAGCAATGATTTTTTTTATTTCATTTACAAAGAAAACATATTTTTTCTTTGTCTTTGCGTACCCAATACGAAACTCAAACTAACAAAAATGACAACTATAAAACAATAGAAGATGCATTGTCAATATACCGGTTGCGTATGAGCAAGTGGACTGTTCTGTGGAGGAGGCCAAAGCCCACACCTGTCTATAGCGCCGAAAAGAAGAAGAAGAACGTATAATTATGGAGTTTTACATAATTTCCGTGTATACTTAACTAACTATCACGTCGTTTCCCCGGAAGGGTATCTCCACACTATTATATCCTATGACGACCGAGGAAAACATGGAATGACCAAATTAATCAATTAATAAAAGGCGGCCACATTCGAAGTGGGAATAATCGACGTGCGTGCATGGTACGATGTATGAATGTAAAGGAATCCCGAGAGGTATGCCAGGACAGGGCATTGTGGCGATCCATCCTCTCTGCCTACCCCTTCGGAGAAATGGCGTGATGGTTAGTTAGTTAGTTTAGTTAGTAAATTGTTTTCTAATAAATTGTTGCAATATCTGGCAGTATAAGTGATAGGGTTAAAACGAGATTAATTTTCTATCAAAATGGTTAATAAGCCAGGCCACGGGCTCCAGGCAGCGCGGCGCGGCGAGTCATCAGTTAACCCCTTGAGCGCGTGTGCAACATAAAGCGGGCCCTAGTCTTAACATGTCGCGGTCCGGCGCACGTTCGACGCTCATTTAAATAAACACCGGCGAAGGATGTATTTATTTATTTGAGCTAAAGATCAGTCAACATTTGTCCGGACAATGGGCGCAGTTTGCATATCCGTGGGATTGTCGGCCTTCTCTGTTGACAGCTCGGACACTATTGTCTGGCGGGAACATATTTTTGAAAATCGAACTGCAGAGACGCACCGAGGATGTATGGCGCTTCATCTGACATCCGTTGACAATTGAAAAATTTAAGCCCTTTGTGATAGTAAATGAAACGATCGTATTTGCATGAGCCTGAATCGAAATATGGAAATTCGTATGTGGCTGCAAACTTATCATATTACTGCACTTCTTTGAAATATCGAAGAAGTATTAAGTT